>CM032755.1:1200000-1800000 GCA_019155195.1 Avicennia marina
ATTTATTGTTACATTGCCTAAGGATGTTTTTTGGACAAATAGACAAAAATCCAACAAAATGTCATTGGTCAATGTCATTAATAAAAAATGTCTGTTTCCATCAAAAGGGAAAAGAAATTGGGGAAATGAAATTGAGGGCAGGCTAGCTTGACGAGTTTTTAACTGTAAAAACGGATATTCTTACATTGCCTTTGGATTTTTTTGGACAAATAGACAAAAATACACCAAAATATCATTGGTCAATGGTCATTAAAAAAAAAAATGTTTGTTTCCATATTTTCAACTCCACACAACCTATTAAAGTTTTACACTACCAATATATAATCCAATAATATTTAAATTTAAATTTAAATTTAAAATTTATCTTTTTACATGTACAACTAGTTAATTATTCATAAATAAATATATATATTTATAATTAAATTAATATATATAACTATATATATATATATACGTTCATATTTATTTATATTTATACTCTAAAAATTAATCATTATCTTTATAAACTATTATATCATCTAATTTTTATTATGCATTATATACATACATATATATATATATATATTTAAAAAATCAAAAGTTTTTAAACATCAAAATCTTATAATCAAATATACTACTTATTCTAACAAAACTTCTATCCAACATCATCTCCCACCAAAACCCCTCTTCCAAACATAAACTAAGATTGCAAGCAATATTTACTTGACGCCTTAAACGCTAACTTATCGAGAAGACTTATGAGAAGAGAAATCAGAGAAAAGACTCTCCAATGACCTTACAAATTAACAGGAAAGAAAATATATTTAAAAAGATATTTTCTAGAAATATTAAAAATGAAATTATTAAATTAAAAATATTTTTAAAAAATGTTTTTAGAAATATGCCTCTCAAAAATATTATTTGCAGAATTTGGCAAGCTTTAAAATATATTTTGCTATAGATCTCCCAAGACGTTTATAACTATATAGGATGTTAAATATTTGCACAAAAAATTAATAATAAAAATAAACTCTTATTTTGGATATAAAAAGCTACATAATCTTCAATAAAAAATGTTATTTGGGACAATCTTGTAAATTTACATGATAAACAATAGGACAATATGTTGGACATAATAATGTAAGATGTAGTTTTTTTTTTTTTAATATTTATTTTATTTATTTATTCATTTATTTTTTGAAGGTCTGTGGCATAAGTATATATAGATGAATGATATTTTCCATTAAAAATCAAATGCACTGGGGCCTGGATGCCTAAAACACCATCAAGATTTTCTTGGCAGACAACGTAGTTTACAATGCCAAGATTATCCATTTTACATTACATGAAATTCTCATGTGACAAGGCTTTGTTCTCAACTTAGAAATGGCAAATATTTTACATCAGTTAATCATAACAGAGGCTATGCAGGTTTTGTACGGTAAACTCTATTGTTCCAGACTGAATGCAGAAGCATGTGAAACAAGTCGTACTTTACAGGCTCAGCACGCCAGAGGAAATGCTTCTGCACCTTTCTAATCCCTTTCTGCATCTCAACGTACTCATCCTCGGATATGGACATCAGTATTTTCTTCAAATCCGGAATATCTTCCTCTAAGATGAAAACCGCGAAAGATTTCCAGTTCAAGACCTCGAAAAATGGAGGAACATAGTTATCTGATATAATGACAGGGAGAATGGACTCCACCACACGAGGGCTGTGCACCGCGTAACCCCGGGCACAGATACAATACTTGCTGCTTTTCATGTACTGGATGTAGTTCTTGTCACTGACATGAGGCAACCGGCCTATAATTCTCATATCCGTGCGTGATCATAATCACAACGGAAGTAATAGAATAGCGAACGATATAATCGAACCTGAATTCGAAAATCTCGAGAACGTAAACTAAGCTAACTTAACGTGGTAGTTGGATTGAACTCGATGTAAACGGACACAATATATTATAATACCAAACTGATGTGATCAGAATTACAACGGAAGCAATAGCATAGCAAACGATATAATCGAACTCGAATTCGAGAATTTTAGGGACGCGAATCGAGCGATGAATGTCGATCCAACATAGTAGAATTGGATTGAACTCGACGTAGATGGCCACAATTAGCACACCAAATATTGATGATTATGTCACGACTCACATAGATCACTCTAAAATGACTCGATTTGGATATTGACATTCACGAGAAATTAAATACACAATTTCAAAAAATTTAGAAGGAATCTTGAATTGATTAAAACTCTATCTGTTTTCAACTAAATAATTACTATGTATACTGAATACTATCAAATTCTAACCTAAAAATCTTATATAGCCCAACTTATTAATAAAATCCATTAATTGTTAAAAATAAAAATAATAAATGTTAAAACAAAATTCGACGGATCTCTGTCGCGTCACCAGATCTTTTCCCCAGTGTCTTAACAGCGTTGGACATACACTGCCCGGCATGTAGCCAGCAAAGAAAGTGAGGATTGGTCTTTTGGATGCAGGTTCACCACCTATACCACGGAGGGGATCCTTGGCTGATTGTACGTGTACTGTAGGAAGCGAAACGTCCTTGCCTATGGCAAAGCCTGCTTTGATATCAGCATTGCAGAGTGCTCTCAAGCAACTGAGCATTAGCCCTCTTGTTTCAGCTGGAGCCTGATGATGAGAGAAAATATTGTATTTGTTATTAGACTAATATTTCACTTATAGAGTTAGGTCTGACTAAATATAATGGAATCAGAAAGAAGGGTGGCATACGGCATACCCAATCATGGCAAGCAGCCAAGAAATGGTCTTCGCCATCAGTTCTGTTCCAGAAGGGGTGTTTCTGAATGAGCATCTCTACATAATTCTTCATATATTCTAGAAGGTTGGTGCAACTATGTGAATGTCGCACATACAGTTTCAGCTGCAGCTGTCTTGAACTAAAAGGCAAGTAGAACAAATGAGCTTGTGCTGGATCTTCAGTGACAAATTGCTTGTTTGATTCTCACAGCTTCAAGAACCATCCCTCAGATGCGTATGTTCCCTCAAGAATTGAATCATGAAATATTGGTTTTTCTCCTTCCCTGTATATGTAAACTCTCAGCATCTCGTCCATCAACTCATAGCTCCTGTAAGTATAATCAGTTAATTTACAATGACTGCATATTCCATCCGAGCCTTCCAAAATAACGAAATTGAATATCATTGGTGTGCACCTTTTGAACTGAGAAATATTGCGATAGAGAGGCTTGTAGAGCCCTGAATTGGGATGCACTAATGGTGCATTTTCGATCTTTGATTTTGCATAGATTAGATCCTCATCGACGGCTGAAAACACAATCGGTGGCTGCAGAAAATGTTGGAAACGAAAATGAGGAGCTTTATTGAGATTAAGTTCTGAAATAAAAATCAGTTGCAACGATCCCCAAATTGTATGATCTTATATACTTTTGAGTTTGGTGAAGAGCGACTTTCCAGCAACAACTCATTCATCCAAGATATTGACACTGCAGGTACTGCTTCGGACATTCCCTCACCCAAAGAATTCTTCAATGGCATTTTCTCCTTGGAAGACATGCCAGAATGCATTGAGATCACAGGACTGATAGGCTCCACATTTGCCGGTGAGGCCAGATTGAGTGGTGAAAATGCCGGAGGTAATGCCACTGCAAGGGACTCCCCGGAAGAATTTCTGCCATCCACTGTCAAGTTTGAGATGTCAGCCCGGTTTGATTCCTGGCTACGATACGTATGATTGGCGCTGCTGCCATAATATGCAAGCTTCCGGCAGAAAATAGAGAAGTGAAAACACTATCGTATGGAAACCTGAAAAATTGAACAAGGAAAACCGCAGCAAATGCCATCCGCAGAATGCACAGCATTCTTGGACTCCAAAATATGAATTGATATCCCCGAGCCATGTGACGGAGAAGCGCGCTTATAAATTTCCGACTCTGATTAAACCTTCCATCAGTTTGATCCCAAAAATTCCGCCAAATCCAAGAATTAGCTGAAAAAAATTTCAGCCGTACGTCTGCGTCAAGACAACGTTGACACAACCTTAGATTTTCACTTGAAGCAACGCAAAAGAACCCGCATCAATCAGAACTTCTGTCGAACATCTGGCGAGCTGATCTGACTGTCGCTGAATTAGACAGTAGAAAGAATATATATATTTGCACAACTGAAAAATGCATCGCACGACACCAGGTGATGATTTGGTCCACAGATAATTCTTCTACCTGGAATCAAACAATCTCGTGATTGGCTATTACATTAATTAGTGATGTGCTTGCTATATTAATTATTACATGTTTGCCATACATACATGCATTAGACAGAGCGAGAGTAAAAGCAGAGAGAGAGAACAACATAAGTCACTTACCGGAAAGACAGATTGTTCAGTCAGATTTTGTTTGAGTTTCCAAGTTGACGAGTTATGGCAGTTGGGATCGTAGGAAAAGGGCATTCTAAGCACTGAATGGTAATAATAGACAAGATACCATGAAAACGATTTGGCCCTGCTCAATCCTATCATTCCTACCTTTCCACACCTTTTAATAAATGACAACAAGAACTTCACAGGCTGTAATGCTGTTGTTCTCAAACCCTGAATAGGAAAATTGGGATGAATGTTTCTTGACGCGTATAGTAAATACTTCTACATTTCATGTACCCCCCATTCTTGTTACTCTTCTTCAATGAATATAGTAAAAACCAAAAACCTGCATATTTATAGCTCTCATTATTTCTATTCAACTCATCGTCAAAGAAGAAATAATGTCCGTTCTTGGCGCATGTGATCCAGTTTTTCTTAGGGCAATGCAATGGAGGTTAGAGAAGGCTGTGGTCCGACCGAGTTTTTGGAAAGCCCAGCACTGAAATCCTACGTAATGGGGAGATAGTTGGAGGATTGATAGACCCTGAACTTTTCATTACAAAATTTATAAACTGGAGAAAGATGGATTGTTTTGTCAGAGAATTTCTAGGCCTATCAAAAAAGGAATTTGTGTTCGTGGAGATTATCGAATAATCGGAGATGAATACCACAATTATAGGCATTGGTTTAATCGTGTTAGATTTAGGTGCTTTTCTTCAAGTTTTTAAGGTCTTTTATTTTAAGGGCCTATATGGTGGCTTGTGCTCGGGATGGGATGGGATGGGGCGGGGGGCTCTTAAGTATCATATTTAGTTATTTCCTAAGATGATATTTGATAAAAAAATGTTTTGGTTGAGAATGAATAAATTTCATAATTGTTGTTTGAATTGTTATACCTTAGAATTGAAATTTGAAAACCATATTTAAAAATTTAAGATTCATTGAATTCCTTGTAAGATAGAGAGTTTTAAACAAAATCTAAATTTGATTCTTATAACTTATGTAAAATATTAAGTCTCCTTAATTTAATAAGTATGCCATACACAATACATATAAAAAAAAAAAAAAGTACAGTGCACTTTTTATTTGTCTAAATGTAAAATTACAAAATTAACCCTATTAATTTTTATTTTTTTTTGCTTTTCCTCCACCCCATAATGTATTACGGTTTTTCCTGTCATTTTTTTTTTTATCGCCTTCTTTTTCATCTTAACTATCTATATTATAATATTAAACTTGAAGGCTTTTGACTAACAATTTCTTCATACTTTTTCTCCATTATTTATTAATTTATGTTTATTTTTCTTTGAGATTGTCTTCTTCTTTCAACTCTGTTTTTACATTTATTTTTATTTTCTAATATTATCAAATTTTAAATAGGTTTATTTGTAATATTTAAAATATTATAATTTTATAATATATTATAATTAAGAAAAATGTTAAATGTTTGTTTTCAATTGTTTATTTTTTAATTTTATAAAAGTTGATATTAAAATTGAAAATTTCTCATATATCATTACAGAAAAGTCAGGTGAACCGAATATCAATTATTGTAATGATATAAATTCTACCCAAATATGTATTAAAGAATGATTTTATACCAAAAGTGAATGATTCCAAATCTAAGTTCAATTCTGAAGTGTGAACAAGATGCCATCTAAAATTGTCCTTTAGAGAGATAGAATGGTCAGTATGGATGATCTAGAAATTATAATTAAAGGGCATGTATGGTTATGTTTTATTTGTAAATTTGGTGGAATCTAACATATCATAACTAAACCCTTTACGTGGGCCCTCGTACAATTTGGAGAGGGCTGCTTATAATTTAGGGGTTTCATCGTCTTTGGTTTTTGGACTATGGCAATATGCTTCGATGCATGTCATAGTTACTCAGAATATAGAGTTGGTGGAATAAGCGGAGGACCAAATGAGAGTAGGGTTTATAGCCAAAAGAATTCATTCATCTCCCAATCCATTTACAGGGAAAAAAGAATATTTTAATTATCTCATGAATTAATGATGTAATTTAATTGTAGCTATATTTACAACAATCCTTTCACTGTATCCTTTCCACTTATTATTGTGTGCTTCAGAAATTGTATTGCGCAGACATCTGACTTCTGCAAACTTAAGGTCTTGTTTGGAAGACTCTATTGTACCATACGGAGTGTAGTATCATGTGAAAGACATCATACTTGACAGGCCTAGAATGCCAAAGGAAATGCTGCTGTACCTGCTTCACCCTCTGCTGCATCCTAAGATACCTCTTCTGGGAGATGGACACGAGTATGTTCTTCAAATTTGGTATGTCCTTCTCCAAGACAAACACCGCAAAGGATTCCCAGTTCAATGTCTCGAAAAATGGAGGCACAAAGTTGTCGGATATGATCACCGGAACGCACTCGTAGAAGATGGCCTCCACCACGCGAGGGCTGTTGACCTCAAAGCCTTTGGCGCATATGCAGTACTTACTGCTCTTCATGTGCTGGGCATAGCTCATCTGACCTTTCGCCTTACGCATCCGACCAAAGATCTTCATGTCGGGGTCTTTGTTCTCCCAGTGGTTCAACAAAATAGGCCTGACGTAACCGTGCATGCTGCCAGCAAAGAAAGCAAGGATTCGCCTCTGGGAAGGAGGCTTGCCTCCAAGCTCGCGAAGGGGATGTTGAGGAAAGCGCACGTAAGTTTCAGGAAGAGATGCATCTTTACCAAATTGGAAACCTTCTCTGATATCAGAATTGCATAAGGCTCTAATACAATTTGGCATGGTTTCCCTGGTCTCCGATGGCGCCTGATAAAACCGAGAAAATCGACAACATGGTCAACACGATGCAAAATGGAATAAAGCAGGCTTGAATATACTTAAGAAACACACCCAGTCATGACAGGCAACAAGAAAATGGTCGCTCCCGCCTGTTCTGTTCCAGAAACGATGTTTTGTTCTGATTGTTTCAATGTAGTTACTTAAACGCTTGATCAAGGGTTTTCGACTGTGGGAATTGGGAACGTATAAAGACACCTCTAACTCCCGCGAGCTGAAAGGTAAATAGAACAAGTGAGCTTTTCTTGGATTTTTAGTGACAAATCTTTTGTTTGCTTTTAGTTGCTTCATGAACCATCCCTCTGATGCATATATTCCTTTAAGAGGTGGCTGATGGAATATGGGACGTTCTCCTTCAGTGTAGATGTAAACCTTGAGAGTCTGCTCCATCAACTCATAGCTCCTGCAAAGGAAAAATTGAACTGTTTTGAGGAGCACATATCAAAATTAGTTCAGAAAAAAACCATTTTCTGTTGACATTGTAACGCTAAACTGAACCCTGTCTAACCATCAAAAGATACGCATTGTTCAGAAGCAGATTCTCAAACTTATTTATTTCTTGACGATAGACTTCAACAGAAATAAAAACAGAAAAAATTCAAATTTAATGGTCAGAACTCTCAAAAACATGTCCGAAACTTAGCAGATGTTGTCACTGTGGAAAATAAACAAATTTTGTAAGTAATTCTGGATTACGCAAGACGCATGGAAACTGAAAACAGTAAGCACAAACCCTGAAAATGTCTGAAAATCATAATATGTGGCTACCTACAATATGAAGTAGCTACAAGTTCACTTACCTTTTAAATGCAGAAAAGTTTCGATACAAGTTAACATCAAACCAAGGGTCATTCTTTATAATTGGCCCATTCTCAACTAGAGACTGCATTTTCAGTAATTCTTGATCAACTGGTGAAGACCACTGTGGTTTCTGCGTACAGAATAAAGTGTCAGCAATAATGGCAAACATGTTAGACCAGCTTCTGCCATACAATACACGAGTTAACACTTTAACTATATACCAATGCACTATAAGACGCATGACTTTGGCGCAGTATATCATTCATTTCAGATATTGTCGCTACGGCAGGTGCTGACCCCTTGAATCCTTCTTTTGATGCAGATATGCTTGTAAAGGAAGGGCCATTCTTTGGCGCAGCAGGGGTGGACTTCAGAATCTTAGGCTTCTCATTGTTTTGAAGTATACTTTTGCCATCTTTTCCCACAGATGGAACCAAAGAAACTGGAGGAGTTTCTTGATTGGCAATTTCATTTTCAGTTCTCTCAGACGTTAGGTTGACTTCTCCAACACCTTTATGGTCCTGTGAAACACGAGTTTTGGAAGTATAACCTGATTCGGGTAATTCAACAACATTCTCTCTAGTTGTCTCTGATTGGAAGCTAGTGTTTCCTACTACTGTGTTGCGATCCATTTCCAATTCATCCTCAGGATCAATATCATTATCTAGAGTATCATCAGAAGTTCTGTTCTTTTCAGGATCAAAACCGTCTTCAACATCCGTAGTATTGCTATCTTTTCCATCAGCGACTTTTATACTGCTAGATACTTCACCAGGAACATTTAAATCGGTAGAGTTTAAGCTACCTAAGTGTGTCAAATTTGGATTACTAGACGAATTCATACTAGGAAAGTTGTCTACTGGTAGCAGTTGAGATTTGCTAGGCACAAATAGAGTTGATAAAAAATTACTATATGGAAGCTCAAAGTACTGCACAAACAAAATCGTTCCAAAAACCACTCCCATCAGCAACAGCAGTCTCCTGGTTTCCACGAGGCACATGTACCGGACTTCATTGCCCATGCTAATTCCCTATAGCTACAATTCCCCTCCAGAGTTCTGCAGAAAAAATTTAATCCAGTCATAGAAAGTGTGTTTCCATGTGCCCAGAGCTTCAATCCAACTCCAATTACAAGTTTAATGTCATTTCAAGAATTCAAATGCAGAAAGCAATTTTACAATTATAGAATAACTGCAGCCAACCTTCAAATAGAAATGACTAAGAACTCAGAGAGTCCATTCTCAAATGTTTGAAAATCATGCAGCCGAAGTTCAGATGGGATATTGAAAATCAGAAAAGAAATCAAAATTTAGATATCCTCAGAGGGCTTCAAACGTCATTAGAAACTCGAGGGTTTATTTATGTCTGCTGTCAAAAAAGGGGCAAGTGGAAAGCAGTTGGCTTATCTTGTTGATTTCAAAATTGACATAAATAAAAAGCCGCAAAATAAGTTTCTTGATTTTCGGAAGCAAATACGTAGACTAAACCAAGAAACAGAGCAACACCCATAAACGAACAGATTACAAATCAAGAAACCCAGTAAAAGTTACACCGAACAAGACAACAATCCCAAACTCGCTTGGAAACCAGAGAAGAAGAGAATTGACCAAAACTACAATCAATTGCTCCACGAATCACAATATAAAGAATAATTCTTTGGATTTCCATAATTAAAGATGCGAAAGAAATCTCAAACTCCAACTCATCTCAAGAGATAACAAGAACAGAACAGAAGAGAACAGAGATCTACCCAGTATAGTCAACTCGAACAACAATAACACAAGTTGAAAGATGCTTTCCATCATTAAGCTGAAGTTTAAAAATTTAACCACACAGAGAATTACAACAATGCCCATGTGCAAGTAATACTTGCGTGACTGATTACCTGTGTGGTTTAAGAAATCGGAATCCAAATTGAACGTCAACTCATCAGATATTTGAGTTCCAACGTATTTTCTTGACTGCCATTTTCTTCAAGTACCATGGATTCTGGACACTTGAATTTCTTTGTACGAGAGAGATGTGGGAAAGTTTAAAACTGCCATAATTGGAGACTTTTTGGCTGTGTTTGGTTGAGTGCCATTTCTTCTACTAGTTTGTCCCTGCACAAACAATAAATAATTCACAGCGGTCACCTCATAACCACGACTTCTTTCATCAAAACATGAAAAAATAATAGTGATTTCGTATGTTGGAATGTGCCCCGTTTTCTTTCTATGGGAACCAGGCTTGGATCCCATCAAAATCAATTATTGTGATGACTTCGAAACCCGTCAAAAACGCAGCCCAAAATATGCTTAAAAAATATGATTAGGAGTATTACAATTATTGGCAATAAATGTTTTGGAAAGGTAGGTGATATTTAGCTTTCTTTGTGCTTAATACTCGCACTAACTTGGTGTATCCATGCACACATGTAAATGAAGATAAAAAATTTGTACAAAAAGCAAATACAAATTTTATTTTGGCCTTGTAAATATGACTAAATTGACATCAGATTACAGTAATTTTTCACAATATTCCTGGGGTAAGATTCAAGAATAACAGCTTCTTTCGTGGACGACCTTGAATATAAAGATGAACAAGAAACCCATTTCAAAACCTTAGAAAGTGTGCCATGTTGATGTCTTATTCAATGGACCACATACATACACAATTGACTGCTACCCACTTGAAGAATCACCTCACACAACCTAGGGCATATTTGTAGCATTTGCTGATTTTACACGTCAGAAATATAGAGTTGGTCTGCCACGTGTCCCCAAGTTTGTTCCCCGTCTGGTACTTTGTTTTCCTGTTTAGATCCGGTGATTTAGGACACGAACGCATCCAGCATTTATGACCAAATGAAGCAAGAATCAGTCTTTACTTTTCCCACCGTTTCCTTCATTCAGATACTGACATTGTATCCAGCAGAGGAAGAGCCTTAGCTAAATTGTGACAGTGGCCTTATCTAGCTGAAAAACTTTAACCTGAGAGAGACAAATGCACACGAATCACCAAGGCCTCATCTGGAAAACTCTGGTGTACCATATTGAATGGAGTATCATGTGGAAAATATCATACTTCACTGGTTTGCTATGCCAAAGAAAATGCTTCCGCACCTGCCTAACCCTTGTCTGCATCTTAAGGTATTTCTTTTTGGGAATTGACATAAGTATTTTCTTCAAATTCGGAATGTCTTTCTCCAGAATGAAAACGGCGAAAGACTCCCAATTCAAGGTCTCAAGGAAGGGAGGCACGGAATTGTCTGATATGATCACCGGAACACACTCATAGAAGATGGCCTCCATAACCCGAGGGGTGTATGGTTCATACCCTCTAGCACTTATGCAGTACTTGCTGCTCTTCATGTACTGGCTATAGGACTTCTGACCCTTCGCAGAATGCAGCTTACCGAATATCTTCATGTCCGGATCCTTGTCTTTCCAGTAATTTAACAAAATGGGACGGAGATAACCATGCATGTTTCCAGCAAAAAATGCTAGGATACGCCTCTCGGCAGGAGGTTTTCCTCCCTGGCCTTTAAGAAGATTCAGTGCATCGCGCACATATGTTTCAGGTAGGGACACATCTTTGCCGAACTGGAATCTTCCCTTGACATCTGCATTGCACAAAGCTCTAATACAATTCTTCATGATCCTGCTGGTCTCGGCAGGCGCCTGTGTAAACAAAAAGTATGGAATTGATGTTTATTGCTCTTAGTGCAAAGGTTGATATCTTGACTAAGAATCACTAAAATTTTGACATTTGACACTCTCATACTGGATTACTAACTGGTCAGCGTGAATTCAGGGAGAAAGATATAAGCACAAATCCACAGTGAAGGGCATAAACCAGAAAATAAATAAAAACTAAAGCAAAACAACTAGCAGAGGCTTGGAAATCTTGGACATTGGCTTCAATGCTACTTCAGTACAGTATAATTTACAGCAAGCATATTGGCAAACATACCCAGTCATGGCAGGCTACAAGAAAATGATCAGCTCCACTGGTTCTATTCCAATAACGGTATGTTGTTGTGATAGTCTGAAGGTAGTTACTCAAATACGCAACCAAGTTCTTGCGACTGTGAGAATCTTTAACGTACAAAGTCTCCTGTAGTACCCTTGAGCTAAAAGGAAGGTAAAATAGATGGGCCTTGTTTGCATTTTTAGTGACGAAGTGCTTGTTTTCTTCCAGCAGCTTCATGAACCATCCCTCGGAAGCATATATTCCATTAAGCTCTGGCTGATGGAATATGGGCCGTTCTCCTTCTGTATAGACATAAATCTTAAGAGTGTGCTCCATCAATTCATAGCTTCTGCAAACAACAGTACAGAATTCTTGATGAAAGCATTTGAGAAACTCGGTTGAGCAATTTGGTAAATGGTCTTGACAAAGTTGCTGCTATCAACATAGACTTCAACTATATGAATGGATAGTTGCAAATAAGTCAGAATATATAGAAAATAGGAACGAGCATATGCTTAGTATTGTAGACGATCAGAATCACTCCATTAAAATCATTTACAGTGAAGAATAGATGAGAATCACATCGGAAGAGAATTTGAGTGGCTTGCTTTATTTACCTCATAAATGAAGAAAAATTTCTATAAATATCCACGTCAATATGAGGGTTCTTGTCCATCTTTTTTGCAGTCTCAATCAGTGTTTTTGCATTCAGTAAATCTCTGTCTCCTTGTGAAGGCCATTGAGGTTTCTGCAAAAAGAAAGCAAATAAGCAAAAAGTGGATGGGGAAAAAATTGAGAAAATGAAAACAGGGAGAAGGATCAGCTCATGCAATAAAATTTACTTGAGGAGATAGCGATCTTTTAAAATTTATACATACAATGGACTGATATGAAACGTGACTTTGACGCAGCACAGCATTCATGGCAGATATGGGCACAACTAAAGCTGGAGGCCCCTTGGTCCAATTCGTCTTAGCGGGAGTCTTACTGATGGAAGAATTGAAAGAACTGGTAAGAGAACTTTGTGTTATCCCAGGCTTTTCATTGTTTAGAACCATATTTGCTGGCTCCTTGTGCCTTGACGTTGCACTCGGGCTAGGAGATAGAGAGGATGAATTCGGTGGTGGGAATGTTGCTAGTGGACTTGTTAGCTGGGAAATTTTGTCGTCGTGTTTGGTAGACGTAGAAACGGTATTTGTGACCTGAAGATTGTCAGATGATGAATTTTTTGCACAACTTGATACTGGTAAATCATGCCTGTGTTCACTGGCTTTCTCTCGTAACAAAGTCTTGTTTCTTACCAAACTCTCATCTGTCAAGTTGTGGTTCATCCCCGTAAAGTCTTTGGATGAATAATCATCTTCAGGATCATCGCCGACACCAAAAAAAGCATTAGAGAGCTCATTCATTTCTGACTCCAAATCATGCTTATCATGTTCGTTCTTTCCATCAACGAACTTCGTTGTGTTCAGAAACTCATGGGCAGCATTCATTGTGGTGGAGTTCACAATGCTAGGTCCTAGCTTGCTTTCTGAATTCCCGGTGTCATTAGAGGAACTCCCAGCTGTGAAGCTGCCAGCTGATGTTACTTGAGATTCGCCAAAAGATACCAAAGATGATAGAACATAACTGTATGGAAGTTCAATATACTGAACCAATACAACTACCGAGAAGACCAATGGCATAAGCCACAGCAGTCTCCTAGTCTCCATTGGACAGATATAATGAAGTTTTTATCCTAAAGCAACCACCAAATGTAGTATGGCTCAATTGTCCCCAGAAGATCAGCAACATCAACCCTAGTCATGGTTTTGTGTTCCCATCTTTCTTGAAGTTCGCTTTTCTAACAAACACAGTCAAATGAAAGAATAACCTAAAAGTCAAATGTCGGGGAGCGAAGTCATTAATAGCAGCAGTTTTAAGTGCAGGAAGCAGAAAATCTAAAACTGTACAATAACTATTGAGAACTATAGCAGGTTCCAGTCTTCGGAAGCCATTCATATAGCGCAAAATCTTGATCCAGATATTGAACAGTTCAAACACCCCAATTAAGGATTCCATCAGCATATGAGACAGGAATACTGCTGATGAAAACATGAAATTTTGACATGAAAGCAACAGTGAGAGCGAACTCAAAATTAACTGCTTTCTCTAATCCTTTCTACTCTTTTTCTCTGCAAGCAACTAATAACAACTTTGATATTAAAAATGTATGACTAAAATCAGTTAGTGTGGCAGTTGGACATTGAATTACATAAACGAAAAACAAAATCTTGCTTCCTTCCAGGACATCCGTTAAACCCTAATCCAAGAACAGGGAAGTTCCAAGAGAGAAAAGTACAAACCAATTCAAGAGACGCTAAAACTAAAATCCAGAAAAGCAAAGCACTCAGATTGCAGGAAGTAAAACTTACTTATAAAAACCACAATTGCAGAAACCAGGAGAAGTCTGAGGAAGTTGAAATACCAGAAATGCCGCAATACAAGCACAGTAGTACTGTAAAGGGGCTGATGCATACAGGCAGAAGAATATGAAGCGGACCTGAAAATTAACAAATAAATGAAATACTAGAGATTTCGCATAGGGTGGAGTGCTATTCCGAGAGCGGCATTAAATATGAAAGAATTAATAAAACATTTCTTTATTGAGCTCCACTTCAAACTTTGAGCTGAAACATCGGATGTGCCTGTTGGTACTGCGTGTGGATGCGCAGAGCTGTGAGTGCGTGGCTGACGACCCTGCAAAAAGTAGCCATGTGAATCATGAAACGGCAGCAAATCAAGACCTGGGTTCAGGGTTTGATTTCTACAGGACTTTTTGTTTTTCTATATTCATCAGGGCTTGGAGATAAAGAGTGGCTTTTGTCATTTTGCTTTGGGTAGTGGAAATGGAGTTCTCCCCAGTAAAAAATTCGAGTTGAAGACTCTTCTCCCCCTGCCCCCCAACCAAAATTTACCCCCATCATTTTTCTCAATCAGTTTAGAACAGAAAAGAATCAGACACAAAAATAATAGCAAATTGATGTTTTGGCATGTTCTGCATCAGCATCATGCACAGTCCTAAATTCTTTTCTGGTTTTCTTTGGGTCTGAAGCAATGGGGCCAACTTTGTTCCCCTTATTTTAATTATCCACCAAGTTGCCTTATTTAAAGGGCCCAGACTCTATTTTTGTTAAGATCTGTCTATTTCACTTTCTAGTTTTTTTATCAGCGCTTTTAGGGCAGATGAAAATTCTCAACTTGCCAAATTTCTGGGTGGCGGTCCATAAAGATACTCTATTCACAAGATATGTCTAATTCCACATATTAAAGGAAGCTATTGTAAGCAAGTAAAACCTTTGGCTAATTAAATGCCGCTTCTCTTCAATCCTTTGGTGCCAATCCTTTTAGATTTAGAAACTACCTTTTTTTTAACAGCTATCATGTGAAGTAGGCCAAGTTTTACGAGATTGATATGCCACGAAAATGCAACCTCAACTTCATAACTCTCTGCTGCATTTCAAGAAAACAATATACTTCTTCGCTGTAACAGAGAGTAGTATGTTCCGCAAATTAGACGTTTGGGATTTCTTTGTTACCCGTTCATGGTTTCCTGCTAAAGTAGCGGACAATAGACTGCTTGTTCTTATGCAAATTCACAAGTAACAGCACTCAACCACCCTTCGATATGTTCTGCCAATTGAAGAGTCCCTTTAATTAACTCGTTCAAGCGTGACAAAGCTCAAGGCACATCCAAATCTAATCCGCAGGTTGTTAATCCATTTCATCCAAGCATGGCAGTTATGCTACTTCTATCAATTATGCTCTGCATAACCTTTGTTATTGTGGCACATGCCAAGGTGGGATTGTTAGATCAATCTTTGATGAGTGGCTTGAAAACCATTCCATCTGCCACTTTGCACGTACAAGTTTGATGTGAGAGACCTCAAAAACTACGTACTCGAAACAGCTTCGGAAATCTGCATACCTCTGTAGTTCTTCCTTCAAAGAGAGCAGAATAACGAAATGTCTTCAAGAGTCAAATTGATTCAAGAATTTAGGAATGAGAAAAAGGAGAGAAAACTTCTGCAAAAATATTAGGCACAGCATCACGGTCTTTGATGCGGTCTATTAAAGCCTCTGGACTGATGTGAACTCTTCAGACCTGATGCCTTTGAATTCTCAGTTGCTGAATGTCATGTCAAGTAAAAGTTTTCCTTCAACGGAGTCCGATATTTGGAGGTTCACCAATAAACATTCGGCAAAAGAACGGGTCTTGTAGAAAGAGGATGTGGAAAGGAAGTGGTTGTATGAGTCCAAGGTCGTTAAAGTTGAATGCAGATCAGCAGCGACTTCGGCCTGGAGCAAGTATCCTCTCAAAAACTTTGGATTCAACTTGAAATCACCTGAATTTCAATATAGTAATCAACCAGTAATCAACAATCAATGGATGGCAGTCAAAATTGCAGAGAGTAGCAGCCAAAAGCCATATCCAAAGTAGAACTATCAAGATAAGCAATACCAGTGAAATAACACCAGTACAGTTGGCAATAATAGAATATAACGAAAGGCAAATAGAATTGTGTCTTAAAGTGGCAGTAATACATCTTACAAATTTGAGATAGTTAATGGGTCAAGAAAAGACGGACAAAAAAAAGGACAGTTTTTTTTAAGGAGTTTAAGATAGTTCAAGAACATATACGTAGACAAGAAATATAACCCAAATAAAGAGAGAGCCCAAATCAAACTAAAACTAACAATAAAAAATAAAACAAGTGTTTATTGAACCAACCCAACAAAAAACAACCCAAACACAACTAGCCTAGAACCTGGAAATAGGCCCAGAGAATAGATGAAGATTTGTTAGAAGTCCAGCAAAAACCAATTGCCCTACGTTACATTGCAGCACAAACAAGAGTCAGATAAGTTGAAAGCCCAAGAGCAAACATAAGTTGACCCATTAGATTAGTAAGAAGCCGAAAGGTAGGGCAGCCACAAAGCATCTGAAAGGAGGAACATACAGCAGATAAGACTCCAGTGCACCGATGACGCAGTAGTCAGGTGATGATTAGTAAGGGTCAGTGGAGCAAACGAGCAGCGGGAAGGGCATCACAAGCGGAGATGCTGTCGACTAGGGTCGGGGCAGGATTGCGAAGTAGTCGCCCAATACGGATGGCTGTGGGCAACGCGACTAGGGTTTGGTGATTTCCGGGTGAGGCCTTGTCTGGGAAACGATAGTTTTAGAAAAGAAAAAAAAACAAGATGTGTTTGGAGATTTGGTTTTCTGATTTTATTTCTCCCGTTCGAAGGGTTGCTCTGATATTCTGTCAAGAATATTGAAAAATTGAATCGTGCATTCAGAGGAAATCCCAATTTAGAGTAGAACGAGTACAATCGTTCTCAAAATAAAATAAAAAAACACTTGACATAAATTTAATTTTAAAAACTGGAAACCAAAATACCCTAATTTTATTAATATGTAAACTAAATATGTAAATATTATAACAAATATTTCTAAATATTCTAACAGTCTCCTCCTTCTGAAAGAGGCGTACTGTTCTGAACATTTCGTACTCGCCTGTAAAATGTATCCATTAATTTAATTTCCTTTTGTAGAAATTCTGAAGGGCTGGTTGACATAAAATTGTATCTAGTACCCTCCGAACTTTGGCTTCAGCTAGAATGGCAAAAAATGACAACCTCATTCATAAAAATTTCTGCTTAAACAGACTTCAAATTTCATCATCAGCATTGGAGTTGATACTTTTATTCTTTAAATTTCACTTTCAACATTGGAGTTGATACTTGTATCCTAATTGATTTTCTATTTTAATACATCATCAACACACCTATGCCGCTATGGTTGCTTTCGTCATTGATCCTTTTGTTATTCTTTCTTGTACTCTTGTAGCCAAAGCATTCCCAACATCAAACCAAGCCCAAAAAGTGCGATGACAGAGCATCCTCCTCCCAGTAGCCATCGGGCGCCGCGATTGTGAGGCATGATTGTCCAAATGGCAGCTATTTGAGCTGCTGCCATGGACAGTGTAGCTAGCAACATCACTTTGTGTGTCACATTCAGTATCTTCGTTTTTGTTTTTGGTGCGAAAGGGATGCAGCTCACAAGAACACTGAGAACCCCAACGGACTGGAACAAGGAAAGAAGGTTGAACACTAGAAAGACCTTAAAAGCAGCACAATCTCCTCGTGTTGCTTTCCCCGTCTCTTGGCTGAATCCACCGGGAGGGTTCACGCCCGCGGCGAAAGTGACGCTGGCGATCAACGCTGCAATAGCGGTCACAGTTTTCTGTGCATTTCGTAGACCCTCGTTCTGGAGGCCTGCCTTGCTTGCTCTGTCATGCCTGGACATTGATTTGCTTTGAAAGCCTTCAGTTAAACCTTCAGAATTGGATTCGATCGCCTGCTGAATGGCGATCGGTCCAGGCCGTAATTGGCCACGTCTCTTAGCTCCTGCTTGTGTAAGAGCAGATACAATTGCTCCAGAGTTGCTGGCATCAGCTTCAACCACATCTAGAGCTGTGTATCCCTTTTTATTCAGAGCATTGACCTCTGTTCCGATCTGAAGTAGATATGCAACCATCTAAAAAATGAATCAAGCAAGCAAGATTAAACTTATATTCTTCGGCTTACTAAGGTTATGTTGGGAACACCAATTTTAATTCACTTCATTCTTTTAATCTTTATATATAATTAATTAATTATTTATCAATTATTACACGTGTAACTAAATCAATGATACCTGTATATATATTACAGGCACGTATATTTATATTTGTGTATATCTATATACTATAAATTAATTATTATGTATATGTATTATTAAATCATATGAACATTATTGTATATCTTTTATATTTATAAATAAATTTAAATAAATAATATTATTTATTACATCAAATCAAATCTTTGTCGAAACATACACCTGTCTCAAATCAACTCATTGTGCATATCCGAAACACCCAAACATAGTCTAAATAATAAATAGGAAAAGACTGATCTAATAAAACTTACTGCAGCAAGTTTCCCTGCGGCGGCCAGGTGCAGGACAGAGTTTCCATTGTTGTCCTGCATGTTGAGAAGTTCAGTAGTGTTGAGTGATTCTATCAGGTGCTTAACCGCTTCCAACCGATTGTCCTTGACGGCCAGGTGCAGAATGGTTTCCCCACCGTTGGTTGTGGCGTCAGCAGATTCAAGACTCACGGAAAGAATCTCATCAATTATGCTGATTCTCCCCTTCCGTGCGGCCCAATGGAGAGGTACAAGGCCTTCGCCGTCTTGTATTAGGCAGAGATCAGAATCCAATTTCAGAAGCTCTCTTGTCATCTCCAGGTGGCCCTTACCGCACGCCAGGTGCAAAGGGGTGCACCCATGGGAATTCTTTTTCCGGGCAAAGTCGGGGCGCGCTTTTATTATTTCCTTTGCTGTTTCTGTAACAAGTGGAGTATGTCGGATTGGGGTCTGTTCGATGAGCAGTCAAGATTTCTTCTTTTTCTTTTTTTCTGTTTTTCAGTTTTAGTATTTAAAATTCTGTTTTTCATTTTATTTTTTATTTTTATTAATTAAGATTTAGGTATAGTTTTTTTTTTCTTTTTTCAGTTTAGCATTTTTTATTTTTTCTGATTTTTGGTTTTAAATTTTTTTATTAATTCAAGTTATTAAAATACCTTAATTTAAAATTTTGTTTTCTATTTTAGTTTTTATTTCTATCAATTGAGGTTTAGGTGTTTTTTTTTATTTATTTTCAATTTAGCACTTATTAATTTGTGTATTATTTTTTACCATTTTCTCATACATTAAAGTGTGTTTGCACAATTAAAAATTAATAATTTATAGTCGTTTGAGTTTTAGAACAGATTTAAAAATTTTTAATTATCTTATAACTTAACAATTGTAAATATGAAATGCTACAAAAATATTTCAAATTCATGATTTATTTTATTTTTTGGTTTATAGTTAATAAATATTTGTAAGTGCAGACACAACGGAAACTTATAACCCTTGTTAAATAAATAATTTTTGGTACGTTAACCTCATCAATTAAGCACAATTTTTTTCGTTTTTATATATTAATTGAGAGAATATATTGTAACACATGAGAAAAATTGGTAAAAAAAAATAATATACCAATTAAGAAATCCTAAACTGAAAATAAAAATAAATTATACCTATAGACATAAAAAAAATTAAATGAAAAATAGACTTTTAAATTAAAGTATTTTAAACTAAAATTAATAAAAAATCTAAAATTGAAAAACAAAAAAAAAAAAAAAAACGAAAGAGAAAAAAGAGATATTGACAAGCGTCAAGATGTGCTGCACCCTGAATCGAATTAACCATCAGATTGGAAGTGAGATCGTAAATTTGAAACAAGCACAAGTATTTTTACCAGTATTGCCAGATGAAGCTGCTGCATGGAGTGAAGTGGTTGCCATGACCGTTTCCATCTCCAGTAGCCTGGGAAGATTCAGCAAATACTGAACCACATGAATCATTCCCCTCTCACAGGCCGCGAAAAGAATGCTCTCCCCTCGAGAATTCACTTTGTAAGCCACAGAGAGGTCAGTCTCCAGCAACAATTTCACAATCCCCAGGTGCCCTTCTCTGCATGCCTCGTGCAAAGGCGTCTCGTGTTCTGCGTTTTCAACGGAGGCCATCTCAGGCCGCACTTTTACGATCTCCTCTGCCAACTCCAGGGGCCCAAGTTTTGCGGCTAAGTGCAATACTGTGTTGCGGGATCCATGGACCGTCGGCCTGGTGATATTTTCATCTTGGTGGATGAGTTTTCTGAGGGTCGAAAGGTCGCCCCTTCTCACCGATTCTTGCAGCCGACAGTCCATGACCGGAGATGAGAGAGGTTTAGAAGAATGAATCGAGTAGCGGAGGCCTGATCGAAGGTGTCCATTTATAGCCCATTCTGATGACGAGAAAGTGAGTGATTGTGGGCTGGTTAAGTGTTGTTGACAATAACACACTGTAGGACAGTAGGAATGATGTTGACGACGCCACGATTCTTCGGACCAATTTCTACTGACCCCACTTTGTGTGACTTGCAGAAATGGCTATACATTACAATTATTTAAACATGAATATATACATGGCCGAGTGGTAAGGCGGGGGATTGCAAATCCCTTTTCCCCGGTTCAAATCCGGGTGTCGCCTGATCAACAGTTTACATCTTCTATTGACATAGATATAGAAAATTATACTATATTATTTTTTTATTTTTTAATTATAATTAATTAATTTCCACACATGTGAATGGGAGTCAAATATATGATTGTTATTGAAAAATAATTTTGGTACATTAAAATTACCATTGAAATAAATTTTTTTAAAGTTTTTATATATTAATTGAGACAGTAAACTTTAATGTATGAAAAAATAGTCAAAAATAAACACCAATTAAGCAACAACAAATTAAAACTTGTTCCAAAATATAAATAATAGATGTAATGGTAAAAATAAAAACCATAAGCTAATTACATTAACTATGATTAACAATATACTAAAAAACCAAACAACGAAAAAGAAAAGGCTCCCGAACACTAAGAACCCTTTTCTGGGTTGAAAAAAAAATGTATATGTAGATTTACGGATTGTAAGCCAGATCCATTAAATTACACATCCACAATGCAAATACAATATTTTTTGCATATGTTATAATTTAAAAATTAAAAATTTTCAATATATTTAAAACCAATTCCAAAAGAAGATGTATCGTTAATTTTGAATAATTCTTTTAGATTCATATTTCATGTATAAGTTTTATGAAAAAGCGTTCAAATGGCATGCCTATCGACCACCAAGCGCGAACTACCGATCCAATCCTCATGTGCGATCATATATTCGATTTCTTTATTATTTCTTAAGTGGTGGACGCAAACAAGCGCAAGGCTAAGGCCAGTGGTTGATAGGTTGAGGACAAAGAGCACCTATCCAATCGAAACAATATGCTTCTATACGCAATTTCTCGTGTCAAAGTTCCACCTTCCTCCACCGCTAAATGTGGCCTGCGACCACGGGCTTGTGTGCGAGATTGGATTCTAGAATCCCGGGCTTACTACGAAGAGTTCGCAGCAAAAGAGAAAACAGAGACGGAACCTTCCCCCCTTCATGCTGTACAAAAGCGGCCAGCACAAGGTCAAGGCGAAGACGGAGCAGCACTCCCTGGAGATGATCCTGGCGAATTCCGTCACCCACTTAGCAAATAAGTATAAAAATTATGTACTCAATACAAATTATTCACCATAGACGTGGGCACTATACGTGCAAGCACCTAAGGTAATGTTTGTTTTGCTTTATACTCATAAAAAAAAAAATACATACTCTAATCATTTCACATTCAAATTTTATCTATTTTTTTCTCTTATTTTTATATACTTTTTAAAAATGTACTCTAAAAAAACACATATCAAAAAATATATAAAAAAAAACATAACCTAACATTTTCTAGTACTATTAGGTGTCTAGATCTAATTTGACAACACATTGCAAACTTACAATACTGCCCTCAATTTGCAAATTATATTATTACCTTAATTATAAAGGTCAAGTACACTTGAATGTAATTAGCAATATATCATACTTATTTTATTTACCATTTATATATATATATATATATATATTTATATTTACTTATATATTTTATATTATCAAGAGCTTTGAGCTAATTTAATTGTCTTTTTATCCTTTTTTTTATTTAAAATATTCTTCATATTTAGTTTTAATAATTTTTTATTATTTAAATTACAATACTTTTGTAATTTTAAAATTAATTTGCATGTATAATGCGTGTTACTTTTACCAGGATATAATATGACTATGGTGTAACATCAACAAGTAGGTAGAGAAGTGCATTATTTTGCCATGTTTTTCAAACTAATATTTTATCTTGTCAGTGATTAAGTCTCTTGTTGATAGTCGAATAAGTTGGGCTTTGACAAACCTACACATAATTCAGACTTTTGCTCAAAAATTACTCCATGAAAAATTCACCTAAAAGAAATGAAAATGGATAATAGGCGCACAGATTCAAAAGAAAAAAAGAAGTATGAGATGGAGAACGAACCAGAACTGGAGCTCATATACTATTAACTTATTTATTGAAAAAATTGAGTTTATTTTTAAATCTAATTACAAACCAAGTTATAATTAATTTTTTAAATATTTGATTATTTAATTCAAATTATATTATATATTTCTTTCCTTTTTTGCCTGAAAATTAAACTTTTAGCATAGTTATTTCTTTATACATTGGACCGCACCTTTATTGAATTTATCATATGGCAAATAATATCAATGTCAAGCTTTTTTATCAGCGCTTTTAGGGGCAGATGAAAATTCTCAACTTGCCAAATTTCTTGGTGGCGGTCCATAAATTCACAAGATACGTCTAATTCCACATATTAAATGAAGCTGTTGTAAGCAATTAAAACCTTTGGCCAATTAAATGCCGCTTCTCTTCGATTCTTTCGTGCCAGTCTTTTGGATTTAGAAACTACCTTTTTCAACAGCTATCATGTGAAGTAAGCCAAGTTTTACGAGATTGATATGCCACAAAAATGCAACCTCAACTTCATAACTCTCTGCTGAATTTCAAGAAAACAATATACTTCTTCGCTGTAACAGAGAGTAGTATGTTCCGCAAATTAGACGTTTGGGATTTCTTTGTTACCCGTTCATGGTTTCCTGCTAAAGTAGCGGACAATAGACTGCTTGTTCTTATGCAAATTCACAAGTAACAGCACTCAACCACTCTTCAATATGTTCTGCCAATTGAAGAGTCCCTTTAATTAACTCGTTCAAGCGTGACAAAGCTCAAGGCACATCCAAATCTAATCCGCAGGTTGTTAATCCATTTCATCCAAGCATGGCAGTTATGCTACTTCTATCAATTATGCTCTGCATAACCTTTGTTATTGTGGCACATGCCAAGGTGGGATTGTTAGATCAATCTTTGATTAGTGGCTTGAAAACCATTCCATCTGCCACTTCGCAGGTACAGGTTTGATGTGGGAGGCCTCAAAAACTTAGACGTACTCAAAACAGCTTTGGAAATCTGCATACCTCTGTAGTTCTTCCTTCAAAGAGAGCAGAATAACGAAATGTCTTCAAGATTCAAATTGATTCAAGAATTTAGGAATGAGAAAAAGGAGAGAAAACTTCGCAAAAATATTAGGCACAGCATCACGGTCTTTGATGCAGTCTATTAAAGCCTCTGGACTGATGTGAACTCTTCAGACCTGATGCCTTTGAATTCTCAGTTGCTGAATGTGATGTCAAGCAAAAGTTTTCCTTCAACGGAGTCCGATATTTGGAGGTTCACCAATAAACATTCGGCAAAAGAACGGGTCTTGTAGAAAGAGGATGTGGAAAGGAAGTGGTTGTATGAGTCCAAGGTCGTTAAAGTTGAATGCAGATCAGCAGCGACTTCGGCCTGGAGCAAGTATCCTCTCAAAAACTTTGGATTCAACTTGAAATCACCTGAATTTCAATATAGTAATCAACCAGTAATCAACAATCAATGGATGGCAGTCAAAATTGCAGAGAGTAGCAGCCAAAAGCCATATCCAAAGTAGAACTATCAAGATAAGCAATACCAGTGAAATAACACCAGTACAGTTGGCAATAATAGAATATAACGAAAGGCAAATAGAATTGTGTCTTAAAGTGGCAGTAATACATCTTACAAATTTGAGATAGTTAATGGGTCAAGAAAAGACGGACAAAAAAAAGGACAGTTTTTTTTAAGGAGTTTAAGATAGTTCAAGAACATATACGTAGACAAGAAATATAACCCAAATAAAGAGAGAGCCCAAATCAAACTAAAACTAACAATAAAAAATAAAACAAGTGTTTATTGAACCAACCCAACAAAAAACAACCCAAACACAACTAGCCTAGAACCTGGAAATAGGCCCAGAGAATAGATGAAGATTTGTTAGAAGTCCAGCAAAAACCAATTGCCCTACGTTACATTGCAGCACAAACAAGAGTCAGATAAGTTGAAAGCCCAAGAGCAAACATAAGTTGACCCATTAGATTAGTAAGAAGCCGAAAGGTAGGGCAGCCACAAAGCATCTGAAAGGAGGAACATACAGCAGATAAGACTCCAGTGCACCGATGACGCAGTAGTCAGGTGATGATTAGTAAGGGTCAGTGGAGCAAACGAGCAGCGGGAAGGGCATCACAAGCGGAGATGCTGTCGACTAGGGTCGGGGCAGGATTGCGAAGTAGTCGCCCAATACGGATGGCTGTGGGCAACGCGACTAGGGTTTGGTGATTTCCGGGTGAGGCCTTGTCTGGGAAACGATAGTTTTAGAAAAGAAAAAAAAACAAGATGTGTTTGGAGATTTGGTTTTCTGATTTTATTTCTCCCGTTCGAAGGGTTGCTCTGATATTCTGTCAAGAATATTGAAAAATTGAATCGTGCATTCAGAGGAAATCCCAATTTAGAGTAGAACGAGTACAATCGTTCTCAAAATAAAATAAAAAAACACTTGACATAAATTTAATTTTAAAAACTGGAAACCAAAATACCCTAATTTTATTAATATGTAAACTAAATATGTAAATATTATAACAAATATTTCTAAATATTCTAACAGTCTCCTCCTTCTGAAAGAGGCGTACTGTTCTGAACATTTCGTACTCGCCTGTAAAATGTATCCATTAATTTAATTTCCTTTTGTAGAAATTCTGAAGGGCTGGTTGACATAAAATTGTATCTAGTACCCTCCGAACTTTGGCTTCAGCTAGAATGGCAAAAAATGACAACCTCATTCATAAAAATTTCTGCTTAAACAGACTTCAAATTTCATCATCAGCATTGGAGTTGATACTTTTATTCTTTAAATTTCACTTTCAACATTGGAGTTGATACTTGTATCCTAATTGATTTTCTATTTTAATACATCATCAACACACCTATGCCGCTATGGTTGCTTTCGTCATTGATCCTTTTGTTATTCTTTCTTGTACTCTTGTAGCCAAAGCATTCCCAACATCAAACCAAGCCCAAAAAGTGCGATGACAGAGCATCCTCCTCCCAGTAGCCATCGGGCGCCGCGATTGTGAGGCATGATTGTCCAAATGGCAGCTATTTGAGCTGCTGCCATGGACAGTGTAGCTAGCAACATCACTTTGTGTGTCACATTCAGTATCTTCGTTTTTGTTTTTGGTGCGAAAGGGATGCAGCTCACAAGAACACTGAGAACCCCAACGGACTGGAACAAGGAAAGAAGGTTGAACACTAGAAAGACCTTAAAAGCAGCACAATCTCCTCGTGTTGCTTTCCCCGTCTCTTGGCTGAATCCACCGGGAGGGTTCACGCCCGCGGCGAAAGTGACGCTGGCGATCAACGCTGCAATAGCGGTCACAGTTTTCTGTGCATTTCGTAGACCCTCGTTCTGGAGGCCTGCCTTGCTTGCTCTGTCATGCCTGGACATTGATTTGCTTTGAAAGCCTTCAGTTAAACCTTCAGAATTGGATTCGATCGCCTGCTGAATGGCGATCGGTCCAGGCCGTAATTGGCCACGTCTCTTAGCTCCTGCTTGTGTAAGAGCAGATACAATTGCTCCAGAGTTGCTGGCATCAGCTTCAACCACATCTAGAGCTGTGTATCCCTTTTTATTCAGAGCATTGACCTCTGTTCCGATCTGAAGTAGATATGCAACCATCTAAAAAATGAATCAAGCAAGCAAGATTAAACTTATATTCTTCGGCTTACTAAGGTTATGTTGGGAACACCAATTTTAATTCACTTCATTCTTTTAATCTTTATATATAATTAATTAATTATTTATCAATTATTACACGTGTAACTAAATCAATGATACCTGTATATATATTACAGGCACGTATATTTATATTTGTGTATATCTATATACTATAAATTAATTATTATGTATATGTATTATTAAATCATATGAACATTATTGTATATCTTTTATATTTATAAATAAATTTAAATAAATAATATTATTTATTACATCAAATCAAATCTTTGTCGAAACATACACCTGTCTCAAATCAACTCATTGTGCATATCCGAAACACCCAAACATAGTCTAAATAATAAATAGGAAAAGACTGATCTAATAAAACTTACTGCAGCAAGTTTCCCTGCGGCGGCCAGGTGCAGGACAGAGTTTCCATTGTTGTCCTGCATGTTGAGAAGTTCAGTAGTGTTGAGTGATTCTATCAGGTGCTTAACCGCTTCCAACCGATTGTCCTTGACGGCCAGGTGCAGAATGGTTTCCCCACCGTTGGTTGTGGCGTCAGCAGATTCAAGACTCACGGAAAGAATCTCATCAATTATGCTGATTCTCCCCTTCCGTGCGGCCCAATGGAGAGGTACAAGGCCTTCGCCGTCTTGTATTAGGCAGAGATCAGAATCCAATTTCAGAAGCTCTCTTGTCATCTCCAGGTGGCCCTTACCGCACGCCAGGTGCAAAGGGGTGCACCCATGGGAATTCTTTTTCCGGGCAAAGTCGGGGCGCGCTTTTATTATTTCCTTTGCTGTTTCTGTAACAAGTGGAGTATGTCGGATTGGGGTCTGTTCGATGAGCAGTCAAGATTTCTTCTTTTTCTTTTTTTCTGTTTTTCAGTTTTAGTATTTAAAATTCTGTTTTTCATTTTATTTTTTATTTTTATTAATTAAGATTTAGGTATAGTTTTTTTTTTCTTTTTTCAGTTTAGCATTTTTTATTTTTTCTGATTTTTGGTTTTAAATTTTTTTATTAATTCAAGTTATTAAAATACCTTAATTTAAAATTTTGTTTTCTATTTTAGTTTTTATTTCTATCAATTGAGGTTTAGGTGTTTTTTTTTTTTTATTTTCAATTTAGCACTTATTAATTTGTGTATTATTTTTTACCATTGTCCCATATATTAAAGTGTGTTTGCAAAATTCAAAATTAATTATATATAGCCGTTTGAGTTTTAGAACATATTTAAAATTTTTTAATTATCTTATAACTTAACAATTGTAAATATAAAATGCTACAAAAATATTTCAAATTCATGCTTTATTTTATTTTTCAGTTTATAGTTAATCAATATTTGTACGTCCAGACACGAGCGAAACCTATAACCCTTGTTAAATAAATAATTTTTGGTACGTTAACCTCATCAATGAAGCACAACTTTTTTTGTTTTTATATATTAATTGAGAGAATATATTTTAAAATATGAGAAAAATTGGTAAAAAAAATAATATGCCAATTAAGAAATCCTAAACTGAAAATAAAAATAAATTATACCTATAGACATAAAAAAAAATAAATGAAAAATAGACTTTTAAATTAAAGTATTTTAACAACTAAAATTAATAAAAAATCTAAAATTGAAAACCAAAAAAAAAAAAAAAAAACGAAAGAGAAAAAAGAGATCTTGACAAGCGTCAAGATGTGCTGCACCCTGAATCGAATTAACCATCAGATTGGAAGTGAGATCGTAAATTTGAAACAAGCACAAGTATTTTTACCAGTATTGCCAGATGAAGCTGCTGCATGGAGTGAAGTGGTAGCCATGACCGTTTGCATCTCCAGTAGCCTGGGAAGATTCAGCAAATACTGAACCACATGAATCATTCCCCTCTCACAGGCCGCGAAAAGAATGCTCTCCTCTCGAGAATTCACTTTGTAAGCCACAGAGAGGTCAGTCTCCAGCAAAAATTTCACAATCCCCAGGTGCCCTTCTCTGCATGCCTCGTGCAAAGGCGTCTCGTGTTCTGCATTTTCCACGGAGGCCATCTCAGGCCACAGTTTTACGATCTCCTTTGCCAACTTCAGGTGCCCAAGTTTTGCGGCTAAGTGCAATACTGTGTTGCGGGATCCATGGACCGTCGGCCTGGTGATATTTTCATCGTGGTGGATGAGTTTTCTGAGGGTCGAAAGGTCGCCCCTTCTCACCGATTCTTGCAGCCGACAGTCCATGACCGGAGATGAGAGAGGTTTAGAAGAATGAATCGAGTAGCGGAGGCCTTATCGAAGGTCCACATTTATAGCAATTTTGTACCTGCTCTCACTGCAAACAGGGAACCCCGAACAGCCCGGCTGCGTCGAAAGTCCTGTCCGAAAGTTATGTGTTTTTGCGACAAAACTTTTAACGCCAACAGCGCTGCCGCTTGTTATGGTCAAGTTCCGAGTTCAAAACCGCGTGAGGAGTATTTTGAATACGATTTTTAGATAAGTATAATATTTGAAACGTAAACGGATAAATAATATAATTTATTTAAATATATGTATAAAATATATGATAATAATTGAATAATATAATAATTCTTAAAATAATAATTATCTTTTATGATATAAATAAAAATAAATATAAGTATATATATATATATAATATATAAATATTAATTTAATTATAACTAAATATAATAATTAAAAATTAATTAATTAATTACATGCCTACAAAAGAAAATGTTGCACAAGAAACATAAGAAAGTGGGCGATGATGTCTTTGTCGAGGAAGTAAAAACAAAAAATAAAAAATCATTAGGAAAATTCTGATGACGAGAATGGAGTGATTGCTGACAGGTTAAGTGTCGTCGACAATAACTACTGGTTAAGTGTGGACAGTAGGAGTGATTGTTAACAATAAAACACCATTCCTTCGGTCCAATTTCGTTTACTCAGCCCACTTACTTATTTTTTGAAACATTACCCGACATTACAATTATTTAAATATTCAACGTTACAATTATTTCAACGTGAATATGTACAATTTACAACTTCTATTCACATAGATATAGAAAATTATATTATATTATTTTTTTATTTTTTAATTATAATGAATTAATTTCCACAAATGTGAATGGGAGTCAAATATATGATTGTTATTGAAAAATAATTTTGGTACATTAAAATTACCATTGAAATAAATTTTTTTTAAGTTTTTATATATTAATTGAGACAGTAAACTTTAATGTATGAAAAAATAGTCAAAAATAAACACCAATTAAGCAACAACAAATTAAAACTTGTTCCAAAATATAAATAATAGATGTAATGGTAAAAATAAAAACCATAAACTAATTACATTAACTATGATTAACAATATACTAAAAAACCAGACAAAGAAAAAGAAAAGGCTCCCGAACACTAAGAACCCTTTTCTGGGTTGAAAAAAAAAATGTATATGTAGATTTACGGATTTGTAAGCCAGATCCATTAAATTACACGTCCATAATGCAAATACAATATGTATTGCATATATTATAATTTAACAATAAAAAAATTTCAATATATTTAAAACCAATTCCAAAAGAAAATGTATCATTAATTTTTGAATAATTCTTTCAGATTCGTACTTCATGTATAAGTTTTGTAGATTTATATATTATCCATTTTCATTTCTTTTAGGTGAATTTTTCATGGAGTAATTTTTGAGCAAAAGTCTGAGTTATGTGTGGGTTTATCGAAGCCCAACTCATTCGACTATCAACAAGAGACTTAATTACTTACAAGATAAAATATTAGTTTGAAAAATATGGCAAAATAATGCACTACTATACACCTACATGTTGATGTTCCACCATAGTCATATTATATCCTGGTAAAAGTAACACGCGTTATTCATGCAAAATAATTTTAAAATTACAAAAGTATTGTAATTTAAATAATAAAAAATTATTAAAACTAAATATGAGGAATATTTTAAATAAGAAAAAGGATAAAAAGACAAAAAAAAAGTGAGAAAAATAAATAAAATAATAAGTCAAAAAAGATAGAAAATAACAAAATAAAATTAATGATAATTATGTAATTTTGTAATGTGCAATCAAAAGTGTTGCATTCATAATAGTAGAGTGTATGTATGTATTAAATAATATTTAAAGTGAGAAAAAAAGAATTTGAAAAGAGATCAAATTTGAGAAAAAAAAAAAAATAATAAGTTGAAAGAGAAAGAGAAAAAGAAAAGGATTGAAAAGTAAAGAATACTAATCAAGGATAAATGTTTAATTTTATGATATACAAAAGGTCTTCTTTCGGAATAATACTAGCAAGTGGTAAACGGGGCACATCCCTTATGTGTACAAATTTATTTATATATTATTAATTTTATTATTTTAAATAATAAAAATATTAAAATTGAAAGTATATGAATAATCAAATAAGTAAAAATGAAAGATAAATTTTTTGAAAAAGCACCCCGACCTCTTCCATAAACAAAAGCTGCTGCTTGTGACGGTGACGGTGACGTTCTGAAGTTCAAAACCGCGTTGTGTTTAGGATAAGTATAATATTTGAAACTTAAACGGATAAATCATATAATTTAATTAAATATATGTATAAAATATATAATAATAATTGAAAAATATAATAATTCTTAAAATAATAATTATGTTTTAAGATATAAATAAAACTAAATATAAGTATATATATATATATATATATGTGTGATATATAAATATTAATTTAATTATAATTAAATATAATAATTAAAAATTAATTAATTAATTAATTACATACTTACATTCCTACAAAAGACAATATTGCGCAAGAAACCAACCGATGATGTCTTTGTCGAGAAAGTCAAAATAAAAAATGAAAATGACATTGATAATTGTTAGTCATCGGTGCTCGCAGGGACCCTGACTCTAATGTATGATAGCGATTTATACAACATTAAAATTAATAATGTATCAAAAAGTCATATAAAGTAAAAAGGAGTGATTGATAATTAGTAGTCATCGGTGCCCGCAGTGACCCTGACTCTATTATAGTATGATAGCGATTTATACAACATTAAAATTAACAATGTATCAAAAAGTTGTATAAAGTAAAATCAATCGGTTCGAGATTAGGTCATATAAGTTTCAAAAGCAATTTAATATAAAATTTCAAATCGTTTTTGTTATCTTTTTCAAAATTTCATATAGCAATATATTTTATTTTTAAATGGATTGACAATAAACTAAATATTATAGTATGATAGCGATTTATACAATATTAAAATTAACAATGTATCAAAAAGTTGTATAAAGTAAAATCAATCGGTTCGAGATTAGTTCATATAAGTTTCAAAAGCAATTTAATATAAAATTTCAAATCGTCATCATTGTAAAGCCTCTGCGTTGGGTACCCTTATTAATTTTTTCGTCACAGTTGATCGTGTTATTGGTGCTAAACCGTGCATAGGCTTTTGCCGTGTTAAGGAAAAAACCAAAAAAAAAAAAAAAAAAACTCTTTTTTTCTGTAGTGATTGATGCAATTTTTACTCCTTTGTTTGTCTTCAAAATAATAATTTGTAATGTAATTACGAAGTAGTTCGATATTATTATAATATGGCAGTTTAAATCAACATGATTTAGAAAAAAATTCATGCAGATGTAGTTATGAAGTAGTTTAAAGTAATCGAATTCTAAATGGAATTTTAAATAGTTAGAATTCTACATAATTTATTGGCGCAATTTTTAATATTTGTGATGACAATAACAATAGTGATAACAACAACAATATAAATTAAAGAATAACAACAATAATAAAAATAAGCAGGCATAAATTTTTCTTACTCAATTGACAAAGCATATATGCTTTTTCACATATATACTATATTATTAAGAATTTGGAGTCAATTTGTTATACATTGTGACTTCACAAGATTACTTTTTATTAACAATTTTAAATCATTATCCTTAATAAAAGAGACAAAACATAAATATAATTACTAATACACTATTAATTTTTTTTTTTTTATCATACCATATCAATGTCATTATGAAAATAAGTCCTTTCGGTCATGTAGTTTGAAATTGTACAATTATTCTTATTTTAAATTCTTTTTTTCTTAACTTATTTATTTTTATGTGTGTTTGCTTTCAAGTATTCTCTATTTGTTCCAAATTCTTTTTGGTAAATCTTTATTTTCTTATTTTAAATACTTTCACACCATTAATTTAAAAAAAAATATATTTCTATAATTTAAAATACTGTAACTTTATATAATGAATAAATTTACACAGGTATATATATATATATATCGAGTGTGTAGTTTCATTAGTAATCATCATCATCATCATCATCATCATTTCATCAATAGTATAGATGGGCACCAAACAAATTCTAACAAATTACAATTTTAAAACCAAACATAATTCCGATTCCTAACAAAAATCTTGTTATTTTCGTTTCCAACTTAATACAGACACTTGACATATCAACACCCTAACATTACTGAGCGAATACAATTTCCGGAAGTCACTGCTCAAACAGAAGGATCTTGTTTTGCCAACTTCTTCTATTTGGAATTTTTTTAAAAAATAATTTTCTTCTTCTTGTTCGGTTTTTCTTTTTTATGTTAATTTTGCACATTCTCTTTCCTTTTTCATTTTGAACTATAAAAATGTTGCACTGCATAAGTTTTTGGCATACACGTAAAGATTTAACAAACACATTAAATCGTGAAAGCCCCTGTGCATGACATTTCGTCAAAATAGTAGAAAAATTTATCCTTTAATACACAATGTTACTCCAACAAATTATTAAGATAATTATAGTTTGACATTAATATTCAATTAAATTAATTGGGCTCCAAATTATTTATGAGGAAGATTAAAATACGGCCCAAATGTTTTGGATCCAAAGCTACATTCAAATTTCAATCCACAAAGATCAGCCCAGTAAAGACTTGGATCCAACTTATTGATTCTACACCATATTCCATGCCATGCCCCAACAGAAGCAATGACAAATCCATGAATAAAAACAAAATATCTTAATTTATATGAGCCGACGCAAGTTGGCTCCGCAGCCTATTCAGCTTGCAACATGTTAGAATTATCAAATGTGGGAATTAGAGTATATAAAGGGAAAATAAACATGCCATGGATCATCTAATTTGGAATCTTGTTCTTCTGTGACAACCATTTACAGCCAAGGACTAGACTTAGGAAGTTGCTCTTTTGATGGAAAAAAGATCCTCCAAGCACATAGGTTGCCGAACACTATTGTCGCTATTCGTCCTCTTCATCATAAGTCAAGTGTTGTGTCCTATATAGGGTACAAAGTTTACTGCAAGTCAAGTCAGTTTGTCCGAGGACTGGAGAGGGGTTGATAATGAGCAGTCTCCGCTTTGCAATCCATGGGAAGTCCTCCCCAACGAGGTCTTCATTTTAGCCGGAAATCAGTGGCCATTCAAGAGTTTCCCTTTCATCCTCTATCCGTTTAAAGGTAAGGATAAAAAGCAACTTCGGCAGCTTTCTTGATTATATATGATGAGTACTTAGTCAGGTCTGCAATAACAATCTTTGATACCCATTCTTTAAGGATCTGTAGCAGAGTCTGTATCCCATTCTACACCATGTCCCCAAGACAATTAAGGGGGCCTCAGCGAGGCAGGTGGATGGCTTTGTTGACTTGGCATTTGAGATCGTCGATCAACCTTTGCTCTCCTCTTAGGTAACTTGTTTTAATCAAATTCCAAGGAACAAAAAGGGACATTCATATAACAGTCCTGCTTGAATGAAATAGTGGACTTACCAATCCATGCACAGAGTAATTTTTCTCCTGTAGAGGAGAATGGAAGTGTTGTTGGGCTGACAGGCTCATCCATGGCAGGATCTCGGATTGTTTTCCAGAGGGTGTTTACATTAGAAATGGTAGGTTTTTGTTGCCTGTTCTAGGTCAAGACAACTTTTTCTATAAATCCAAACTAAAGGAATTCTTTCTTCTCTGCTATAGAATAAACTTATTACACGATTGTCAGCATAAGCCTCTAAAAACTCCAAGCTGGCTGTCAGTTTCTTGTGAATAGATCCACTTCACTCTTTAAGTCTCCTTGTTTCATCCTATTCTTGTGTTACGATACGATCAAGCTTCGTTTGGTGTGTTACAACCGATGACTGCTTTGAATAGGAACTTGTGTTATAGGTTGGTTGATTTGTTTCTCGTGCTTAACTTACTTGAGTACTATGGTTTCATCTGCATTGTTTTCTTGAATGAACTTTTCCTTAAGGAAGTACGCATGATACTTGATGACAACCCTATTGTCTTCAGGCATGTAGAACTCATATCCCATGAAATTTCTAGAATATCTAATAAAACAGCTCATATTAACTCTCATCTCTAACTTGTTCATCTTAATTTTCTTGATCCCCACATACATATCTTCATACGCAGCTGGACAACAGCACGTTAAGTTCATGAACCTATTCCATAATAGGATAAATATTAGCTTTTATTATTCTAATGTCATGTTAACTGTCATGCACACAAAGCAGTTATCTTGTCTCAAATCTGAGGTCTACGATTATTTAATACGATCACAAAACAAGACATTGATAATCAAAAGTAAACTACTTGCGTCTGTTTTGTTTTGTGAGTCAATGCCCAAATACCCTGTTCCTCAATGGAACATCTACATATATGTATTGTCATTATCTTATATTAAATGGCGTGATATTCACCATACAAATACAAATATATAAGTTGTAACGACTTTTTAATATTTTTTTAGAGTATTTGTGACTCATAGGTTAATTTTAGTGATTTAGTACCGAATAAACTTTATGTCTATAATCATAATTCTTTATGAATAAGGCTTGTGAACTAAAGTATATGAACACATGTAACACTTTATGCCAATCAAAATTCACATATAAGAAAACTTGTCACAAAATTTATGTAAATAAATTAATATTTTATTAATTAATATAAAAAGTAAGTATACAGTCAAATGTTCTTATAGTATCTTTCTTTTGCTATTGACATCAAACAACATCTCAATCAGAGCTTCCATCTTTCATCTTTTTTCTGTTATACTTCACTCTTTTTGCACTCTTGATGCCCAAGTCTGGCCAACCTCAAACCAAGCCCAAACAACACAGCGACAGAGCATCCTCCTCCTAGTACTGTTAGTTCCATGGAAAACCCTTGTGCGCCCTTCGTCAGGTATGATTGTCCAAATGGCAGCGAAGCTAGCAAAGTCTGTACGGGCACCACTTTCAGTTGCTTCTTCGCAGTTTTTGGTGCAAGAAGGATGTTGATCACAGGTACATTGACAATCGCGAGGGACAGGAACAACGCAAGAATGTTGAACACCTGATAGGCCTTAAAAGAAGCAATGCCTCTCGATGTTGCCTCCCGTGTTTCTTGGTTGAATCCAGCAGGAGGGTTTATGGCTGCAGAGAAAGACATATTGGCGAACAACGTGGCAACAGTGACTACGGTTGTCTCTGAATTGTGTAGACCCTCGATCTAGAGGTCTATCCACTTTGCAATGTGGGGGTGGGTGGCAAGACATTTCATCAAAATAGTTTCCCTGAAAAATTTATCCTTTGTTAATACATAATGTTGGTACAACAAATTATTAGGTAAATTATAATTCTATAGTAATATTCAGTTAAAAAAAATTAGGTTCCAAGGTAGTATTTGATTAGTCCTGCTTGACATAACTTAGATTCATACTTGTTTGTTTCAGTTGAAATTTGGCTTGGTAAATAAATATCTCAGCAACACCAATGTGTTTGAGCATTCTGGGAAGTTATACTCAGTTGTAAAGAACCATTTGCCGTAAGAAGTTGACGTTCAGACACTAGAAACAAGGCGAAATTGGGACGTTAACGGAGCGTGGACTAGGCCATTTACTGGCCACCCCAAGGTAGTTCCTCGTACCCTCTAATTGTCATCCAACCAAAATTTTAACTATTTGGCTTAATCTTGAGCATTGGCACAGAAAGCTCCAGGCACTTGAGAGCTTGTGATCATGGGAATTCATCCACAAAAACCTTACTTTGAGTTGGGCGTAATCTTAGGTACAAAATGTTGAATCTTTAGAGCATTATCAGGACTGAAATAAGACCAAGAGCTCACCTCTCTCCTTGCTGTAGCTAATGCTAGAAAACTACTTTCACAAAGTGGATCTTGAATTAGACAGGTGCTGTCTCTGTCATGAAATAGGGGTTACGCAAAGGTAAGCTAGTCTTTCTCAAATTTCTTCTCCTTGTCTGTGAGCAACTGCAGTTCTTCCTTTCATATTGATGCATCATCATTTTTTCAGGTACAATGTCATCATGGATTTTCCTCTGACTATAGACAAAAACCGACTCACAAGTAGGGGGCCGTGAGTTTTCTTTGCCTTGATGTCCTTGTTTCTACGCACAGACAATGTAATAAGAGCCAAGAGCCATTTTAAACTATTCCCTGATGACTTATTTCATATGCAGGCTGATAAAACACGACAAAAAGGATATGCTAGAATTAGTATAATGCCTCGGTATGGAGATGTAGAGTCTGTGCAGTGGTTTGAAGTGGAAACAGGCTGCACATTTCACATCATCAATTTTTATGAACATGATGATGAGGTAATGAGACGCTCCGACATCTACATTGAAATTTTGTTTTGTACATCATACCTGATCCATGCTTTCCTGCTCTATTCTTGGATGAGGAAGCAGGTTGTAGTCCTGGTATGTAGGCTCATAATTCAATCATTCCGGGGGCCTGATTTTGGTTTGAACAAATATGACTGGTTCTCGAAGATAGACAATGAAGCATCAGAAAAGGATTCATTTCTTTCACGTACATACAAGTGGAGACCGAATAAGAACACCGGAGAGGTGGCAGAGAAGAATCTCATTGGAACTGATCACGCCATGGATTTCACAATGATCAACAAGAAGAACAGTGGCCTCCAAAACCAATTTAGTTACACATAAGTGGTGGACCCCAATGCCATGTCAGGTAATTCTTGACTTCATAACTACTCTGTCAAGATTCTACACGACAGGTGATCACAATAACCTATAAATTTTGTCTTCAGGGATGGAAAAATATGGTGGGCTGGCCAAGCTTCATTTCCAGGAGACCCTACCTGAACCTTCTTTAGTATTGTTTCTCATCTACTTACATTAAAATTATTTTTTATATTTTTTTTCTCAACCAAAAAAAAAAAAAAAAACCTGATCAGGAGCCGATAAAGGTGGAATATCATAAGTTTCCAAAGAAGACCTTCTGCTTTGGGGCAACTTTTGTGCCCAAATCCGGGGCTGTTGAAAAGGGTGACACTTGGATCATTACATACATGCACAACGAAGAAAGTGACCAAAGTCAAGTAAGTTCTTCTCATTACATGAATTCCTTGATCAATGTTATGCCTTGTTCTAATTTCCTAAGAGGTGTTGACCCATAACAAAATGATTCTAAAGGTATATGTAGTTGATGCAAAGAATTTCTCTAGCGAGCCAGTCTCCATAATCACGCTTCCAAGAAGAGTGCCTTATGGATTTCATGGAGCTTTCATACCATTGCACCACGACGGGAGACAAAGCCTGTGAAGTGGACGACAACGTATGCCACTGGCAGGATGCCTTAGCGCACAATGTATTCCAAAGTGTCTTTGGGAAGCTGTAAAATTTAGTCGTTGGAGTTCGTGAAAATAAGAGTCTTGGAAACAAGATTCATGTAAAAATATGAAACTATGCAAAATTTAAGGCATCCATTAAAAGGTTTTAAGGGGCAATTCATAAAAAAATATAAAACTATGTAAATTCTTTAAAACTTTATAATTAAAACCTAAAATTTGTAATTAAAAATAAATAAATGATTTTCGTAACTATGGGTGGCGTAGCCCAACCAACCTCCTCGCCGTCCTTGGTCCCTATGCAATATTCTTGGGGCAACCTAATATCTATCTCATTCATGTGGACTTTGTATAGATTCAAATCCTTGTGTAAGAATTTTTGTGTTTCCGTGTTCTGATATTTGTATCCTCACCAACACACATAAATCTTACTTTCACGCAATTTTTAGTGTCATAAATACGTAAATGAGGATAGAGAATTTCATGCCATATTCACTAATCAAGAGTTGACAACAAGAACCAATACAAAAGATGTATTATATTCGAAAAACAAGAATTAGGTCAGAACACTGATGTTATGTTTGGTTCTTAAAATTCATAGAGGAAAAGAAAAGAAAATGTTAAGGAAAATATTTTTACTTGTTTGTTTAATAAAGAAATTCCTATGAAAAAGAAAATTAGGAGAAAATTATGTTTAAGAGAGAAAAATTCATTTTCCTTACAAAAAGGTGAGGAAAATGAGAGGAAAATTATTATAACTCTTGCTTCTCTTTCAAAACCTTATCAACTCTATTTCTTTTATCAATTTCTTCATTATTTTTCTCAAATTATAAAAAAAAATTAATTCTAAATTTTTTATTAATTTTATTTCTTTTTTATTTTTCTAATTTTTTTTCCTCATTAAGATCCTTTTCAACCAAACAATATATAGAGCATTAAATTTCTTTCATTTTCTTTTCGTTTCTCAATCATTTTTCTTTCCACACTCGCTACCTTAAACCAAAGATGCTGTAATATTTATCTCCATCCAAGAGTTCTGGTTTAGGTCCTTTTGTATGAACATAACACTTTTATTTGATGTCCCCATGCACACCACACACACACACATATATTGTTGGGAGGCTGGAAGTTAAGGGAATGAAAGATACAAATAACAGTGTTGGGCAGAGTTGCATATGTGAATTTTGTGCTTCACATTCCGTACAGAAAGATTCAGTAGTGATGGCATCACTCGGCTTTAGCAACTGTCACAACCTACCAAAAGCTATAACATTAAGCAGTTTGGTCTCTTGTTCTCTCTATTTCAGTTGTCCCACATTAATTAACTCACTTAATGCCTCAGGTAACTTAGTTATCCTCCCAGGCGTTGGCTTTTCCTTTTGGTAAACAATGTGATGCCTTCTAATTCTATTTCCATCCCAATTATAATAACCATAATATTTTTACACAGTTTTGAGTAGAAAAACTAACATTGAGTCACGCATTATAGTATCAACATTATGTTGAAAAAAATTAAGAAATATACATACATACATACATATACATATATATATATATATATATATATATATTCTCACTAATGGTAATTTGACTGTCGGCTGGTTAATTAGTCTCCTAGGAGTTTACTCTATAACTTCTTAGCCCAATAATGGAGTGATTATTAAGTATTAATTCCAACTTATTAATTAATTAATAATGTTTTCCTACTGCAACATTCATTTCCCAACTAATAGTCCATGCATTAAAACTGTTTTTTCCCTAAACCAAGTCTTCCAATTGTTGAGACATCTAGAAATCTTCGTACTTTACTCCTAAACTATATTATCATCATAATAATCCTTTAACCACACACTTTAACAATTTATACGATACTTAAATGACCATTTAATGCACCATGTAATATACACACGATACAACAAAGAACACGTATACAAAATATAAAATCACTAATATTGAATTCCTTACAGGCAACGTTAACGTTCAGATGAACGTTCGACAACAGTATCTCTGTAATTTTATGTCAAATATTCTATATAAGTATGGTGATAAACCTGATTTCTCCCACGTCCATCTTCCAGAGATGGAAAACCACACCAGGAGAGCTTCCCTGTGCAGCTTTCTTGATCACGACGACGTCGTCAAGTCGGCGCAACCTCCGCCCCGCCTGTCATTCAAATCTCTCCCTCAATTCTACGACCAACGCCACGACAATCTCCTCTACAGCCCTCCACAATCCTCCACGAACAGCACCAATATGTATTCTTTGCTGCCTCCCCCCAGTCCCGACTCCCCGTGGACCCTCTCCCCCCACCAGACCCCATCTCCTTCCCTCCTGTACCACTGTATCACTTCCCTCCACCGCCAGGAGGGCACCATTTTCTCCATCGCCGCCGCCAAGGGGTTGGTCTTCACGGGCTCCGAGAGCTCCCGCGTTCGCGCCTGGCGGCGGCCGGACTGCACCGAGAGGGGATATTTCAAGGTGAGGCACGGCGAGGTGCGCGCGATTTTGGCGCACGGAAACACGCTTTTCACTTCGCATAAAGACTGTAGAGTGCGAGTTTGGAGCATAACGGCTGCGCCGGAGAGTTTCCAAGCGAAGAAGGTCGCGACTTTGCCCCAAAATAGGTCGATTTTCGTGTTCCCCAGGACGAGTAGTCCCAAGCACAAAGACTTCATTTCTTGCATGGCGTACAACCATGCAGAAGGGCTTTTGTACACTGGATCGTGGGATAGAACGGTGAAGGTCTGGAGGGTTTCCGACAATCGATGCGTCGACTCGTTCACGGCCCACGAAGATCAGATCAACGCCGTCGTGGTCAACCAGGACGACGGCTCCGTCTTCACGTGCTCGTCCGACGGCTCCGTGAAGATCTGGAGGAGAGTCTACGGGCAGAGCTCTCACACCCTGACCATGACGCTGAAATTCCAGCCGTCGCCGGTCAACGCGTTGGCCTTAAGCTCGTCAACGGGCTCGTGCTTCCTCTACTCGGGCTCATCCGACGGGTTCATCAACTTCTGGGAGAAGGAAAAAATGTCTGGAAGATTTAATCACGGAGGGTTCTTGCAAGGGCACAGATTCGCAGTTCTCTGCCTGGCCGGGGTAGAGAAACTGGTGTTCAGCGGATCAGAGGACACGACAATCAGGGTCTGGAGAAGAGAGGAAGGGATCTGCTTTCACGAGTGCCTGGCAGTTCTGGATGCTCACAGGGGGCCTGTCAAGTGCTTGGCTGCTTCCCTGGAAATAGAGAAGGTTATGGTGATGGGGTTCCTAGTTTACAGCGCTGGATTGGACCAAACGTTTAAAGTCTGGAGGATTAAGGTTATGGCGGAGGAGAAGGGTAGCCGGCCGGGACGCCCACAGGGCGTGGAAGCCTTGGATATGAAGTTGAAGGTCAACACAGATCAGTATGAAACGAGCCCTGTGTTGTCTCCTTCGTGGGTGGAGAAGAAGCTCCAGAGCGACAACCGTTTTCTCTAATTATGATGTATAATTAAACCCTTGTATTATTATAAGTAATAAAGATTATTGATTTCTACTAAAATTAAAGGTTAATGAAGCTCGAATGGAAGCCAAAACTGCATTGCAGGGATCTCCATTGATTCAGTTGTGTTTCCTACTTCTGCCCTGAAATCTGAGTGAAAACTATGGGAAAAATTTCCCAGAAACTTCGGTCCTGAATGCATTCGTCACGGTCTATTTTTCAATATGAACCTGATAAATTTACACTGATGCTTAAATTTACAACAAAATTATAAATTTACATTAAAAAATGTAAAAAATTTATTAAATATTAAGATAGCCACAGTTATTACAGTCTTTACACCTGCACTGGGATCTACAAATATACGAAGACACTGCGACTAAGCTTTTAACTGACATTTATTACATTCTTCATTAAACTTAATTATAAGTTGCTTTTCAACTCTAAGAGGGTGTTTGGGTGATCTCACAAAATGTTTTATGTAGTTTATAAACTTCTCAAAAATATGTAGTAATATTTTTAAAAAGAGTTTATAAATTATAAAAAAATAAGAGGTTAGCTTTTTAAAAATAAGTTAATTATTCTCAACTTAATTTCATACATCAGATAAGTTATTTTATTTTATATAACATAAATATCCTTGAATTACATCTTATTAATAGTACTTAATTTATTTTCATTATCATTACATCAAAAATATCATTTTAAGTTACAATTATAAATTTCAATAAAATCTTATAAGATAATCTTATCAAATACTTTATTAATTTATTTTTAAAATAAAATTTATGAGTTTATAAGCTTTAAAAACATCATATAAATTAGATTATTTTATAAGTCATTAAAAAAAAAATGCTTCGTCAGACACTAATTATCCGATAGAGAAAAGGGTTGCATTAGACAAATACGATGTGTACAAGAGAGACTACATAATTAACATACAAAATAAGTAGGTTAGGGTTTTTGAGCTATCAATGCCAAGAAAATTGAATGCATGGCATTAGTGGGCCAAAAGCTGCAGCTGCTTCAACAGCACAATGAATTTTTGAAAACAACTTCAAGAATATAAGGCCATCAACAACATGGAATTAGAACGAAGGGATTAAACCTGTAGTGATCAGACAGTTGTATCGTCGTTGCGGGAATTAATGTATGCATAGTGACTTGTTTCGGTTATTAATTACTTATCCCAATTTTTTGTATGCTCAATCCAATTATTAATATCAATTATTTGCTTCTTTCTTTGACACCAGTCTTTTGTTCAGCCTTGTGGTTTATACACCATGCATGCTCTGGCAGCTTCCATTCGTTCATTAATCGTGCTCACGCTTTTATTTTATATATGAGACACTGACATCGGGCATTGACCACTTGAATACATGGGCTCATCAATGTCAGTATTTTTTTTTAGCTCCCATTTAAGTCGTCATTATTTTTTTACCCTTACCTGCACTCCATTAATTAGTACTAACACATTTGTACAAAATATGGTTAAAAAAATTTAATCTCGAACATTTGCAATAACTTACAATAAAATAAGTCAAAGCGGTGGGTTCAATCTTGTCATTGCCTAAATTTTCGTACGTATCTTGGGAAGTGTTAAATTATTTATAAATTGGGTTTTGTGGGTATATAGCATAGAATGATGGGTAACCATTTTTCTCCTGAAAGCTCTTTTTAATTTTTTATATTTTCTCTTTTTATTGTTTACTTATTCTTATACCATCGCTTTATGTTTTTTTCTCCTTCATTATACAGAAATTGTGCAATACAATTTTTAATTTTTGATAACTTATTTTTATTCTAAAATTTTTAAAATATACTAGATTTAATCTTTAACCTCATAATTTTTAATTTTATAGTTCACTTATATTATTATAATTGCTATAATATGATTGATTTATACTCCATCATCATTGATAAAAAAAAAAAATATTTACACGTAGAGAATAAATATTTTTTGTTAAAATATAATAAAATATATTTATAACATATTTCAATATATTTATATAATTAAATGCACGCGCATGACAAAGCTAGTATGTATATACTCAAACTCAACTAGTAGTGTATCAAGTATACGTGGCAGGTTGCTTGTTTACATGGTGCTGCAAAAAAAAGGCAACGTGAGGCATGGGCCAATAAATGGGTAGGGTAGGCCCATAAATTATATCTTTTACTCAAATTCATACTTTGCGTGATTTATTTTATTTAAATTAAAATATATTATAAATAATAAAATAGGAACGAGTAGGCTGATACTCAAAAAAGGTCCTAAGCAAAACTCAGACGGATTCAAAATTCCATTTCTCCCCACAAAATTCCGAGAGAATGTAACGCTTCGGAAGCCATCTCACCTTCTGACCATCGCAAGAATTGAAGAAGCCGAAAGCAGGCGTATATAAGCAACCAGTGGCAAGATTTTGCTGACAACAGCGGTGGCGGTGGCTCGATTGGTTTAGAGGTTAGGTTTTGGGTGAGTAGGGCGGTTTGATTGCACAAGTTTTTGATTTTTCCCTTTTCTTTGGAATTTTGAAATTAGGCTTTGTTTGGATGGTGGTTGTTTTGGGGTTTATTTTTTGAGTTGGGAGACTCCCTCTGTCACAGAAAGTAGGGGAGAAAACCAACACTTTGATTAAAAAAACAAACAAAAATTCAGGTCAGGTCCAAAAGGGACCTGAAAATATCGAGTCGAGCGACGCTACCTTAAAGTGATAAGGGTTTGGGTCTGAATCCAAGTATGAGTAATAAGCACCCTTCAAGTATGGATTTACAGGCTTAGATAGGCATATTAAATGGGAGGAAAACTTATATCATCTCTTCTTCAATTATTTAATGTTATTGCAGCTGACAGACCATTTTGCTCCAACCCAACTAACAATGTATCCAGTATATGTGGTGGGCGAAGTTTGATGCTTGTCTTGATGAAATGATGAAGCAATGCTGCAGAACAAGCAATGATGGGCACATTAAACTGGCAGGAAAACTTATAATCTCTTCTTCAATTATTTGTTGCTGCTAAAGAATATTATTGCAGTTGACTGACCATTTTGTTTTCTCCTTAATTACATTCACTGTTTATTCAATATTTAAGCCTTTGACATCAATGATGGTCCCTCAAAATTCAAATAATTGTAAGTCAATGCAATTTTTAATTGGCGTCATTTTTTCCTTTAACGATTACTTTTGCAATGCGTTTCCCATTTTTGAGCTAGGAATTCGCACGAAAAATCAATTAAGCTCAATCCAGTCAATTTTTGAATGTTATGTTTGAATTGACAAGAGTTTAAAATACGTCTTAAAAATTAATGTTGTTTCATGATTAATATTTTAAATTTAAATGTACTTTTGTAAATGAAAAAAAAATATCATTTCAAGAAGAGGAGAGAAACACTTTGCACAATTGTGTACAGGTAAGTGAGCTCTTGATTTTGGGCCTCTGGAAATGGGCCAATCCATTTAGTCCAGTTACGTTCTGGGCCTGTAATTTTAACTGGCCTTAGAAATTTATTGGGCCAAACTTCCAAGTAACGTAAAAATTAATCTGGCCAGTGTTTTAGGCTTAGTCCATAACTAACGGCCCAAATAGTTGAATTTCGACCCAACCCTTGTTTATGTGAATGTTTATAACAGAAATAAATCACACGTCTTTTTCAGCGGGTTTTACAGTGGCGCATCAAGTTTGCTCCGCCCAAGCATGTTTCTTTCTCAGCAGATTTTCTTCGTCTAGTCAAATAATAATTATAGAACCGATGTTCTCCAGCTATTCTAATCTGGGTCGTGTTTTCGCGTGAAATTCTTTGCACCATACTTTGAGAATCTGATTGCGTCACAGAACATGCAAATGCAGCATTTGTTGGATCCCTTCCACCCACATCTGCTTCCCTTCCTTGTTTCTACATTCAAATTCGATTACCCTGTCAGCAGTTTGTATTGCAAAGTATGCCTTTTCCTCTTTCCTCTCTGTATCACGTCCTGGCCAAGCCTGGATGTCAGTGTAGACACCAGAGACCACACCTGCAGACGCCAAACACAGTCTTACTTCCAGGAGCGTGAGGATTGAGGTTTGTGTATATGTTCAATTGTTGCTAAACTTTCATTGCATACATTTCTTTTTCTTGGTGAATGTCCCTCCCATGTGCTTGCTCTTCATTTTAGCCACCACCTGTTTCATTTGAACTGTGTAAAATTTTGCCTGATCAGGAAATAAAGTTGATTGATCTTTAGCAAGAGTCTCATGGTGTTTACCTGCCAGTTTGAGTTCATGTTGATGGAGACTTGCTTCCAGTGGAGATCTCCTGCATCAACCACAAGCATGTTTGGGGTTTTGACATTTTATGCATCCTCTCCTTTGGAGCTAGAGGGTGTTTGGCTAGATTTATTTTTAGTAATATTTTTGAAAATATTTTTGATACTTCTAAGCTTATACTTCTTATTTTAAAAATAAGCTAATAAAACGTTTAATTGAAATGAAGATTATCTTATAAGACTTTGTTGAAATTTGTAATTATAGTATGTCTAATAATGATAAAAATATAATAAATATTATTAATATAATGTAATTAGTAATATTTATATCATTTCTAATATATAAAATGAAATAATTTATAAGATATTTGAAAATGAATTGGTAAAAACTAACAAGCTTATAAGTTTTTAAACATTGGATTTGTAAGCTATTTTATTATAAAATTAACCAAAGATATTTCAGAAATTTATAAGCTTTGAAACACCTTATAACATATTTAGGAACTTATAAGCTCACTTAAACACCTTCTTAACTAGAGTTCCACAACCTCAACAACTAACCTTTCCTTGTGCGCTTAAGTAGTTCGCTACCTTTAGAAATAAAATTTAGAGCTGCTGAGATGTTTGATTCCTCTTTCAAAGCAATGGCTGCAGTCCCAACCTCATTGTTTAGCCATGCTCTTAGTGTGGCTGCCCCTCTCAAGGCTGTAACATTGCACGTTAGTATTTCAAACAAGAATGCAAGTATGTCGGTGACTTGTGTGTTGTAATTTTAAGTATGGGGTTTAGCATCTGTGACCTGTAGCAGCCCCGGCGGTTAGCGTCATGACATCCCCATTAGTCCTTGCATTGATTGCAGAATTTACAACAGACAGTATGTGATGACGATCTGCTCCCATATCCTCTGCAATCTCCATGCAGTGGGATGCAACTAGAGCAGCTGCGGAAGCCATGGCAGTAGATGTCTTAGAGGACTTCTCATGTTTCATGATTGGTTTTTCTGGAGAGGTTGCCGATGAGGCCGCAAGAGCGGCCACCGCAGCGGCAACCCCCGCCACGGATACTGCTGCGTGCAACTGGGCATTTTGAGCTCTAATCTCCTGCCTTTTCCTCTCCTTCTGATCTTTTATCCATCGCCCCATCGTCTTTCTCTTCATGATCAGATTTCTGTAGAGCTGCCACGGCGATAACAACAGACATGACCTTATGTTTGTAGCTTCTACAATGTAGTGAATACTTTTGTAGAGATCATACCGCGTTTCTGATCAATTGCCGGTTAGAAATAAATTCAGGGTTGAGAGCTTGATGCAGCAGAAAAAATTCCTGCACAAGTTGAGCTGTTTGTAAGGCATAGTGGAAGAGTGGGGTATTCACAAGATGCATGTCGACAAGTTGTCCACAGTTCAGATAATGATAGGATTCAGACATGGATTGATTAGGGCCTCATAATGGACTTATATGGTGATCCAAATCTGGGTTTGGTCATACATCTAGTGTCCAGATAGGACATAACAAAGATTATTTAATGGATGATTGCTTTGAGTTTATTGATGAGGCCCATATCCTTTTTAAGTTCTTGCAAGTGCTATAGCTGGAGTAGTTCCCTTAATTAGATGGGACATAATAAAGATTATTTAATGAAAGCAACAATGATGATTGCTTTGGAGTTTATTGATGAGGCGCATACCTTTTTCAAGTTCTAGCAAGTGCTATAGCTTGAGAAGTCCCCTTAATTATTAAGGGCCACTTAAGACAATTAATGGCTTTGGTAATTGGAAGTAATTTATCTATCCCAGCGAACGTGCACTTCCAAAATAACCAAACCCTAGTTTGTAAAAGAACCTAGGACTTATACTTTAGTCATGGATGGCACCTGCTAGTCTTTTCAAGCCTAATGCTTTTCCTATCCTGCAGCTAAATCAAAAGGAAAGGCATTGGATTCCTTGGAGAAACCATGTTGCTTTAGCTATGTTCACGCACACTTAAGGTGTTAACAACCAAAATTTAAAATTTGAACTTGAACTTTGAAAAAGTTTTCAAGCTTGATTTCAGTACTTGCGGCGTAATCAAGTTCAACCCCTACATTAAGCTGAGTCTAATTCGAGGAGTTATCAAGCTCGAGTTGCTACCCGAACCCGATTTGACGACACTGAGGAGATTGACATAGACTTGCACAAAAAAGGCAGAAGACAGGTACCAAGGATATTTACCTTGGCTTCATCACTACCTCTTGGGGACACTGGAGGAGTCTCTGATGTTGGTAAAGGTTGATTCTGTTGCAAATAAATACGCAGTAAAGTTAAGAAGAGTTGTGCAGTGGTATGATTTCCTCTACAACGTCAATAAAATTAAAGGCCTCATGAGACAAGTGGTGTTGGAGTACATACAGAGGGCAATGGGCCTCCTGACTGTGGCTCCTGAGCGTGTTTTGCTGCATCCTGTGTGTTGCAAAGAGCCTTCGAGAGCTCGGAGGCCGAGACACTCCATGATCTAGCCAAGAACTCCATGGATTCTGTGGGGGTTTCAGGTTGGGGGCATGCAAATTCAGCAGCAGCTTCTTCCTCAATGTTCTCAAGCCTATTGGACCTGCACTTGGAACCGCCAGAGTTCACAGACACTGCAGCAACCAGAAACAAGAAAAACAGCTCAAATGAGTTTCACTTTTTGACGCCTCTCTTTTTCTTGGGACAAAGCTCAAGATTACACCAAACTTACTCTCTTAATATGTATGCTTTTTTAAGAAACCGTGGAAGAGTAGGAAAGTGGTGTAGCAAAAGAACAAAACCTGATGTGGTATTTATTACAGTGTCATCAAAAAACATTCCTAAATGAACAAAGTCAAAAAGAAAGATCCTTGGAGAAATGCTGCATTCAAAACTCTGAGAGGTTCCAAAATAAAGTTCACAACTTGAGACTGTCTCCTTTGAAATTTCACTTCTTTTGTTGCTGAGCGGCGGTTCATCATTACTAGGGATCCTTTTATCCCCCATTAACAGTTAACACTAAGAAAACAGGGGCCCTCCATCTCATTTTCTGTCCCTCTCTCTCAAATGCGATGATCCAGCAGTATTGCAGGAATAATGTCTGAACAGTCTGACCCGAATTTCGTCGACTTGTAAGCAAACTGGACCTTGGTGGAGTTTACTTGGCTCTTGGGATTCTTTCCCTTTGCACTTTTTCTGCATCGACTTGTCAAACAAGCAGCTTTGGGTTCGTCAATCACCAACTGAAGGAGAAAATTTTTCATGCTCTAAATCTTGGTTGTTTGGGCATTGTATGAAACCAAGTCATACAAATAAATAGGATTGATTTAACTGGAATATATAAATACGTGTGTGTGATATCTTGGTATCTCTTTGTTATTGTGCTTTATATCTTACTTATTCGTTAAAATGTTTAAAAAAGATACATAAAATAAAAAAACACACATTTTATTGTTTTATTTGGTTACAAAAAATAACGATAAAAAAATATTACAATGCATTTTTAAGACACAATCGAAAAGAAAGAACATATTTGAGCCTTTTGACATTTGTTTATGGAATCTTTATTCTCCTCCTAAGTTTGATAGTCTTCCATTTCACTTGCTTTCGTATGTCAACATGGCATCAAAGTCAAATTTACTTTGAGAGCCATACCCTGTCTCCAAACACCATCACTAGAAATTGTGTCCAAATCACATATGCCACTTATTACCATCGCCCTCTTCTCATGCATCATCAGGGCGTGTGAACTCTACGACATCACTTTTCTTTTCAACAAGTCACGTATTACAAGTCAATTTCATCCAAATCAATTTACAGGCTCAAATAATTTTGGAGAAGTGTAGAATTTTCTCTTGCCCACGTGAGAAAATTTTAACTAGTTTTAGGGTTTTGTTGTTACATAGAGGAACTTTGGAGTCCTTACTTTTTACTCAAGTGATGAGAGTTTTTGAAGATTTTAAGCGTAATTTGTTGACCGTAGCACGAAGTTCATTCCTTGCATTCGTTCATCAGAAAAATTTCTCGTTGAGTTTAATTCGAGAATCTTATAAAGACGACACCAAATCATGTACTTGTCTGTCTTAATACTTTATTTTATCTCTCCGCAGTGGGGCTTCCCTTTTCCATTTTTTTGTTTTTTTCCTGTCGTGCAGACAATGATAACAGTATTAGTTTAGTGACTAATGGCCATATTAGTGAGCGTATTCCATGATAATTAAGTTTTATAACTCGTAGGCAATCTAAGTGGACGACTGCCTCTTTATTTTTTAATCTTTTGCTTTAAGTCTAATCAAGAAGTATTGATGGAGTGGTAATAAGGTCCCACGTTCCACTGCTGACAGCTCCTTCATGATTGTCCTTCCCGGAGAGACTGGAAAAAGGCAGCTCCATGAATACCCTTTGAGCTAATAAATAACATTAGGAGGATTACGTTTGCTTTACATAATTCTAATTACTGATGGATGCCACGTTTGACATTTGACAGCATTACGATTACTGTCACTTATTGTTTTCTTACGTCTTGCCATTTTCTTTTACTTTTACTCTTTTTGTTTTCTTTTCAGTTCACTTGTTTAAATTATATCTCAACTTTTTTCAAATCATTTCTTAATTTTTTTGAGTTGTATTTATAGAATTAATAAAAGTCTGTGAAAAGAAGAGGAAAAATGAAAAAAACAAATTTTATGAATTTAGTTGGGCCAAATTTCTTTATATTATTTATATTTTACTCTTTTGTATATATGTTTATATTTCTTCACATCCTTTCCCAACTAAAATTTACTTTATTATAATTCTTTTTACTTTGTTTTCTTACTAAACATTTTTTCCATCTCATTTTATTATATAAATTTCTAATACATTTATAAATTTTTAGTAATTTATTTTTTACTATCAAAATTTATTATATATATAATAATCTATATATTATTATCACTAATATGATTTTTATGAGATAATTAATTATAAAATAAAATGTACAGGCAACGTGATTTAAAATTTTTATATAGCATAAATACAACATATGTTATGTTAAAAATTAATTTGTTTGTTTTGTCCTCTAGAATGTAATTATCGAATCTCCTCAATATACGCGAATTCGGCGACGCACAGACCAAGTAATTCCCATCAGATTTCGAGCTTTGTATTTAAGCCACTTATGACATATATAACGCTAATAGTATTAATTAATATTGAACATTTAGATGAATACCTTCTGTCTACAAGTCAGAGTTTTCTTGTATCTTTTATATTTTTAATTGGTATTTAATTTTTTTATTCTAGTTGTGCAAATGTGTCAATTTAAAGGATACGTATAATAACGTGAATATATCATATTATTGTTTAAATATATATATATATATATATATATAACTTCTATGCGAAATAATAAAATTTTTAATAATTAATTCTAACCGTGATTACTTTTTTTTAGCTGATCCCACACTTTAAAACCTTAATTTCGAAGGAGCCAAAAAATGTCAAAAGTAGTAAATTATTAGCTTATGAATTTAAATCATCATTAAACATAGTAATTCAGGACAACATGCGGAGCAACTGTGCTTAGATTATCCACGTTCTCTGCTGTTATTTGCCATTAATGATCATTTTTATTCCCATCAAATAAGGAGATTGGTGTCAATTATTAGATTATCCACGTTACACATATTGATGCCATTTTTCTTATGAATTGGTAAGTTAATTATATAATCAAGCAATATATAAGTTTTTGGTTCTCAATTTTCTAGACTGAATTGTTTCAGTTTTCATGAACATTTTTTTCGAGTGTATATCTATGAACCTAATTTTATTATCTCATTTATTTAAGTCTATGCACATAACCTCACACACACACACACACACACACACACACACACACACACACATTACTGCACTTTCACCCTTTAGATAAAAATCATAAATAATTACGTATGTATATTGTGTACTGCTGTAATAATTAAACATCTGTACTATATTATTATTATATATGTTATCAACTTTATTATTACATAATGTAAGATTAGCTAATTACTTTTATTTTAATTTTTTTGAATTTCTTCTATCATGTTTCTTTTCTTTTAATATATTATTTGAATTTGTATTTTCTCTCAAATATTATCTCTTTAAAATTCCTTTCTCTTCAAAATTCTTTTGATCTTTCTTTATTTTTTTAAATATTTTTATAATTTTAATAAATAATTTTATTAATATTATTTAAAATATAATAATTTTCTAATTTACAAAAAAATTCACAAATAACTTTTTACCCATTCAACTTTTACACACCAAACGTAATTTTTATCCCAACTTAAAATCACTCAAATTATCACCTCCCATTCTAATTTAGAAACAAACATAGCCTAAAGTGTGTCCATATTTTTAAATTAATGTGTGTATATATATTCATACTGCTGAATTAATTAGTATTCTCTTAGATTATGTTTGGAATCCTATTTTCAACATCAAAATATCATCTCAAACATCACCTTACCAAACATCTCAATTAATAACATTTATATCCAAATTTAAGTTTAAATTTTCCACATATATATAATCAACTAATTATTTTTCAATCATTACACCTATTTACAATTAAATCAATCCCTCTATATATCACACACATACTCACATCTATTTATATTTATAACTTAAAATATAATAATTATTCCTAAAATTATCACATCATGCAATTATTATTATATATATTGTATGTATCTATATATATTATACTATTTATCTTATTAAAATCTTCTTTCCAAACATATTATTTATTCTAACATAACTTCTACCAAACATTATGCACAACAAAAACCCCTCTCCCAAACATAGCCATAAAGTAATGAAACCGCACAACAGGCAGCACATTGTTGAAATCCCATCATAATTCGCACTTAGAATCAGTTAACTAATAAATCTGTGAAATGGGTTTTGATTTTATTGTAATATAAAGTTCATATCTTGGCTTTGTTTCTTCCATGCATGCCTCTTGTTGGGGCTACTGTTGGAGATTCTTCTTGGCCAGGTTTTAGTTTATAACTAGAATTCATTTGATCCTTTATTGTGCGTTTCTGGCATTTAAATGGGATGATTCTTGTATGCTTAACAACCATAACACCATTATCTTGAGGAGGAATAAAGAGAGGTATGTAATGTGACAGAAATGGCCATGCCTTTTCTTTAGTTGACCAGTGTATATCAGCAGCCAACCGTGTTAAGACCCTTGTGAGATTTCGAAAAAGAAGAAACAAACTGATGTTTGGTGAGCCATAATAATCACAAAAGATGTACAAATTGCTGATTGAAAACCAGAAAATCCAAACACTCTGAAGAAGTCAAAGGACAAAAAATGCAGAATTGGCCAATGGCCATATTTGCAAAGTCTTCAAGCGATGGGATGAATTGTCAAGCATTTCAACTAAAGGCCACAGCATTGCACTTTAACAGATGAGAGGCAACGTAGAAATGGTCAACTTACCTTAAAACTGATGCTGAACTTTCACTCAAGTGGAACGATGGTGTCCAAACTATTACCAGCAAATCAGTCGTGAGGATACCAGTGTGATGCCAAACCAAGATTGCTGTAGACTTAGTTGAGAAGTATGCCATTTGACTTTCGTCCTCTACAAGTTGTGCTAGATGAACGTACTTCCCTGAGACAAATTACATGTGTCGGCAATCAGAACAAGATTCAGAAACAAACACACCCTTCATCTCTCATACTCTTCTTTTTGCTAAGAACTACTATTATGTTAGCATATGTCTGCTTTTTTGTGTGCTTTCTTTCTACAGATCTTCAGTAGCTCGGGACTGAGTTCAAATTTTGGCCCATCAGCCACATATATAGAGAGATTAATTTGGCTGCCGAAATTGTTAGTTCTAAGGAGAAACTAACTGGCAAATCTTCTTCCACATTCTCAAGCTGCCTAATATGCTCAACCTTAGGTCGGTGCCATGTCTTCGGATCCCATAACATGTTGCTGTTAAAAGTAAAACCAGACACCTCAGCATGGAATCTCCGAAATCTTCTTGACATGTCAACCACTTGCCACCCTATAACTTGAGAGCTGTTACAAACTGGACCCTCAAATAAAACTTGGCCTCCGCTTTCCACCAACTCGGTCACTGTCCATGTTCCAAACCGACTGCACTTAGAAAAACCGCCATCTTCTTACTTGTACTTCATTAGTCCGGAACTACCTCCTAAACATGGATAAGGGACAAGAAAATTCATTTTAAGACAGAAATCTCCTTCAGGAGTGCCTCAAGAGAGAACACAAATATAAAGGAACATATATTTATCTGCGAGACTTTTGGCGAGTTCAGAGGTTAGACTGACTGTAGAATCAGGAAAACTTAAACGAGTTACACCTTGAGAAGAATATATACAAAATAGAGCAAGCCCTTTGCTTGTATTCCATTAAGTCTATCGTCCTTATCAAATAGCTACTGCATCGCATATGTGGTTAGTTTATAGGTCACTCGATCACGAGCTAGATACAAATACATATGTTGTATAGACATATCAGTTCGATTTCAAAATGGTTCCTATTTGTTTCAGATCACAAAGAGAAATAAAGATCAAAGGTGTTTCTGACAATGACTATGGAAAGAACATTCATACTCTGAATTACTGAATGAACTATAGAAACCTCGTTCAATGATGGAACAACTTAAAAAGAGTAATGCAAAACAGAATAAAATGTCCAGTTATACAATACTCAAGAAAGTACCTGATTTTTTTCCTTTGGTCAAAGAGAACAGTAAAGTATATCTTGTCATCATCAGCAAAATAAACAATGCCATCAAGATGGTGTGCCTCAACATGTTGAGAGGGCTACATTCCTGAGGAGCACATTTCTGTCTGCTACCTCAGTAGAGCTCTTAATGCTGCACGCCAGATGTCTATACACTATGCCGACGTTTCTCAATATTTCAGCTGTTTCCACAGACTGAGAATTCATCTCCAAAACTATCCACAGAAGACAATGTGGAACCAGCTTTAACGTGGGTGCCAACTGATTCACATAGTATGCCCAAAGTGGCCCAGCATACGTCGGGGTCACAATGATCAGAAGCTCATTGGCCCCCAAATCAGAAGCCCCATCAAAAGAATTGTTTAGAACGGAGTGGTCGGCAGTTCCATCACGTGGTTCAACATCCCCGGTGAGGGACAGTGATGTGGAAATTTCATTCAATCTGTGGACTACTGATATCTCATATTTCTGCCCGCTGTAAAGCTCGTTGTTTGCAACTGGTTAAATCATGCCAAAGTCGAAAGCCTGATGTTTAGACACGACACAGATGGACAAATTCAGAGAAAACAATGGGGTAAGTCCAACAAAAACACCAACGAAGAAGCGCACTAAGAAATGTAAAAATGCTCTCAGCCAGTATGGTCCCTTTAACTTCGATGCTTCAAAAGGCCGAGAGTTGCAAGAAAAGACCAAGGACAAAATTCAGAGCTTGGTACAATGCATAGGCCAAAGAACCTAATGAGGACAACAGGCCAGCAAGCAGTGGGCATATCTGACTGTTTGAAGAAGACTAGGACAAAGGAGACGGAACTTGGAGTGCTTCCGCATTCATTAGAGCTCCAGGGCGAGGAACGGGAGACAATGTTCTTCTGATTGATGCCATCACAATGCCTCAACCAATATCCAATTTTGCCCAAGATATGTTGTTTTACCACAACACTGCAAAGGTGAACCCTATTCATGCAAGTCTTCATGGGCAACAAAGATCCCTCAGAGAAACCAATATTAATATCACAAAAACAATTTCTGCTGTGTATTGATCTTCCTAGCATATCCATGGTGAAGTTTGACAGCTGTTCTGCTGAGAAAGAGACATACTAGTTGCAGGGACATTATTACATCTCCTCAAATCTTTGCAGATACGGTAGATAAGGAAGGAAAGAAACTCAACAAATCAAAAGTCTGGCACTTTCTCCTCCCCAGACGCATCTGAGTAAGGTAATTCAGAAACCAATGCCAACTTTTTTTCCAACCATGCTCGCATACATACCAAGAACGAACAAAGATGCTTAAATCTTCTACTAACTGAAAAAAAATCCAATATTTCACTGGAAAATTGGAACTTTCTCAAAAGCATGAAACAAAGGTAAAAAACACCCTTCAAGAACGCAAACAACGCGTTCATTTATAGCCGACAAAGAACAAGATTTGGAGCTCAAATAATAGAATGTAATCTCTTGAATTAAATGATTTACGTTGTTTTCATCCCAGAAGAAATGGGGCTTCATTCTTTTGAATCGATCCCGAATGGTAGGAAAAAAAAAAAGAGAAACAGCTTGTACACGCTGCAGCTTAATAATTAAACAAAGCACCTCCGCTGCTAAAGTGTGACTGAAAGCGAATGTTGGTTGCAAGTCAAAGGGGATAAATGAATCTTGGAAATTCAGCAACGGGATGTTGAAGAGTAAATTGACCTACAAAAATAATAATAGATAATAATAAGTGTAGAAGAGTAAACGGAAAGAGAAAAAAAAAATGTGAGATATGTGCGAGTTTTTCTGCGGTGCAGAATAGCGCACACCATATCTCACAAAATTCAAAAAACTGGGGATGGACTGTCTATAACTCAACTAAGAACATTGGCCTCAGGAAGGTCATATTGTCATTCGGCAAATGATTAGGCTAACTTCTCACTTTTCTATCAATAAAACAGCTGTATCTTTGTACTTGGTTGCATTTTTCATGTTTTTCCTGTTAGCGCCTCTGCTACAGGGGGAACGGGTGTTGCACTTTGCTATGTCATATATTTTCAAAATATAATGAATATGTTTTACTATGTGTCAGAGTATGATTGCTCAAATGCGTAGTGAGAATCAAGAATGAGATGACTAGTGGAGGCACTTGTTCTTTCCTTCCATTAGAATCTCTTCTCTTCTACTCTCCAATGCCCATCATAACAGCATTAAACAATCGCCCTTCATCAGGACTAATGCACAAAACAGAAGACGGTAGTCTTGATGAAAGGAAAAATGATCAATGGATTGGAAGTGAATGAGGTGGGAATTTTAGTTGCTTCATGCCAACAGAATAACCTGGAATTACATGGAAACCAAGAGTATAGATAGGGATAGAAGTTCCTTGTTGGAATCAAATGGCCATGGTACTCAAGATGCAGGATCAGTGTCTCCAGGAACACTTGCATTAATGTGCGATGAACAAGATACAACTTGTACGGCCGCTAATGCTCCATCTGCAACCACAGAATCCAATGAGGACAAATATGAAATCCCTCCATCAGTAATATGCAGAACATGAAAGGCTTGTGCTGACCAGGTTTCGCGATTATCTCAACAGACTTGTCACCTGCAGCTCCATAGAAAGCGATGCCATGTCTTCTTATTACGCGAAGCACTGCTGCTATCAGCAGTGGCTATTATTACCTTGTCATAGATGTTTGTTTGTTGCAGCATTCTGTTCTTGTACTGTTCAAATCTGGTCTCATACCTTTACCAAGTGTTCAACTATATGGAGAGTTCGTACTTCCATTATCATCATACTAGAGGTACAATCACGGCCATTAATTCCTACCTTACGGCTCGAATAATTCCCTTCAATGGATTTGCCCGAAAATCATTAGAAGGGTTAGCCACCTAGGACTTGTGCGGAAGGAAAAGAAAGAGAATATTGACGTAATGTCTAAATCATATTGTTGTCTAGTTAAATGATTTCTATAAAAACAGAAAAATATTAAACAGTAAGATTAAATATTCAAAAATAATACGAAAATAAATGAGAAAAATAGAAAGAATAAAAATTTTTGGAGAAACGAGAGAGAGAGTTTTACCATTCAAGTTTTCTTTGACTAACATTTTTTATTAATCAATTAATTAAAATTTTATCCACTATCACTTCCTTTTCTTTTCCTTTCCAAAACCTTGAACCAAACGCAGTGACAGTGTAGCAAGAAAAATTTTTGGGTATCAAGCTGACAACTATGGCTGAAGTTGGAGCCTTTAAGTCTGACGACGCTAAAGTCCATTTTCTTGGAGACGGGCAGCAGGGAATCCTTGTGTAAGAAATGCTTATTAATTGATGTTCTATTTAATATAACGAGCATCCTATATTCATCCAGTTTTGCAATGTAATAAAATCGTTTTGCATTAAGTTATTATCTCCGACATGGCTACACCGCAACTAAGTTAATGCCTCGACCAACGAGGAAAACCGTGTCTGTTACAGTTGGGTAGACGTAGAAAATGTTACTTATCACAAGCAGTGAAATCAATCAAACGAAGAAAGAGTGAAAAGTTTATAGCAGATGGTAAGAAGAAGAAAGATCAATTATAGTCACAAATGTATCATTCACAGAACTCATCGCAGTGCAAACAGAGTAACATATTGGATAAATGGATCCAGGAGCAAACTCAGGAATATTATGACCATATGTCCATGTCCTTCCCACTGGTTTATCCCTTTTTCGGCATGGCGGCAAGTCTGGTATACATCCTTGCCATGGACTGGTATCCTCTGAGATCGCCAGATCGGAGAAGGTTGCCTAAGCACAAATGAGGAAGCATCAAGTTCCCTCCGAAATACCCCAAAACAAACGAGTACTCAACAACAAAATAGCTCAACGCAAGAGGTAGGCGCATTCTAAATACGGGGTTGGTGTGAACTGAAACAAAAATAAATTCTTAAAGAGTTCGTAGCATATATCATTGATATTTCATCAATATCATTCATGCAAACACACGGTCTAAATGGACACTAAGAAAATGAACTGTTTTTTTATTAATTTCTCAAATGTTTTAAGGAACATGATGGAACATCATCAGCGTCTCCTCCCTACACCTCATACCCCCACTACTCCAAACCCTCAAATATATAAAAGATAATGGTATTTTAATCCAGCAACCATGTCACTTATACAAGTTTTGTTCTTAAATTTCAATTATTTGACAATGGCCAGAAACTGAAATTTTAAGAAAAACAATACCACAACACTTGACCTTCCTTGCTTGGATGTCCAGTGACAAGTATTGCTGTCGTAACAGGAACATAATTGTCTCTAAATGCAAAGCAATCAATTATTCAAAAAGTGTAAAACAGGTCCCATTATGATTGGCCCTGTATACTATAAATTAATGAACAGTCACAAGCCTTAATTATTCAAAAAGTGCAAAGCAATCAATTATTATGAATGCTTGCATTATTGTTTGGCAACTAGAACCTTTTCATTTTATAACATACTAAAAACCAACCCTTAATTGTTTTTGAAGTTTAACTATTCACAACGCACATGTAAAACATCCCAAAACACAAATTAACGGCGTTTTCGCAAGATTGATTTTACTCCACCAGGAGACCCCACAATCGAACAGATCACCATGTCTTCAGCAAGGAACTAAAAAAAATAATACCTGAATCACAGTTCAGCGGGCTATCGGGCTCTGGATGAGCCATCAAAGCAATTATAGCCCTACAAACTGATTGCAGGGTCCAAGCTGGACTCCAAGCATTCTTCAAGATATCAAGGCAAATCTCACCTGTCTGCATAAAACAGAAGGACAAATCACCAGATAATATCATGAAATAAAGTCCTGTTTTGATATAAGAATACTTCAATGGAATTTTGTCTTAATTCAAGTACTGGATTCATATAACAGAAGAATAAGATAGCCAGCATGGGATTTGTTCTATTGTTATTAGAAAATTTACTGCAGATGCCTAGGAAAAGATTAACAACATAAGGGTTTACAAACAAGCTATGCTCAGAAAATTTCACTTCAGTTCTCATATTACCTTGAAATGTACATTTGGATGGAATATTTTGGTTAAGAACCGAACTTGAGGTGGCTGCAAAGGATACTGTTCAGGTACAGAAAAAGCAAGCTGGAAAACTCCACCCTCATAAGGGGTTTCTGATGGCCCCTACACAGCATAGAATCAAGCGTCAAGCGACTAATTTTACCCAAATGCCTCCATAAGGAGATGTCACACAGGCTAAGATGTGTGTGTGTGTGTGTAAAAACCAACAATAACTACCTTTATAAGAGCAGTCCATTTATATATGTTCGTATTGTCCCAAACAAGTTGAATATCAGGATCAGCTGTTTTCTCTCTGTGAACTTCTTTGTATTCCTTTAAAAGCCTCGCCCTTGATGTCTATTTCCAAAGCACGTGATCAATTTCACATCCGTCATGGCAGCAGAAACTCAACATAGGATATTTGGATAACGTAAAAGCCTTTCACAAGTTACAGCGCACACATTTAAGACACAAAAAATTTAACTTTTCTAATTAAATAATATGTTTTAAAGTCTTTTTGTTTTTCAGTTGAATTCAACTTCCTAACCAAGCAACTACTATTGTAGTCTAAATTCATAGCTGTAAATTCCCTTCCGTTCATTCTTGGTTGCCATGAATTACATTATATAATTCTTTGAATCAATACAATTTTATTCAGATAATTGATCCATCAATTTTTTGAATATTTAGATGCTTGTAATATTATTAAGACAAAGTGTATTGTCCTTTTTATCTCTTCAATCCCTTCTAACGAAGGCAATTCGCTGAGATACATCTCTGTGCATTATCTATGATTATAACTCTAGTTTGACTGCACAGTCCGATTACGCTCAATAACATGAAATTGTTGTAGAATCTATGCTACGGATTAAGAAGAAGGAAGAAAAAAATCAAGCACAATCCAATATCTGAAAACCCAGGTAGATAGCTTAACTTCGGCTGAACCAAGAGCGAAAAGTAAAATCATGACAAAACCGCCTAAAGGAAAAAGATTAAAATTCAGGAAAATACACTAACCTGCATTTTCTGGACTAATTTTTGCGAATGATTGATGTCAGTGTCCAATTAAGAACTGCGTCAACGGACCACAAGTTTAGCATCAATTAATATGCAATAAAATTTAGCACCGCCTCCAAAACCCACCTCAAATTCTAAGAAATAGAAAAGAGCATAAAATGAAAGCCCAGCAATTTTCTATTTAAATTTCCTGCAAATCGAAGAGAACAAAAAACGTTACGAACCTGTGCATATTAATTCACTCAAAGAATAAAAATTAACAAAGATTTAGAGCGTTAAAGAGAAGCTCACCTGAAGTTCGTCGCGAACTGCCGGTGTGAGACAGAGAGAGAAGAGGGGGTTGATATGGCCTTTTCAGCGATCGGATGCATGGCAGTGCACGGTTCTTGTGTCGTACGCAACTTCCTTGACCGTGAACCAGACTGTCCGGCCGTGTCTCTTTCTTTCTACCGAGATGATGATTATGACTTATGAGGGTATTTGGCTTAATTTTTAAAATATACTCATAAATTATTTTGAGATAATATTTTTTAAAATTTATAATTATGGTTTATTATAATTTTTATACAATAATAATAAAAATAAATTAATACTATTAATATAATATAATAAAAATATATATATTATTATATATATATATAATAAATTAATTTACAATATATTTCAAAATAAATTTGACTTCAAACTTATTTTTAAAGAACATATTACAAATATTTTAATTTAAAAATTCATAAATTCTTTTATTAAAAATATTAACATCTCAAGAGTTTATCAGTTGAACTGAACATCCTATGTTATTACTCTTTTCGTTGTTGTTGATTGTAGAGATACCATTCTCCATCCAAAAATCAATCAGCCCACCAACTATTTATTCAAAACTTAATCAGATTGTTTCCCAATATTGTTCTGAATATTTAGTTTAAAAGATTATTTTAGAAGACTATTACTTCAGAATAAATCAACAGCAGAGATTTTTTACATGTAACCTAATGTTGATTGGTGAAATATTTTTTATTTTTCTTTCCGCCTTTGGCTACCTAACTATAATCAAGTTCCACAACATGACAAATAAAAAAACAAAGGTCAACAGCTAAAAATATATTAAAGCAATATTAAAAGTTACTCAGGAAACACGGTGCAGTCGACAAGGTAGATAGATTATAGGATTTCAGGCTCACTCATTTGCTGAAACTACCAAGACTAGACAATTAAAACACAATTTTTGGATACGAATATCATCAGATGAGCTGCTACTCAGTCAACTGTATCATAAGAAAGATAATCTACTTGTAAATAGATTCGGACAATCGTTCCAGACGACATAGAGCAGACAAATTAAGAGATGCACACATGGCTTTACCTCACATTCAAATAGAGTGAAGGATCGTAATTCCCCGACCAAGTAGTCTGTTTCAAAAACCATGCCAACTTGAAACGACGTTTTGCCACAAAAAAGATGGAGGATCAAAAGAAAACCTCGGGCAAATCCACATAAATCATCCTAGTGTGTCTGATAGAAGGGAGCTAGGCCCCTGGAGTACCTTGTGAATGCCCTTACAATACCAGACTCGAGTTACATTCACCCCAGCTAAAAATACATATGTATATATCTTTTTTTCACTTTCTACATGACATGTACACGATTTTTCTGATGGGAAGAAACCCGAGCGAATGAGGACGGAAAGGGACCGGAAACACGCTTATGTGAGGCAGAAGAATTATGATACTGAAATATACACCCCAAAATTAAAACAGAAACTAAGCTGGGCCAAGCAAGTTAGCAAACCAAAGGACAAAGGTCGAGGATTAACAATCAGTCGTCTTCACGTGCTTCCAGCCCTACCAGGCGTGGTTTTTGCTGGTTTGAATTTAGAGATGTCGACAAGGTCTCCAAATAGCTTATCCTCCGGCTTAGATGGCTTTCCAGGCGGCGCATAAGAGGAAGCGGCAACAGAGTAAGAAGAGTTTCCAAGGCCACTACCATCCCTCACAGATAATCCAGAAACACCTTGCTGAAGGAATTGGGCATTTTGCTGTGGACCTTGGACATAGCCATACCCATACCCATACCCATAGCCGAAACCAACCATCTGGTTGCCATACATCTGTTGAGGATACATATAACCCATCTGGCCGGGTTGCATTAACTGAGGATACAGAACCATGGAATGCGGACTCTGGACAGGACGAGGATGCAGGCTCACCATTTGGTTACTCTGCATAGTCTGATAGTCAATTGCTGTAAGATGGCTACCACCATTGTACCCTCCAGGTGCCTGATCATTTATCACAACTTGTGATCCGGGAAGGTATGCCGCACTTGGCAACGGGTGGGTGTTACTGACTACCCCTTGATTGAGTTGTTTTTGTTGAGGCTGGCCAAGGGCAGATTGGCCGTTGTTGTCTGGCTGTGTTTCCCATGGTGGAGGGGGGAGTGTGCTGCCAATTTGAGCACCTATCAAACAAACAAACAAATAAAATAATAGCTGCAGCTCAGATATCACTTCTAATATGTGTTTGGAAGTAAGCGTGGCGGGTATAATTAACTGAATCATTTAACTCATATATGTTCCCCAAGCACAAAGATAAAGAAAGAAATAAAAGAGGGCAGCAACAAGCAATTATTCTTCCAAAAATTTGAAACAATGAATCTTTGCAATCTGATCAAACAAAAGGAAAAATGCCTGGAAGTTACCCTCTGGCTGGCTAATTCAGAACCCACAATATTGATAGAGAGCAACAAGGGTCATTTTCACTGCTCTCTTCAGGGGCTTTCGTACTCATCCAAAGAGAAAAACATTTAAATAGGGATATAATGCACATAGCAAATCATTAACTTCCAGTGAGAGGAGGAATAGGGGGCTCCCTATGAAAATGGATTGTTTACGGAAAGGCATTTTGAATTCATCTTTATATTTATATTTTTTCTTTTTCTTTATCTTTTATTTATCTCTTTCTTTAGGTGGGCCTGCTGCTGTTGAAAAATGTTGGTCACCAAAACTAAATATGCTACATCAAAAACACGACAGTGACTGAAAATTCAAGTAGAGATGCACCATAAACTGTTGATGCTGGCTGCTGCTGTGGAGCCATGTGACCATTCCAGGCAGAAGCAGAGCCTTGCAAGTTTTGTGACTGTTCATGTTGAGGTAGCATAGGACCAGAAACATTTCCATTTGGGAATGTTGAAGGCTGTGGAGGCTGAACACTTGGTTGCTGCTGAAATTGAGGAGATGTAGGATAGGCTTGCCCAGAATTCAACGATTGAGTATTATTATTACTACTCTCTGAAAACATGTCAATGAGAGCAAGAGCGTTCTGCTGAGATGCCACAGGGCTTGCTGGCTGAGGCTGTCCCACAGGGACAAGTGCCAATGAGTTTGCTGTAGGTGAGTTGAAGTCATCTCCACTCAAAAGATCTATCTTAGGATCAGCCTTTGAAGGAGTTGTCAACTGATTAGCTGTGGGAGGGGCAGGGAGTGCTAACTGAGTCCCTAAGCTAGTACTGGATGTAGATCTGCAAGCGACAGTTGCGTGTAAGTCACAGCATACAACTTCTTTTTCAAATTAATGAACATATGCAAAAGCCAGAATTGAAGGACATCTGAAAACAAGTTTAAAGACCAAAAAGATCATGATAAATTGAACTTGTGTGAATCACTTTTATGACTGAGTCCAATCAAATTTAAATCAAACCACCCGCCAATCTAGCACACAACATTAACATTTCAATAAGGAGGTCCATACACTTGTGAATCAACCAGTATATTCGGACACCCCACTCTTCACTTCTGAGAACAGAAGGTAGGATTGATGGACAATTTATCTTAAAATTAAAATTCTGTCCAAACAGTGGTATTAATTGGCCAAACAAACTACACCAGTTTAACCTATCTTGGCTCTTAAAATTTATCATGTAAAACAAAATTCCAAGCGAAGGAGCAAACATGCAGTTGATAAATTCTCTATGACAGGCATTTTGTCTTCAGTCCGGCCCGATTCCAGGTTGCACATACAAAATTCACTGAGAAACATTTGAGCACTCCAGAATTAGGAAACATTGTTAGTTTACCCTATACCATGAGGTTACAAAAAACAAAGAACCTAACATTATCTGTTTGTGTTTCAAAGCAGAATCACGGCTTACACTTTGTCCAACTGTTTGCTATCACCAGTGTCGATAAGAGGAGCATCAACAGGGACCAAAGCTTTAGAAGGTTCAGGTTTTGGCTTCTCTGATTGAATAGTGCTAGTTCCAGAAGCAATTGCTTCATGCTTAGCCAGGGCCTGTTGCAAGTCATCATTCAGGGCTAGTCCTTGACACAATAATGATTCATCCCTGCAAAAGGTAATATAAAAAGAGAGTACAGTGGTTAAAACCGCATATACTTGGATCAAACTTCTCCAAAATCATTGCAAGTTGCAAACAGAAAGCACAGCTGCAGTAGTGCACATTGTGATTAAGGAGCTTGTACACAAATACTACATAAGATCCTAGGGGTTTTTCAATCATTAAGTATCCAAATAATCGATCAATTAGGCATGTAAACTTTGTAGAATAGGAACTTGTATAAATCTACATAAGCAAAGTCACAAGCTTTTATGCACCTCCTATATCAGAAACCCACCCTCTCAGCAAAACAAAGTCTTCATCCACAAAGCATTGCTTAATGAAAACAGTAAAGACTTCCAGCATAAGAAAAAAGAATTTGCTTCTCAGACATTTGAAGAATAATATAGGTCACTTAAAAATAAATAAACCAGAATGGGAGCAATGTACTTGAAAAGTTATTAGAAGCCAATATCATCAGTCAGATGGTTGTATTTGAGGCTCAGAATATTTATCTCAATATCATAGGTTAAGTCTAGTCCATGAGTAAAATATATTAAGATAAATACAGAAAGGTATGACCAGGTGAAGATTCAAATCTTAACTAAAACAGGACACATAGTAAATAGGGTGAAAGAAAACACGGGCTTACGAAGTCGAGTTAACTAGGTGTACCACTCTTTGCTTGTACGTGCGACACTGTTCCACCAGATCAACAATGACTTCCTGCTTGAGTCCCTGCAATACAAAACTAAATTAATTCAACATCTCAAAATTCAACATACTGAAAAATTCAAAGCACAACAGAGGTCCTATAGCAATAATGCACGATAAGATAATTACATTTTCATAACAAGCAGCATCAAGTACATGCCAATCTTATGTCCAAAATAACACAATCATACCTCTTTGTTACCAGGATCTAAAGCATTCAGCATTTCTGAAAGGACATCCATGATGCCACGTGCATTTTGAAGTTCTGTCAAGCTGAAATAGAAAAGATCCAGCAAAATCCAGAAACATACAACAATGATCAAGAACATAAAACCTCAAAATAGGCATATGACTATATTTATTGGGTAATAACTCAACCAGTTTTTAATGTAACATTCACCAACTGCAGACAACAGCCAATTGGTTTCCATGGCAAAGAAAAAAATATAGAAATGATGCATGATATCACAAAAAACAGGCATTCGTGCCTTTATAGCTTGAGTTCGCAGTATGTAATCCACACATTGCTTCACAAGTTCAATGCTAGCAGCTCAAAAAAAATCGTAAAATTATGAAGGTAGGGAGTAGGGACATCAAGCCTTACATTGAACTCCATTAACTTTCTCCTGATGAAACAGTTACATTCATTAAAAAAGATATTAAGAGAAATTTGTGCACAACAGAATTTTGGGCCACTAGTTCCATAAGTTTTTCATTATGTAGGACAAGCCCATCCACCAAGTCCGCTCAGGACCTTTGACTTTGGTCCCCTGTAAAGGAGGTTTCTCCACTCAGCAGAAGCTCAATAAATTAACTCATCCACAGGAAACAATCAATGTAACAAAATCAATTAATGACTTCACTAGTAATATTTTTTATACCTATTTATACAATGTGCAGCAATAAAGAGGAACTCAAGAAGCAGTAAGATTTCCAAGGAAATTAATTTTCTATTTTCAATATGTGATATCATGTATCATTTTTGTTCTAACGAAAATAAGCCTCTTCACTTTTCCAATAAAAAAATATATACACATTAACCTTTCAAATTATACCATGCAACAAATTTAAGAATTTGAATGCAATAATCCAAATATTGCACCTTAATGTTGGAAATTCAGCTTCTGCAGAAGATTCAGCTACATCTGGTCTAGATTCAGGATTCTGAATATTTTGGGGATAAGATGTCAAAGGATGTGTTTGTTGTGGAGTGAAAACAGGAGCTGAACCTTCAGATCTCTGAGGGAAGACAGCCCCAAGACGCTGATAAACAAAACAAAAATTGCAGAAACATAATGGAATAAACATTATATTAACAAGATCAGCATCAGAAAACAAAAATCAAAGTAATGAGAAGAGAAGATCCTAGAATGGCATACTAGTAAATCCTGGTATGCTACAAAGTACTGGGGATATCTTGCCCTTGGTCCTCCAAAAGCTTCTTGCCAAGTATCTATAAGAATCAGTATCTTCTCTTTCACATGTAAGTCTGGCTGCAGTAACAAATTTGATTTCGTTAAATGGTGGCATGAGTTCAAGAAAATGAAAAAACAGTAGCAACAATATATAAATTAGATTACCTTCTTTCTCACAATTTTCACCATTTCATGAGGTAAATCTTTCTCAGCAACATGCATATGGACAACATCACCACAATTCTTAACAATGGTCTCTAATAGCTAGAAAATGAAATGAAAACATTTGCAATTGTCTCAGTAATCTAACCAGAATGCCTTCTACTCCAATGATATGCAACATCTACAAGAAAAAAGATAACAGAAGCATTTTAAAGAGGATAAGTTCATCCCAAAATATTTAAGCATTCCTCCCTTCTTCTCTGTACTTGTATATTATAATAAAATAAGAATATAAGCAATCCCACTCGCAGTCTTCAGAAACCTCCAAAAAACAATGATTATACCATCTTCTTTCCTGTTAGTCCCTAGACATCCATCTCAAAGAGTATGAACCCTACCTAACTGCTTATCATACAAGGATAAACAATCACCCAGAACAGAAACTTGAACCAATCCTCACTCATCTCCAGAGTTCTTGCAGCAACTAAAATATTCATGCACAGATATGCAATATGAAATATGCACATCATTCGAGCATATGATAATAGGCTTATCTCAGTTTTGTCTTTTAAATTATGATTCACATAATTTATGCAAATTTCTTGTATCCTTTTTCGACGTCAAAAACATCAAATTCCATGGAAGACAGATGGTAGGTAACCTGCCAGTAGTGACCAACATAGAGTGTTTCAATGACTTCATTCACTTCTACAGTGTAGGTCTATAAGTCTATTTCACTTCATTTCCACCAAATAATTGTTGGTAGAAAACAGAACTTGCACTATATTTTTAGTAGTTGCACTAAAAATATCCATCTTTCTATACTGAAGCAGGTAGTAACAGATCCTTGGATTTCTGCGAAATGTACATCAGACACCATGCACATCATATAAGTTACCAAAAGCATTAATCCAAGAAAATTGAAAAATTCTGTTTATTCTCAACTTTAATTTCATGGTTTTCCTTGTCCATAATCAGTCCATCAAAAACAGCCTTTTACAAATTTAAATTTTAGCAATATCGATACCGGTCAGCAGGTCACAAATTCTAAGCTATGTTTGTTTTCAAATTTTGGTGTGTGTTTTTAAGTATTTTTGTCTCAAAAATTGTGTAAAAGTAAAAGAAAGAAAGATAAAATTTAAAAAGTATAATAATTGCATGTGTGTTTTTAGGTTGTTTAGTAATATTATTAGCAATTATCCTCCTCCGGTTTAGTGATTTGCAATTTATTCCTTTAATTCCAATTTCCACAGAACGTTCCGCTCTCACCCTAAGTCACCAGTTAAAAAGAAGTCCATGGCACCCTAAGCCTACTCCAAGACTGTTCCTGTAAAGGATAGTTCTAGCCAATTCACATAGATCATGCTTTACATTAATAAGCACATAACTCCTTCACTGAAGCCAGCCCCAGGTAATACCCTCTTTGAGAAATACAAATAAAAGAAAAAAGGTATTCTAATAAGAGACAGGAGGGCAATGCTTTAGAAATGAAAATGAAGCTCACTGTTAAAGTAAGAAGCTGGACTTTTGGATTTTTGCTACCAAACCGCTTCTTTATACCTCTCACGACGTCTTTTGCTTGGCTGATATAAATAAAAAGTGAACATGTGCTCATAAATATCATTAATGCTCAAAAAGAGCAGCCAGTAAAATATATAATAAAGTGAAGCAAAATAAAATACAACAAGTGCCAGCATTCAACATCGAGAAATAAAGTTTCTAACTAAAATGAAACTCTCCAGAATGAATCTGCAAAATCCCAGCCGAGGGGTGCTGCAACATGTTCTCCTTCCATAATTTTTCACTAGAAACTACGAAAAGTAAATTGAACCATCACAGGTTATCTAATCAAATAATTGAAATGATGAGCGCTATAAGCATAGCCATCCCCTCTGGTGTATCATAGGATAACATACTACTATACATTTCATCATAAATTGTCAAATTTGATACATTAAAATGATTACCATTGCAATCAACAGCATCAAATAATTAATTTTTTATTTCTGTGGCTAGAAGAATAAAAATACAATGTCAAAGCAGTAGCTCAAGTAAAGCACTGTCAAAAATAATGAACATGCGAAACAGCTTAGTCAAGAATACTTAAGAACAAGCAACTTTTCAAAACTGCTCACATACAAAACAGCTAACTAAAAACTTTGAAGTAATTAAATTCAGCAATAAAATACCATCCACGTGATGAACAGCCCACTCAAAAATTCTATTAACTCCACATATCCAGTTTTTTTTTTTTTTATATAAACAGAATAAAGAAGCAATTACCATCAATAAAGCCACATAAATGTATAACTACAATTTTTTTATATAAAAAAAAGGACCTGCAAAACAAAGCTAATTAAACCCTATAGTAAGCATGCCCCCTCTTCTATATTTTCAGTCGTAATAGATTGAAGCCCTATTGCAACAACTCGGTCAAAATGCAAAAAGTAAAAGAAAAAGGGAAAAGAAAAGCCAGAAAAGAAAATTACGCGGGATCGTGATTGCAAATATCACAGATCTCAAGGTTCATTGCCCAATCCGGGCCAATTAGCATGTCGCTGGTCGCTCTTTCCACTATAGAATTAACCATCTTCCCTTCCCCAAAACGCGCGCCGGAGGCAAATAGGAAACCAACAGTCGAAGTCGACGCCTCGCCGCCGGCGAAAATCTATTCAAATGCTTTAGAAAAAAAAAACCCCCCGATACTCGAATTCCTCTACAGAAATAGATAATAACGAAAAGAACGAAAGAGGGGACAAACGTTATTATCTCGGGGGATCCGATCGCTGGTTCGTATCCGGTCCGTTAAGATTTTTACTGAATCCGGGGAGTGGGATGAGGGAAATTGTTCAGGAAGGACCAATGAGAATATGACGCGTGGATTTCTTTTTCTGTCTTTTCTCCCTTGTTTGATTGGTGATTGACGCCGCCGACCGTCAGAATCGGACGGTGGAGGTTGAGTTGAAAAAAACAGTGGCATTTTAGTGGGTTTGGTGGACCACGTCACCCTCAGAGGGGAGGTGCTTACGAAGGACCGCTTTGTTGACTGCTAATATAATTTTGATTTCCCTTTTATTTATTGCATTAGGTTACAAAAAATTGGGTTAGTCATCACCCAAATTAAATATCATTTTTTTGTGGTTGCCTTTTAAAGTTGAAATCATTTTCAGGTCTACTCATGACTCCTTTATCATGCATCCTTGCTTGTGTTATTAATAGTTCGTGACTCGTTTGATTGCACTAAAATAAATTTATATGTATCCTTCTTAAATTTAATATTTATACTAGATTGATACTATATTTATATATTAATAAGGTTTTTTGATTATTCAATATTAAATTGTACAACAATCTTTATTTGACTTTTTATTTTTTATATCTTTTTTTTTCTGTTAACTCATTATTTTTTTCTTTTTCAAAATCCTTTCCTCAGTCTTTATTTTATTGTTCTAAATATTTTTAATACTTTTAAATTAAATAATTTTATTTTTATTATTTAAAATATAATAATTTTATATTTTATAAATAAAATTACGCACGCATAGAATATACAACTTGTACTAATAAATAAAAGGACTTAATAAAAATCGATGGCTATGTTTTAGATGCTCGCGTGGCGTGATTTTCTTTCCGTCAAAGTTTACAATTTCAAATATACTATAATTTTTTCTTTTTTTTTTAATATTTACTTTTACCCTATTTTAAAATTAAAATATTGACGCTGATTTTTTGTCACTATCATAAATTGCTTTCAAACAAAGCCAATGTGATTCATGCGACTTTAAGAGTGTACACCCGGCTTAGTTTAGTTATTATCTTATAATATTTAAATTGTAAAAAGTGTCCCATAATGCAATCCCTTTCAAATAATTACTTCCATTAAAAAAAGAAAGAAGGGAAGAACAAGGATGTGGTGTTAATCGAAGATGCATTTGACTGAAAAATTCATAAACAACTTTCGAATTTCGCATGTCAACTGTCACATGACCTAACATAATATTTTTTTGAGTGTTTTCTTTAATAAATTGTCGATAGAGTTGAATTTCTCACTAAATTTGACTTTCTTTTAGCCACAATTAGAACCCCAAATTAGTTACAAAGCACCACTCGGATTGTGCGCCCCATTGTAATGCTAACTATCTTTGTTATCTCTGCACCAATGGTGGCAAAATCAATCAATTTTAGTTTCAGGTTACACATACAAAATGAAGCTTCTGCTTTTCATGCTATTCAAGTTTCCTCCTTTCAGAGAGTTTAATATAAAAATCTGCTGGTTTCATAGCAACCATCCCTGTCACTAGAGCAAGTACATGGCCAGAGAACCTTGTCAGTGAAACCTATTTCTTCATATGCAAAGCAATGGCTTTAGGGAACAACAAGAAACAAGGAGAGGGATCCCAGAAAACAGAAGATTAAAGACAACAAGGCATTTCCTTGGGCATACAAGTGGATCTAGCAAGCATATTCACCAGTTCTAAATATTAAATTTTCAATTTCATTTTGTGAGCAATAACAGTTTTGTGAGCCTGAGCTAGAGAGTCATAGGCCATTGTCGTTGCGCAGCGCAAAGGATGAAATCCGGTTAATAAGGAACAAGAACTCTCACTGCAGCTGGACCGGATTTCATGTCCTCCAAAATGAGATTCAGGAGGGACTGAGTTACTGGACCTTCATTACCTGAAATGAAAGAAACATTTGATGTCATTGTTGAAACAAGATTTTAAGCAATGTTTGCTGTCTGAGACAAACTATCATCGTGCATGCAAAGTAACTGAGAGCTATGAAGAGACAATTGGATCAAATCTATTCATGGAAGCATTAAGAAAGAACATTGACAAATCCTTCCTATCATATACTTGAACATCTACATATGATTGAAAGCATATTTTCGAAAAGACTATATTTGCGTTGCCTAAACACAACCATGGTCTCTAGTTTTCCAGACAACCATGCAACCTGATCATTTGCGTGATGACAACAAGCCAGACCAACACCTACTGAGGGGCAGATTGTATTGCTAGAATCATCAATAATGCAGAAAAGAATCTTACCATCACCAATGACTTGATCATCCCATTGCACCACAGCACGAACGAGAACTCCACTGCCAATAAGCATCATTTCATCTGCTTTTTTGCCTTCCTCCACTGTCACATTCCTTACTCTTATTCCTTTAAGTTTCCCCTCCTTCGCCAAATCTTCTGCAAGCGCTAATACCCTCTTTGCCGTACAACCACTAAGAATCTTGTCAAATGGAGGCATCACAAGTTCCTTTTCCTTTGTAACAAAAGCCACATTCATATTAGGCCCTTCGGCAACATACCCATCCTCATCCAGCCAAATTGCAGCATAAGCATCATTCTCTTCAGCCTCCATCTTTGACAGTGCATTGGGAAGATAGTTCACACTCTTCATAACAGCAAACTGGGGAGGTTTTATTGGGACAGAAGAAGTTACTACTTTGATGCCCTTACGATCAGAGGGTGACAGATCTTGGATTACGACGGCATAAAGAGATGATTGATGGCAGCCAGATGGAGATAACTGGAAATCACCAGGTCCGGCCGAAAGCCAGTATCTCAGTGATCCTTTCCTGCAGTTGGAAGCACTCACAGTTTGTACAAGTATTCTTCTAATGCTTTCTCTGTCGAAAGGAAGCTTTATCTTGGCCATGGCTGCTGATCCTAAGAAACGGTCAAGGTGTTGGTCCAGTTCATAAAGATACCTGGGATGCATGGTTATTAAAAAGGATGTAACCCAATATTTAATTAGTTTCAGAAATTTTGTAGCAGTATGACAAAACTAGAGAAAAAGTTAAGAGATGCCATATTGCATCTAAGAGATGAGCTACTGACAATAAGCTCATGAGATACAAATTGTGTTGACTTGTGATTCTAATTTCAACCTATATAATGTTTTGATAAAAACAAGGGGAAAACATGTGGTTATGTCCAACAAACAAGTTTCATTAAGGTGCTGAAGAAGGGTATATGCTTCAGAACACGACACAAACTTTCTTGCTACCAAAACCAAAAGTAGAATGAAATAAAGTGCATCCCATAGGATTTGAACCTATACCAAAGGTCTAAAAGACCTCTGTCCTATACATCAAACAATAGAAATATGATTCTCTTTGGCATGGAGATTTAAGTCCACAGAAATGCATTAAAAATCAGTGTTTTTAGAGCTGGAGTATATTAGTTGACTAAAAATTCTTCTCTTTAGATTAGAAAGATGGCACACATAGCAAAAGTTTTGAATTGTCCGTGTCATATTAAAAGCACACAACATAGATATTAGGCAAATTTTGACACCAATGTTGGAGAATTTTGTTGAGTGTAACAAACCATTTTCATGCTACTGACGCACAAAAACCATACTTACACTGGTACAGGAAGACAGAAAAAATTATAACGCCATAGAGATAAGGCCAGATGTATACAAACCCATCCATAATCGCTGCTGTATCAAAGACCCCGTGCCCTCTGTGGACCATGTGGTCATCGATGGGAACCACCATTGCTGCTGGATCAGTTGTTATTCCTCCAAAAATGCTAGAGTACATAGCTAAATATTGCTGCTTGCTCTTGTAAGTTTCCCGCATTATTCTTAATCTTTCAATTGCCTTGAAGAGGTAAAAAACAAATACCCGTAGTCAACACTTCATGCAACTAGTTTTGGCAATCCCTAATAGAAATATTCTACGAACTTCATTTGAAATAATTCGTCCCTTTGTGAACATCATGCAGTTTCCAATTTAGTTAACACATTTTTAAGTTTGCAAATGCACTAAAAGCCAAACTCTATGGTAATCAGTCCACCAATGACCAAAAGTAGACTCCGATTGCTCAGAAGCATGTTTACTTAATTTCATACAAAAACACGTGGTGCAAGAATACAAACCTCCGAGCAAGAAAGAAGTGGGACATCAGATATTTGGGCGGAGTCTGTTTAAAACGCCAGAAAATGACATCAGAATTCATAATCACGCAGCAACCATGAAGTCATGTCACAATTAATGGAAACTAATTCCTCCCATTACCCAAGACAAATACTGACAAAAATCTTCAGGATTCTGAGCACAAAAACACTAATTCATTGTATTTGACATAAATTACCTGACGAAAGCTGGGTTTGGCTTGAATTCTTGAGAGCACTTGATTGAAAATGGGAGGTTCGAAGTATCCCAAGCTGCAAACACGCTGACCCATTTATCGAGAGAGAGATCGTTTTCGAGACAAGAGATGAATTCAGTGAGTGCCCGGTCAACTTTAATTGAGTCGATGAAGTTCGCGAGACGGGATTGAGTGAACTTGTCCAAGACGCCATATCGAATTTCGGCACCGATGGGAAATCAGAGTGTCATCCCTGTTTCTTCAATCAGAGCCTGTGCCATGTGTATTCAAACAAAAGACAAAAGCCGATGAATTATTTGGTGATGAAGTCTATTCAGATTATTAAACTCTTATACCTCTGGAAAGAATTGTGTTTGGAATTTTGCGTAGGAATCGAATAAAAGAAAACAAGAAATCCAATTAAATACTCACAATTATTCAACTTCCTACCAAAAATTCCATCACTACACAAAATCAGACGTGACGCTTGAACGGACGAGAATTGGACGGCAACGGCACCAAGCAAACACGCAAAAAAGTTCAGGAGAAAAACAGCAAAAGGAACAACAAGAGACAAACCCCAATAAATGTTGAAGGATTGAGGCGTGAAGTTGGAGAAGAACAGAGGAGTTTCCAGCAAAAGCAGCCATTTCTGCTTGCAGTCTGTGTCAGCAACTCAAGGCACCATCAGAGGGAACGAAACATTGCGGGGGTTGGGTTTTGGTTGTCGAGAATTTAAATGTACGATACGATAAAACAAAAGAATCTCAAATTTCATGATACAGTAATATTATTAAATTTATAAGATGTTAATAATAATTTATAACTAATATTATCAAGTTGAAAGAGTTTGTCAACATTGTAGGAGTGTAATGATATGTTGGCTCTATACTACATATTTTATTTTGAGATACATGGTGATTAATAAAACACAGGCGAATAGTTCAATTTTAAGTGTGATGGAAAAAATTTTGTGAGAAAAACACAACAATTAAGTTTTTATACTGAAATCATCACTGTTGTTTAATATGAAATGTTATTGGTTTCATTTTCTAATTAGATATGATTTGTTGTTTCAATAAAATATTAATTTGTAATAGTATAAATAAATACAATATTTGTTTCAATTAAAATGTTTTACATTCATAATAATATGAATATAAATATATAATGTGTAAAGGAGATTATATTTGAGCATGTGTTTACTTAATTAAAAGTAATACTTAAAGTTATTAATTATGAACGGATGTAGCAGGATTAAACTCGATAAATTATATTATTCGAACTAATTTGATATTCTTTTACAATGCCAAGTACCTAGGTTAAAATTTGGGCCCACCTAAGGGTTTGGTAATAAATCATTTACACCATTGGATAACAATTCAATACATAGTTAGACTTAGGGGCATACATGATCGGATTCGGATGATTTGATAATAAAAATTTTGCTCAACTTAGGATTAAGAAAATTTTAAATTATGGTAGGTTATAATTTTTTTCAAATCAAATGGTTTGACTGATCCATTTAATACTTTTTAGTCATTTGAGTTGTGGGATCGACGAGTTACAAATTTTATATTTATTATTTAAAAATAAAATTAAAATATTTTAATTATGTACAACATAATAATTTATTATTAATTAGTATATAATGTAAAAATTAAATTATTATTAATTAAACAAAATTATGACTTATTTTTATCTATTTTACATTCAATTTTATATCTATTTTATAAACAATTTTACATATAAAATTTAAATTGTTTTATAAATTTAATCAAACATTTACATTGAAAATAAAAAATTTTAAAACTATTTGCTTTTCTAAAACATTTATATATAAATTACATTATTATAACAAAATCTAAACACATTATATCAAAATTATAAAAAAGTTATTATATTAAAATATTATGTACATAAAGCATCAAATAATTAAGAATAAAAAATAAAAAATAAAAAATCAGCTTAAATATAGTAACAAATGCATTTTAAATTAACCAATAAATTTGATAAATATACTATTAATTTCATTCAAATATATAAATCATAATTAAAAAAGTATAGTTATAATTTAAATTAAAAGAAAAAAAAAAAGAGAAACATAAATGGTACAATTACGTATTATTAAACTAATACAAACAGTCGAGTTCCGAGTTAGGATATTGTAATTATGAAATCCACCGCCCAACTCAAATTTGACAAGTTTTAATATTTATAAATTCCTATTATTGATTAAAAAATTAAAACCGAGGCAATTTGTGGACTGTTTAAGCATGTTGGTTAAGTCAAATAGGTTTACGTGCACCCCCAGTGAGACTAAGACAGTGTTTGGTTAAGTTTATTTTATGTAATTATATAATTTATAAAATATTTTTAAAATTTATAAGTTTATATATTTTATTTTTAAAATAAATATATAAAATATTTAAAACATCTTATAAGATTTTATTTAAATTTATAATTATAATTTATTATAATTTTTTTATAATAATGATAAAAATAAATTAAATATTATCAATATAATCTAATACAAGTTATTTATATTTTTTTAATAGATATAATAAAATAATTTATAAAATATTTAAAAATTAATTTAAAAAATTAATTTATTTTAAAAAAATTTATAAATTTTAAATATTTTATTCTGAGGACTCATAAACCTCATAAACTAAGTTAAACACCCTTAAAATATTAATCCGCTGGCCCACTCGACAACTTCCGGAAATGACTATTTTGTACTCAATTCTTAATCAAATTATGATTACTAATTTTTATTCTGTGTCCACTCTCAAATTTTTGATGTAAGAATATATTGATAAAACAACAGTATTCGCATCAAATAACCAAATTTACTGAACACATTATTAATTTATGATTAATAGAATTTAATCCATATTAATAGACATAATTTATACTATCACAGAATTTTGAAGGGTAATTGATCTTTTAATTAAATTTCTGAAATACCCCTCTAATTACAACAAATTTTCAACGTCTTCCCATTGTTAATGTATTTTAATTTTTAATGATATTTAATCCATATATCTTTTATTTATATATTTATCATGTATGTTTTAATTTGAAGAACATGCATTGAATTTGCCTCAATTTACACTATCAATGCTATTTAGCCATATTATTAAGTGTATGGGATTCATAATAACTAACTTTTAGTATTCAATGTTAAATTGCTAAACTATTTTTATTTTTTTTTCTTTCATTTCTCAGTTTGATCATACATTTTTTTTTTCTCTTTTATCTCAATAAAAATTTGATTTTTCCTTTTTTTTTACTATTTTGTCTAATTTATTTTCTCTTTTTTTAAATTTTTTTAAAGTAATTTCAATTTATAAATATGTTCATTTTTATTTTTAAATTATAAAAAACATAATAATTTTATTTTTTCTTAGTTAATAAACTTGATTAATTGTTTTTGACAAATATGCACACGAGTGTGCATTTTTCATTAGCATTAGATTATTTAAAAATTAATGTACTATTCAAAATAATTATTTGGCCTTAATGCCATAAGCAATCATATTAATTTCGAATGATAATATGGCATATGCAATACAGATAATAATAACAATTATAATAATTAAAAAACATATGATAATGATTCTTAACTGCAAGCCAAGCCAAGTAGCCAACCTCCATTCTGTTCAACTGCAATGGCAACAGCTCATGCCTAAAACCCTCATTTTCAATTTCATGTTACCCAACCCTAATTCTGCGCCTAAAAGCAACCGAGCGAAAATTGTATGTGTGTGAAATATACATTACTCGTCGGAAATGGCGATAATCGGGGACGCCTTGCGGCAGGCCTTCATGCCGAAACACGAATACCAGAGCCTTCGCGAGGAGGAGAAGGCGTGGCATAAGCTGCAGAAGCCCTTGATGTCCCTCTTGTTGACTCTAGTTTCGCTTGGCGTTTTCGTTTCCACTGTAATTAGCTTGAAGATAGTGTTTCCAGATGACAAATTGAGGCGGCCGTTCTGCCGTGATCTTAGGATTCAGCCTCTGTCGATTAATTTCACTACGCCGGCGGCAAGTGTGGGAGGTGACAGAGAGTCGGATCTCTTGCCAGGGGCGTTTGTTTTAACCGATCAGGAGACGGTTGATTATTACTGGATGGTGGTGTTTCTTCCTTCTGCTATGATTTTTGCGGCTTCCGTGGTATACTTGATCGCAGGTAAGGAAATGTGAATGTGAAATCATCTCAGGATCTACTTGCTTATGTTTGAATTTCGAATTTGTTCTCTTTGAGGGATTTTACTTGCTACCTACTGTCGATTGCCTTTGAGATTTCGACTAGTGGCAGCAGTTATTTTAATGTGCTGCAACTGAATGTATCAATATTAACCTGAGATTGTAGATATTTTTCTAGTTTGTTAATTTATAAGCAGCTTCATATCGTATAAAGTCAGTATTGAAGAAGGACGACGATTCAAATGAAATTACCATATTTGTCTTCAGTCTTTGGTGTTTTAAGGACGCAGTGGATTTTGATATCACAAGGAAGGTGCTGCTTTTGGCTTATGTGCCTTATACCTTGCCAACCGGAATGCATATGCTAACCCTCATTGCTTAACAAGCTTACGACCCCTTTGGTTTGAAATCTGGCAGTTCCATTATGACCAATTGACATTGAACTAATGTCAAGGCTATGTTTGGTTACCTTTTTGGAGGGGTAAAAATTAGTGTCTGTTTTTTGTGTGCATGTTTATGAATGGTGTGTGTGTTGTTGGTTTGTTTGAATTTGTTTATGTGTGTGTTTATAGTAATATATGTATGTATAATATAATAACAATTGGACTGCACAATAATATGTATAGCTATAATTAATTTTCAGGATACAAATATATATAAATGTCTCTGTGTATTTGCATGTGTGTGTGTGTATTAATTTGATTGTGAATATATGTATTGATTTAATTTTGAATATTTGCGCATATATATAAGAGGGAGAATAATTTTTGAAATGTTGTATGGATGAAAGTTGTTTCTGGTGTGTGTGTGTTTGTGTGCGTGTGTGTGTGTGTGTGTTTGAGCTCAAAATGACCTAAAAATTTAACCAAACAAAGCCCAAATCTCCTGGAAAGTGGGCTCTTGCACATTGGCAACTATGCCAGATGAGTAAAATTTTAAAAATATATATTCATACATATATTTATACATACGATATGAAAGAAAAACTTCTAGCTAGGATGAGAGTGGTGAATGTGTATATTTGTGTCTCTTCTCTGCTCCTGTTCCTAAGGAACTGTTTCTCTATAGCTCAGAAGGGAAATATGGTATTGCATTGTGCATCACCTGCTGAACTTTATTATTTGTTCCCGAGAATCTATTGCATTGATATTTTGTCTTTTCTAATAAGGGAGTTTTCTCTAGAGCAATTATGGCATACTACTTTCTCCTGTGCCATCTAATTAATCCCATGGGCTTTATTACCTGTGTTCCTTATAGTTGGATGTGGTTGATATACGCTTCATGACATTTTTTCTATTTAAAGTTTAAACTCTGTACCCATTAACTGTCATGCAGGAATAACTGTCGCTTTTGCAGCTCCTGTACGACATGGATGCTTGAAGGTTGTCGAAAACAATTATTGTACTTCTAGAAGAGGTAGGTTACTTTTCTTTTACCTGTTTTTGCTTTTGTTGTTCAATGCTGATGCTGTAGGAATTCTTTATTAGTTGTGTAGTTTGTTGGAATTGTTGGGAAGATAATAGGGTTATATAAATAGCATATATCTGAAATTGGATATGTTTTAATGAATATTTCCTGAAGAAGCCATAACATGAATTGAATGAGGGCAATGCTATCAGACAAAGACAGAAAGATAAGGAAGGTTTTTACGGCTGCTTTATCCATACAAGTTCTACGGGTGAGTCTCACCAGAAATCTGATTGTAGATTGCATTCATTTTATTCCTATGATTTTGTGAGTCAGTGGACCTTGTAGTTTTCTTGTTTATCTATCTGTGCACATGCCTTCTGGCTTTTGGATCATCAAAAGGGGTCTATTATTTACTAGATTCAGAACCTGCTTAATTAAATTTTGCAAAAAGAAAATGTTGTTTGTGTCTGGGAAGAAACTCAAGCTGCAATTCAAGATACTTGAAAAGACATCATGGTGGAAAAAATTTCAGCTGTTTGCTGTTTTATGGATTGTTGTGATTAGCTCATGCTACAATTTGTTACAGATATTGTACGTGCTTTCTTTTTTCAGCGGAACAATTCAGTGAGTTTTGTTTGCTTTCATTTATAGGTGGTGTGCGCTGTCTGTCTATACTGAACATTGTGGTTGCCATCACATTTGGTCTTCTTGCACTATTTCTTGGTTCAACTCTCCTAACACTTGGTAGCAGCTGCTCCTTGCCCCTGTTTTGGTGCTATGAAATTGCATCATGGGGTTTGGTCATTCTGCATGGTGGAGCTGCTTTCTTCCTTAGAAGAAAAGCAGCAGTAATATTTGATGAGACTGACTATACTGGCAGCAATACTGGGCTAGAGATGCTTGAAGCAAGCCCTACAGAAGCCACACCAGGAATGGAGAGACGTGTCAACGAAGGTTTTAAAGCATGGATGGGTCCGTCTTTCCTATCCTCTGATGAGGAGGACGAGCCCGACGATTATCTGGAAGTGCTGAACACAAGCAATTCAAACTCCACCCGGCAAAGAGTGTAAAGCAATTGGATCTGTGATATAGGCTGAGCTGATTTCTCTTCTTGGAAGAGCTATTTCCCGACCCCTGGTGCAGGACGAGCGTGGACTTGTATCCAGCTGATGGGATTTGGAAAATAGCTGTTGAAATCAGAACTGGCAATATAGCATGAACTTTTATACTCACAGCGGCAGGATTTGCATTTAGCTAGGAAGTAATCTCAAGATGTACAAACTTTTCTTTTTCTTTGAAGGGAAAACGGAAAATCGATTAAACGCACTTTGTCTTTAATTTTGTGAATTCTACTAACCTGTGCTTTGGTGTGTACTGGAGCCCTTCAAAGCGAAGGCCGAGAATAGTTTTCCACTCACCAGTCAGTGGTCACCCCATGTCCAAAACCCTCGAGAAGCACGCACTAAACCACCACCACCATGGCCAGCACGACGTCGTACGCCCCAGAAGCACCTGGCCCGGCCTCCATTAATAAACTGATTTGACAGTTTTGGTATACAGACTATAAGACAATTTGCTGTTAATTATTTTGATGGTATGATAATGATTGTGCCCATGAAGTATGAAAATCCTTACGTGGGTTGGATTCTTTTAACATTAGGTTGCTGGGCTGTGCGTTCACGTGGCTGTGGGCGTCCTTGAATTCCCGAATTCCGGACAGGTGGCCTAAATTTCGAAGTTGTCGTTATAAGCCTCAATTGGTTTAAATGATACTTGAAAGACTACACAAAATATCCTATTTTTTTCTTAAATCTCAGGTTTGGAGAAAGCCTCGAAGGAGGGGAGGCTTCCATTTGAAGTACGTACGTATGTATGAAATCAAAATGTAAAAACAAGACAAAACAAAACAGATGACAGATAAGATAGATGACTGCCCAGAATTTGGAACAAGAAAATGGAGCACGCGAACAAGAAGTTCACTATAATGATGCTTCAAAACAGTTGCATCGTATCGCCTTTTTTGTCTCTTTCCCAACTCTTTCCTACATTCATTCATGGTTTCTTGGTTATTTCTTTTTTTAGCCCCACTACTGATACTCCACCAAATTGACAAAAAAAAAAGACAGAAAGAAAGAAAAAAAATTCTGCAAAAATGAATAAAAATAAAGGGTGAAGAAAAATGGAGGCCTTGATACGTACTCATTGGTACTAATTAGCAGTTCTGCGAGTGTGTGTTTATATATTGGGCTTTTGACTCCCAATGTAGATGTGAGGGCATTTTCCGCATTGCATTTTCCTAAAGGGCCATAAACCTTCTTTTCAGCGACTGTTTCTGCACAATTAGCTGGCCACCATGACCAGCAGCTGGAACCATGGAGTTATAACATGCAGAGGTGTTTTCATTCATCACATTATCATCTATTGTAATTGTTTCATTTCTTTATTACAGGTCCATAAGGTAGCATGATTTAAATGAAAATGGGACTTAGGATAAGCCGGACAAAAGAGTTTTTGATCATATGGATTCATTTAGTAGTTCTTTGATGATGTCATGGTAAAAAATGTTCTGTTTTATGAAAAGCTGGGGAATGTTCTCTTGCAGCTGCCGTGCTAAGGAAATCAGGGGTGCCACTCCAAGTGGAAGAGATTCAAGTGGATCCTCCAAAGTCCTCTGAAATTAGGATTAAGATGCTTTGTGCCAGTATGTGCCACACTGATATCCTATGTTGCAATGGCCTCCCTGTAGTAAGTATCCATGCTCGACAACTTTGTGATTTTTATTAATATAAGTTGATGGTTTTGTTCAATTGCTGATCATTTGTATTCCTCGTTCAATTTCCTTTTTCTCTTTGCCCTTTCTAGTTTTTGGCCATTGTTCCCCAGGATTCCTGGACATGAAGGTGTGGGGTAAATATCCTTTCCCCTTCCCTCTTCTGTCTTTGCGCCTTTGAGGCACTAAGAAAGTACTTCCTTTCAAGGGACATAAAATAGTTCTATTCTCATATCAAGTTATCAATATGGTTACTATCAACTACCCAGTAAAACCTAAAGCATGACATAATTATTATCCATGGGCTGTTGTTCTGTTTTGATTTATTCTTCTTCAGGGTGTCCCTTTCTCTTGTTTCAGGATTGTAATTGCTCTTGTAAATTTATACAATTACCTTACACTCACAAAAGAAAGTATATATCCATGGAGCAGACTACTATATACAGATCATTTTCAGTTGTATGTGATCACCACTGGTTATTACAAGTTATATTATGTTGTGATGGTTGGAGATTCTTTCAACATGCACAAGACTTACAGCCAAAAATAGCGGTCCATACTTTCCTAATCATCATTATCTCCCAATTGATGATGCGTCTACCTGATGTCAAATTCTTGATTGGATTTGTTGTATTCTAGTACTGAACATCTGCTTATTCTGAAAAAAAGTGTGATCGAGAGCGTTGGAGGCAAGTTGACACACCTGAAGGAACGCGATACCGTGATGTTGCTCTATCTGTGAGAGTGTGGAGAGTGCCTAAATTCCAGTTCAGGGAGGACAAACCTGTGCCACAAGTATTCCCTTGGCTTTAGTGGCCTAATGGTGATGGCACATCAAGAATGTCTGTCGGAGGGAAAAAATATACCACCATTTCAGCTGCTCCACTTGGTCCGAGTACATGGTTATAGAAGCCAATTATGCAGTCAAGGTAGACCCGAGGGTCTCTCTTCCCCTTGCCAGTTTCCTTTGCTGTTGCTTTACAACAGGTTTTGGATCCACCTGGAGGGAAGCCAATATTGAAAAGGGCTCCGCTGTTGCTGTTATTGGCCTTGGTGCTGTTGGAGTTGGGGTAAGTACACATGTAAAGCAAACATAAGGTAGATATTTGGGTTTGCAAAAAATTTATTTAAAGTATTGCATTTCAGCTGCACTAATTTCTCATGGAGTCATTTTCTGTAATTCTGTTCCTCATTTGACTGAATTTATGGAACCAAATATCATTTTCTCTGGTACACGATGCAGGCTATAAAGGGAGCTCAGATGCTGGGGGGCCTTGAAAATAATTGGGATAGATATAAACAAGTTGAAGTGCCAGAAAGCTAAAGCCATTGGAATTACAGATTTCATAAATCCTAAGCTTTCTGAGAAACCTGTCGGATGATATAAGAAGCCACAGGAGGACTTGGTGTGGATTACTGTTTTGAGTGCACGGGCGTGTCGGCCCTGCTGAATGAAGCCGTAGAGGGCTCAAAAGTGGTACGAGTCCTCGGCCGCCAACAACTTTGGTCTAGCCATGCATTCTATCTGCATACCTGCACAGTGCTAATTATGTCACTCACATGGCAACACTTGCATAGTTACTGATAGACCTTTTCAATTGATCTCTTGCTTCTACATATTGAATCTAACTTCTCTTCTTTTAATGGACACGATGGCAATGATATCAGGGACTTGGGACAGTAGTTTTTATTGGTTCAGGACTAGAGAAAAGTGGGGAGCTCAACTACATTCCCCTGCTGTGTGCGGTAGGAGTGTGAGGGGTTCCATCTATGGTGGTGTAAGGCCTCAATCAGATCCCCCCAAAATTGTTGAGAAATGTGTCAACAAGGTATAATCTCCCTTAATCTAAAAGGTTGTTTATTATTCATACCCTTCAAGAGGGAAAATAAATTCAATTTTTTGTGACATGTCTTGTACATGAACTGAGAATAAAAAATATTGGAATACTGAGCAGGAAATTGATCTTGATCAGCTGATCACTCGTTAGGTTTCACTGGCTGAAATTAACTAAAGGTTTGAGTAAATAAAGCAGTCCAACAATATCAAAGTTGTCATCAAGTTTTAAGGTAATTTCCACAAATCACTTGTTTTTTTATCTCTCCTTCTTATTTATATTTTTGTGTGTTCGTGTGATGTGTGGCAATGTAATGACAGTTGGTACCTCGACATAAGTACAGTAGGGGTCGCATCTACTTCAGAATAGAGGGCGTCTTAATTCTAATCGGTTTTTTTGTCGTTTCCGCGGGGGGTGGGAATCAACTCTGCAAACCTAATGGCTGTCTCCCCTTGCTTTTAATAATTGAGAATTTTATAATGAGGTGTTTGACTTGCACGTTGAAATTAGAATTGGTTTTGCTATAATTCAGAAAGGAATTAGTTATGGGTTTTCTTCAAAACCCTCCAAATTATTAAGGAGTGAAATCCAAGTTTTTTAATAGGATTTCAAAATTTGAATTCCAATGCGGACAATCCAAACCGTAGTTATATAGGTTTTGTGCAAATCCCTTTAATTAACTAAGGGATGAAATCCAAAGTTTTAGACATGATTTTAAAATTTAAATTTGATTACGGAGATTGCCAACAATAGCTACAAGTTTCATTCTAACGCTTCGTACCCAATTCCACTAAAAAATTTTAGGAATACAGCTGATCCAATATTATACAATACGAATATAAAATACTACCACGCTTTTAATATACAATACAGCCGGCTATCAAATAATTAATTAATTGAATTAAATACATACACCTCAAGATTGAACAAAAAGGGTATCTATTGAAGAAAATCTGTACAAAAAGGGTATCTATTGAAGAAAATCTGTATACTGGACAACATCTGTCAATCTATTTTTGTGTTTTTTTTTTTTTTTTTTTTGATTTGGTAAATTTGGGGGGTGGCTATTAGAATAAATGAAATTGACACTCATTGCATTGGTATAAATGAAATTAGTATTATTCTCCTTTTTATCATTAGAACAATGTAAATCTTGTTATGGAATGAAAATAACAAATTCTTTTGGGGCCATTTAGAATGAAGGAACGCTGAAATTAATTTAAAATCCTTATGATGCTTCAACCTGCTATGTGCCCTCACTTTGTCATCATCAGGACAGAATTTAACGAGTCATAATGTGTCCTTTCCACGATCTGCCCCGAAACCCTTACTGGAGGCCAGAGAGATGAAAACCTATTTATATTGGAAGATGCAGTCTAGGGTTGCAAACAGAAAGGGTCATGTGTTGCGCCAACAAAGACAGTGGGAATATTAGGAAATTTGTTTTGGCCTATAGAATTTTTTACACTTGCCTTGTCTCTCTCATGCACATAAAGATATGCACAGTCTTGATTTCCCTTGTTTTTTTTGGGAATATATACTAGAAATTTAAGGTTATGTTTGTTTATAAGCTTGACATGTCTTTGAGTTTTTTTTTTTTTTTATTAAAAATTGTGTAAAAATAAGAGAAAGAGAGAAAATCTGAAAGATAATCATTGAAGTGTGTGTTATTTTGTAAATGATTGAAACCAAACATAGCCTTATGTTTATTCTGTTTTCTTTGTCTATTCTATTTAATTAAGGGTAAAACCCTTTTTAGCAACTACCAAATAATGATTTCTTGTTATACCATTATTCTAATTTGTTTTATTTTTTATTCATCTTGTTTCTTTGCCTACATATTTTTATTGTTTCTCCTTTTTTCTCTTTTTCACTCATTTTATTTTTTTATCTATTTTTTTATTTTTCGTTTTATAGCTTATTATTATTTTTTAATGGAATTATTTTCATTCTTAACGACAAAGTAGTATTTGAGTATGGGATGACGTGCACTCGGACATTTTTATGGCTTGTGTACTTTAGCAGACTGAGATTTCGCATTGGCTATTTCATGAAAATATGTTTTTCAGACAATTAAAAATTTAAAAATAATTATATTTCGTTTATTCAAAAAATAAATAAATAAATTTATCTTTCCATCTATCTTTCACTTATACAAAAGCCTACTATCAATAATTTTTTAAAATATTTTAATATGTGGTTGATATGAATAAATTAATTTGAATGGAAATGAATGAAACTAGAAGTGATTTAAAGAATGGAAATGAATGGTATTAAAAAGGAATTTCTATACTTGATATACAAAAAGAATAAAAAGGGAATCGAATCATTGTTCATTAAACTGTTCGGTTTATATCTTTGAAAAGTGATAACAGATAATATTAGTGGTAAAACGTAATATATTATTGAAGAGTATTGTTTTGAAATACTGAATTAATATTAATAAATCTTATTTCAATGTTTATATATTTATGTATGCTTTAGACATTATATTAGTATAACAATATCATGTTATGATTTTTATTTTCTATGAAAAATAATACATTCATATGAATAAGATAAAAGTGATAGTAAGTAATTCTATCATATGTATTATACATATATATATATATATATATATATCATTCGGTATATGTAAATACTTATTTATTATAACTTGTGCATAATAAATTAATATTATACCATAGAAAATTTTGAAATATTTTGCTTGTTTGTTGTGTAATACAAATTACATCTATATAATGTTTATTTTTAATTTATATTGATATTCGTTATTTGCATAAGTAAATGTATAAATTGATACAATTACATAATTTTCTCTACAAATGATACAGTAAGCACTTGTTATGATCTATATTACATTATTATAGAATAAAAATTTTAGGCGGCATCAAATAAAATTACACAATTACTCTTATTTTAAATTCTTTTATTTTTTATTCTTTTTTTTTCTTCTAATTTATTGTTTTTATTTTTCTCTCCCAACTTTCTCTCGTTTTAAATTATTTTAATCTTCTTCTTGATTTTTCTTACTTTAAATAATTTCTATGCCTCAGATTTATATTCATACCATATATTAAAGAAATGAAGAAATTTAATTGCACAATATGCAAGTATTTAAATATTCTTAATTCTTTTCATATTTCTTTTTCACTAGCCTCTCTCAACTTTTGTTCATTCCATCCACTAACTAATTTAATTTATTCTATTTTATTCTTTTTTTCAAAATATTTAATTTCATTTATTATATTAAGGTTAAAGTGCTAAAAACACAATTCTAATTTTTTTAATATTTTCATTCAAATATTTTTATCTTTATTTTTGTTTATTATCTTTTGTAATAGTTTTGTACTTTTCTGTTATATATTTTTTTAATTCTGTTTAAAACACAATTCTGTTTACGAAAACAAAATTCTGTTTAATTTTTAAAAATATATATTTTAATTTTTCATTAAATATTAAAATTTACGAAAAAATATTTACACATCAAATGTGCCACTATTAATCATGTATACAAATCTCTATCAGATATCTTTATTTGCCAAGAACTTCAATATATACCGTATCTAATAATATTTAGATCATTGTCAAAATAAAATTTAAATACTTTATAAGATTTAAATCCTACTATTCTAAATTATATTATGTCCTGAGTATCTGATTAATTGCATATGCGTACTGTACGAGAGCATATATGAGAACAAATATTATACATAATTACTATAACTCATAACATAACACGTGAAATAAGATACTATTTAGATGATCACAATATATGCATTCATATAATTTCTTTGCATTTATGTGGTTTATATATATGTATACATAACGTTATTATTTTACATATAATATTTTAAATATTTAATTTATTTAATAATATATAACATTTGTTGATAAATATATACTAAAACTAAATAAAAAGCCTTCTACTCATAGAAATGGAGTAGAATGAATACTGCTTATATTTAAAAATATTAATTTCTTGAAAATGTTCCCTCCAGAAGTTTATGCCAATTTAACTTTGCCAACAAACAGAAACACTCATGGTACAGGACAAAAACGCATTAGCAACTCATCTCCAGCCTATGCATTAATCATGTTAGGCATCACAGATCCTATGTAAAGCCGGGCAGTGAATAGATAATGCCGGATTTTTCAAATGAACTGTAGAATAAACTGGGCACTATAAATATATGGATGGATTAAACATTGGTGTTGATAACAAGTTTTTAACACTGGCAGAATCACACAGCCAGATGCTACTTAACATAGCAATAACAATAAATAAAGCACAAAATTGCTGCATGATGAACAAAAAGAGCGGACAGATGGAATCTCACACTGCTCCAAGTTTTCACGCTGCTCCAACTTTCTGAGCTTTATTGGGGCGATTTGCAGAGTCGCTCTCCCTAGAACGAGAATGTTTCCCACCAAAATTTTTACCTCCTTTATGGTGCTTTCCTCCTCTGTAAAGTATCAAGAGTCGTATGTGAGGCCCTGGTATTTCTACCATCTTCACAACCAGTGTATTTATTTATTTTTGTTTGGTGGGGAAGGTGGAGTTGGGTTCTTCACATCCATATTTTGCCAAATCTCAAGGATAATGTCAATACTATTGCATTTCAAAACTGCAAGGGTGACTGAAATCATACCTTCCTCGGTTGCTCTTGTGATTGTCACGATACTTCTCCTGATTATTACGAAGCAAACTCCAGTATTCCTTCTCAGCCTCACCTGAAGTAGAGAAGATTGATATACATTGTTCAGAGTAATTTTTTTCTTTGAAAAGAGAGGTCAATCACACATAGAATCCAGTACAAGTGAAGCTACATCATCCAACTGGTGGAAAGCAACGGACATTTATATCAAGCAAAACTAATGTCATTGCTCTAATGAGCACTTGGCGTATCCTCTGAAGACATTTATGCAAGAACTATAGCAATTAATCATCTTCCGTGAGAGCTAAATAATAATTTTAAACTAAATCGCCTAGTTAAATAGAGATCAGGTAAGGGCTTGTTACAAACCAGTTACAGGATCCAGAGTGACAATGAAATTTTTCACCATCAGACCACCCTCCTCAGCAAGCACAGCAGCAGCACGAGCTTTCTGTGCGGCTCCAGCATCTTCAAACCTTATGTATCCAGAATCTGATCCAATCTTGAAATCAACGAACTACACAAAAGCAATAAAATGAATGTCCAAATATTACTAAAATGTTTGAAATGTCAAATTCAAATAAACGGGAAACAAATTTAAAGTAATTTCCCAGGACTTTATTTGTCCTCAAAATGCAGTTCAGTGCTCCCTCGTCACTCAAAGCTACAAATGGGAAAAATCTGTAGTTATACCTTGACAGTGCCAAACTTATTGAAAACACCTTTTAGGTCCTCTCTTAAAACAACATCTTTGTTGTCTTTGTATGCTGCAATGTTTGGCTTTTCTTCACTTGAACCCAGGTCTTCCTTCCCATTCAAGATGTCCAGAGATTCTTCAGCATCTTCAGATTCCTTGGCTTCAGTCTCTGCACCAGCTGTGTCAGTTTCTTTCTCTTCACTGTTCACTGCATCCTCTACATGACCCATATCTGTTACATCTTCCGAAACCTTTTGTTGAGCCTCTTCAGAATTAACCTGTGTCTCATTTTCTTCTCCATCTTTCTTAGAGACATCTGCATTATCACTCACTGACTTGTGATCACCATTTTGCTCATTATGGTCATTGGCAGAGATGCTCTTTAATTTAAATGCAACAATCAAGCCTTTGGGATAGCTGCCACAGTCATGTACATCAACTTAAACAATAATCAGAACAACACAACTATGGCACATGGTTTGTAAAGCACTCACTTGGGTTCTGCATTGGCCTTGTCTTTGCGGTTTGAACCTACTTGTGGTCGAGCCTTTGCAACTTCTTCCTCTTGCTCAGCTCTTTCTGCATCAAAGTCCTTCCTGGATCATGAAGGTAAACAGGAAAGCATAAATGAGAAGCACTCACAAATTAATATTTGCAGATGAAGGAAATTTTTGAGACTCAAGGTACACAGAGAGCAACATCAAAGAATAAACGAGTCTTTTGACATTCCCGTTAGCATTCGTACTTTGGTTTCAGTTCTAATTCAACCCCTGAGTAAGTCAGGGTTTCCTGCAAAAGCTTCGCAGCAGCATCCTCACTGGAAAACTCAATCAGAGCAGTGCCGCAAAACAACCTATTGTCAGCAACATGACGAGGTAGCCTCACACTATTAACCTAGCATACAAAATAAAACCTCTTTTACAAGCCATCCACAAAGATGAAAGTATAAAGAACAAGGAGTGGCAACACTATCAAATTAATTTAGAAGTTAGAGAAAAGCTAGAAATTCACTAAGTTAATGGCAAGTTTGACTCTCAAATTACAAATAGCATGTATGCGTGTTAGCAGGTAAAAACATTTACGTGATTATATTCAGAGTGCATACAGATATATCAGGTAAACATGTTTCAAGTAAATTGATGCACTCCAAGCTTCAAAACTCAAACAATGACTCAGCCACGGGATTTACCTTGCCATATTGGCCAAAAAATGATTCTACATCTTCTAGCTTGACATCATATTCAAGGGGTGAGGCAGCAATTGTTCTCTCATCTGATTGTTTAATGGCCTCCTCAGGCTTTGAAAGCTCAGTAACTCTACCAACCTTCTTCCCTTAAAAAATAAGAGAAGAACAGAAACTATTAAAAAAAGTAATCTCCAAATCTAAGAAACACCACTACCCCAATCTTTAAAAAAATACCATCATCAGAGACTTTAAGAAAAGTAGAGGTGCTCAGAGTTTCAGCCACAGCCTTAATGGTGTCTTCTGATACATCTTCTGGTTTCACATCTCCCAAGCCCAAGTGACCCCTCATCCGAGAAAATGAGGAAATCAGCGCCAAACTCACCACTAGAGTCTAGTTAAGAAAACAATATTCTTGACACTTGCATACGGTTTTTACACGTATTACAGATTGAGTAAATGATAACTCGCCTGATCAAAATTGGTCTATGAGAAAGTGGGAGTCTGACAAAAATACAAAATGGACCTAGCACAACCTACCAACCGACCATCATCATTTGTACATGTAGCGTTAGCACGAAGACCTGCTAGAGTCATCTTTAAACTTCAAAATTGTAGCTTCCAAACTAAAACCAAACAATTTAGGCCAGACTAATTCTAAACCCTATAAACTATATATATACATATATAGTTATTAGACCGAAAGGCAAAAAAAAAAAGAAAGAAAATCAAGGCGTCGGCTCCGAGCACGATTTAACAGCTAAGATAACGTTTGAACTACAGATTTCCAATAGGAAAAAATCAAAGAAAAAAAGGAAATGGCTTTCTAAATTCATGTACGAGCAAAGAGAAGATATCAAGTCTACGAAAGCGACTAAGGAACGCAAACGTGAACCAAAGGATACTTCCATCATCACTTTCGCCGAGTTTTTTCTTCAGAAATGTATCTCTCGGAAGATTACTGTCACTAAAATAGAACTCCACCTGAAAATATCGAACATAAATGGAAAAATCAACCCAACCTCTTCATCATCTGAAATGAAAATAAAAAGATGCTGCAATTACCTGTCGAATGATTTTCTTTGCAGTTTCTTCGCCCAGTGACGTCGTCAGCGCCATTGATGCAGCACTTTGTTTAGAGGAGAAAATTGTGATAGTGTTGAGTTCAATCGCAGGCAGCGTAGCGGTTTAGGGTTTTAGGGATTTGGGGTTGAAAACGGAAATTATTTAAAAAATGAAAAGACCAAATAGCCATTGCGTTTTGGTCTAATTCCGTTTTTAGTCATTAAGAGGGTAAATAAAGGTTATGATTTGTTTGCTTTCGTCTTTTCTTATCTATCAATTTCATACATTCAAATATCTTATACTGTAAATTTTTTTTTTAAATTTAAATTTAATTTTTTTCTCTTTTATATATATAATTAATTAATTATTTTTCAATCATTACACCTGTCACAATCAAATTAGTACACACACTTACTCTTACATTTATCTATACTTATATTTCAAAAAATAATCATTATCATAATATATTATCATATCATCCAATCAAGATGTTTTTCCAACAAATACAATACAACACCTTACTTCTACTCTTGCTTGTTTCGTTTATGTGTTTCTAGGTACATTCAAACGATAATTGTTACTATCTTACAATCACATATGCTTATCACTACAAAAATAGTGTAGGTCATGTAACCCAAATGAATAAAATTGATTTTCAAGAACACATCCTCTCTAATAACAATTAGCTAATCTTCTAAGGATATTTAAGATATTTCATTTTAATCTTACTTACAAAATAGGATTTGGTATTCAAACCCAACTAAAGTTCTTCCAATTTTTTGCTCTTTTTCTTATGATAGGATCAAAATACACAATATTAATTCTAGCACTCCATGGAGAAGAATGCATAAGCAAAGGAGAAAGTGGATGAAGAGTACAGGGAGAATATAACCTTTGCCAGATCAAAGATAAAGAGTTGTAGCTTAATCATTGCTAGTACTATGTTGGTAGAAAGGTTATATGGATCATCCTCATCCATATCAACTACAATAGTTTAATAATTAATAAAAGGCTAGGGTGACAAAGCAAGCATTGATAGCTTTTGAGATTGATAAAGATAAGAATTACTTCATGATGTTGCGACAATACAAGTGAGTCACATCCTATTTGATTGTCTTTGACTGCATGATAAGAAGACATTGTTTGATGGAGTGACTAATTGGCATATCTTTCACTTCCGAAATAAAACGATCACTTTAGTTCTACTTACACTGAAGCAAGTACACGAGGATTAATATATTTGGAACAACAATTTGAAAAGAAAAAGGAGTGTAAAATGCAAAATGACGGTAGTAAGGAAGTCAAAAAGAAAGGGAGTCAAGAGCAAGAAAAGAAAGTGTATAGTAACTCTAACAAAAGATGTAAGAACAACCATAAGGAGTGAGATGTGCTTAGTATTATTGAAGTATAAAAAGTAATGTTTTTATCTCTAAACAAGTCACACCCCCATCCCCGATATTGTTGTCTATCTTATACGATTATAAAGATGTGTTTCCAAAGAAATTGCCTAGTGAATTGCCACTAGTGTGAGGAATTGAGCATCAAATTGATTCATATTTGAGATTTCTATTCATACAAGCTAGCTTATTGAATCAATTCTATGGAAATCAAAGAAATTTAATGCCATATGGAGGAGTTGATAAACAAAGATTGGATTTGAGAGAGCGTGAGTCCATGCAGTGTCCCAATACCATTGTTTACAAAGAAGAACAGAACATAGTGTATGCATGTTAACTGTCAAGCCATCAATCCAATTACAATAAAGTATAAACATCCTATACTTGGGCAAGATGACATGTTTGAAGAGTTGCTTGGTTTAATTGTGTTTTTCAAATTGATTTGAAAAGTTGTACCATCGAATTAGAATACAAGAAAGGATGAATGAAATATGGCCTTCAATACTAAATTTAATTTGTATGAATGGCTTGTTATGCCTTTTAGTCTTACTGACACACCTAATACCTTTTGGTCTTACTGACACACCTAATACTTTTATGTGTCTTTTGAATTATGTATTGCGTGCAATTATTGCTAAGTTTGTTGTTGTTCACTAGTTGATAATTTGGTCTATAGCAAATCCTTGAGCTAGCATACTAAACACCTATGCTATATGTTGGAAGCATTGCATTGGAAAAGCTTTATATTAACCTTAAAAAGTGCACCTTTTGTGTTAATAGTTTTGCATTTTCAAGATTTGTTGTGAGTGCACAAAATATTTATGTAAATGACAACAAAGTGAAAATTATTCAACATTAGCCAGTTGCTACATTTGTTTCAAACATGACAAGCCTCTTAGATTGGCTAGCTTCTATAAAAAATTTGTGACGTCAACACCATTGCACCACTCATTGAGATGATAAAGAAGAATAAAAAGTTCTAGTGGAGATAAGCACAACAAAGAGCCTTCAATACTTTAAAGAATAAGCTTCACATATGCTCTTTTATTTTCTTTACTCGATTTCAATAAAAATTTTGAACTTAAGTGTGATACTTTTAGTGTAGGTATCAACACCGTTCAAACGCAAGGTAAGAAATCAATGGCTTATTTCAGTGAGACACTTAATGGAGCTTTACTTTTTACATATGACAAGGAGTTGTATTCTTTGGTGTATGCTTTGGAGATATGACAACATTACCTTCGAATTGAGGAATTTTTGATACAAATCAACCATAAGTCTCTTGAGCACATTAAGTGCTAAGGTAAGTTAAATAAGAGGCACATCCTACGGGTTTCTTTCATTGATACTTTCTCTATGTAAGAATATAAAAAAGAAAGTGGATGGTATTGTTGATGAAGCTTAGTTGCACCATTATACAATAGTCATTACTCTAAATAGTAAATTAATAAGATTAGAGCATATTAAGAAATTGTATATTGATTATGAGAATTTCAAGAAAGTATTTGAGTTGATGAAGAAAAGAGCATATATTTGTTTTATGTTAATAAGTTGTATATACCTAGTTGTTTAATGCATGAATTACTTATTAAAAAAGTTCATAATGATGACTTAATGGAAAACTACAGTGTCACAAAGACTATCATAACTTTATAGGAGCACTTTCATTGGACTTGTTTGTGAAGAGAAGTTGAGAGAGTTGTAGAGAAGTTGGTAAAGTACAAAAAAGCCGATACACAAGTACAACCACATGATTACGAGTGCCCGATTAGTGCACCTTAGACTGATATCCCATGGGTTTTGTATTAAGATTACCCAGGATTAGGACTGATAAGGATTGCATCTTTATTGCTTTTGATTGTTTTTCAAATTTAGTTTGCTTCATTCTACGTCATAAATTTGATGATGCATCACATGATGCTAAGTAGTTCTTTACGAAAATTATTGAATTATATGGCATGCAAAAGGCAGAAGTTTTTGACCAAGATGTTAAATTCTTTAGTTATTTTTGAAAGACATTATGGGAAAATTGGACCCCAAATTGTTTTTTTTTTTTCTTTCTATTAGTCATCTATAAACCGATGGTTAAATAAAGATAGTAAATCAAATCTTAACCACATTTTTGCTAGCAATCATTAAAAGTTGAAAAGAGCATTTACCCCTGTAATGTAAAACCAGTCCACTTAAATTTGAGAGGCCCATATGATGAGATATGGGCTCTTATTTGCAGCATGAGTGAATGGACTAAATCTATGAAGCCCAAAAAAATTTTAAATTTCGATATTCTACTGATGTCGTCCTTCGAAAACCCTTAAACTTGAGGTGCATGTTGGTAATTTTTAGAATTCAACGGCCACAAACTGTCGAATAATTAGGGTTTGGGGTAAATTTGGGAATTCACTAACTAGGGTTGAATAAAAATCTTTCTTGATGCCCCTATGCAGCAAACCTTCTTTATCTTGATTTTTGGTTTCCCTCCCTTCTCTCTTTGCACTAAGTTTTCTCTTTTACCAATGATCGAACTCGTTTCTAACCAACACCCTACCTTTTCTGAACCCCCTTGTCGAGGTCAACCACTTAATCAAAGCCGTTTTTATATCTAGGGCTTCAATCGAATATTAGTCCTTTAAGCCTCTTATTTTTTGACAGGCCCATGAAAAGGTCATGCAATGATGAGGTGGAAGAACTCTGATATATGCTACACCTTTAAGTTAGGAACTTCATTAGTGAAGACCTTGGGCAATGATAGTTGAATAAATGGGATGAAAGAATGAGCAGAAAGCGAGAAAAGGGGAAAGAATGGATAAAGAGAGAACCAAAAAGCTGTTGAAAGAGAAGCAAGCAAGGCTGAGAAAGACTGAAGAGAAGATTTTAATTATAATACTCTAATATTTTTTCCTTTATACGTTAGGTTATTTATGTGTATAAAAACTAGTAACTAATAGTCTTATGTTTTGTACTATAAGGACAGATTTTGTGTTAGCTAGGTAGCTAGCTTGTGGATTTAGTGCACTCTTTCTTTATGAATTTGTTAATCCCTAATTTATCGAATGGGATTCTTATTATTATTCTCCTTTTAATGTAATTTAAAAACACCCATTGTAATTCGAGATCCCTCCCATTATGCTTTTTGCATTTTAGGTTTACTTTGCCACACATGTTATCATTTACCCTATTGGATTTATTACCTTTAACTAATGTGAGCACATTGTTGTAGATGGAAAAAACAAAATGAAATCTGTGAAGGAGCTACTTGTAACAGTAAAGAAGAGTATTGAGAAGAAAAATGAGCAATATATGTAACAAGCTAGAGAAAGAAAGTCATTTTTGAGCATAGAGACTCTGTTTAGATTCATACGAAGAAAGAAAAGTTTCCTAGGCATAGAAAACCCAAGTTAATAAGTCAAGGAGATAGCACATTTACGCTAATATGGTATAGTGTTACTTTCAACACTATTAGCTTAAGTCTATTTGATGCAAGTAATATCAAGATAGAAAATTGAAGACAATTCCTATTCAAGACAAAGCGAATAACACGGACGTCAAGCCTATAAGGATGGAAAATTGAAGACAATTCTTATTCAAGACCAAAGGAAAGACGTATATGTCAAGTCTACGAGGGTAGATCTATTGGAACGCTCAACTAGACCAATAACTAGATCGCAAGATAAAAAAATGAAAGATCATGGCCAAATTAGTTAAATGCTTTCATGAAGAAATTGAACATGCAAAAAGGCTTCTAAAATCTAAGGACAAAACTTGGATTTTAAAGAAGGACTAGACCAATTGTTGCCATCAATCACATAGAACGGAGGAGTGATTACAATTTCAAGATCAGTAGAGATTGATCGCTACAGATAAGAAATCAATCATTCCAGGGCTAACATCTCATTAGATCAAGTCAAATCAATCACTATAAGTGAGTGATCAAAACTTCAAAGGGGCCATCTTATGCAAGATCAACTATGATTGATCATGTGGCACTTGAATTGACATCACAATCAATTGATTGGTCACACTATCCTACGACATATTATATGTTAAGAATTTTTTTGAGCCAATCTTAATTTTGTTAATCCGAATACTGGTTTAGCATAGCTTAGGCTCGTTTACTTTATTTTGACACTATATAAGTATTTGTAGGATGACAATATTCATAAATTTTGAACAATAAGATTTTAAAGTTTTTTCTTGAATTTACAAGTGTTTCAAAAATCTCACAAATCCAATTGGAAATTGGGTCATTTCAAATTATTCCTTAATTAATTTACAATGCATCTACCAAATTAGTGTGTTGTTTATAACCCTCTTTAGCTTGAGTTTGTGGTACAAGTAGCATTGATCATCCTATTCCACAATTTGCGCATCAAGATCAAGCTTGCGTTGTTAATCTGTATTCAGATTACTTTGTAGTGCTATCGTGTGCACATCAGAGGTGCTTTCCCAACATATGCAATATAGCACTCTGCTTTCCCTTACGGGTTTCCGAGCACATTCAAACAACAAATTATTACCAGCTTTCCATCACATTCTCATGATGTAACAAAGATGAGTAAATGGACTTCCAAGAACACGTCCTCTCTAGAAACAAATTCAGAGGTCTTCCAAGAACATTGAAGATATTCCCTTTTGACCTGACCCACAAAAAAGGATTTTGGTGTTCGAACCAACTATAGTTCTTTTGACTTAGCTTATTTGCTTGTCATCGGATAAAAGTCCACATTCCTTCCAATATTCCATCTGCTTACGTTGGGTTTGGTGTGATCAGGAAAACTAAGTTTCAAGTACAAAGTAATCAAAATTACTTCGATGATTAGACCCCTCGAGAGAGAAAAATCAACAATCTACAGAAGTCTTGTAGAACAACAAAATCCATTTTCATATATAAAACAAAGCTCTTCCTTCTCACGAATTAAAAATTTGTAGCAATTTCTCAAAAACTAGCTCAATATAGACGATTTTCCTGCATTATATAAAACCAAAGCTGCTACATATCGCCTTCACCATAATTGGAATTGCGACAATGACGTGTGCATTAAAAATTTTGCCTATTTCGGCAGTGCAACATAACGCTGAGATGCTTACCATGGTTGTATGTACAAGGATAAGAAAGCAAAGTTTCGTAGTTAACTTTGTCATTTCCGTAACAACCAAAAGACTAATCGTATTCTGTAGCATTCCGTGAGGACAGAGAGAAGACCACCCATCAAAAATTGGAAATTGGAACCAAGTAAAAACCAGTAAATATAGACCTCAATTGCAGGAATCGCTTAACCCATGGCATTGCACCCAATGATCACTTCAACTTGAGATAATCCATGAGTTTCTTCAGCTCCTTCCTTTGTTTCTAATAAGCCTAGCTTAGAATCTGATGATCACTTCGACTTGAGATCATCTGTGAGTTTCCTTAGCTCCTTCCTTTGTTGCTAAGAAGCATAATACAAAAGAGATTTAAACTAATGTATAAATTCAAGTAACAAGTAAACAAAAAATGATTTATTAGATTTCAAAGAGCCTCTCAAGATGATTTCACCTCATAAAGCTTCTTCCACCATCTATCAGATTTTGAATACAGTAAGCACCATTGCATTGCCATCTCATATTCAATTGTGTTATTCTGGGAGTAATGGGAAGTGGACACAGCTTCTTTCTGACAATGCAAAAGGAGCATAAATAACAAATGATAGTTGCAGAGCACATTAACAACTGCACATAAAGTCTCCTGCAAGCACTCTCAGGTGGGAGGTGGATTTTTTTGGGGGGGGGGGGGGGGGGGGGGGGGGGGGAGGGAGAGTGAGAGCGAGAAAGAGGGAGTGAGCACCATTTCCCTTTGTATCTGACGCCTAGCTCTATCAATGGCCAAGTGACCAACAAATTTCATCTGCTTTTCTTTTGGAAAAAATCCAGTAGAAACTACCAAAGTCCTGCAAACAAAATGCTTTTCAGGTTCACACACCCTTGCCCCAAAGAAAGCAAGATAAATCAGCTCTGGCATCACCATAAAAAAATTAAACCACAAAAGTATTTTAAGACACTGAATTAACTGGCAAAAGTCAAGGTAGAGTTAAAATACTTGCACCAAAATAGAGAGAATGGAGCAGTGCTTTAGTATTCAAAAGTGACTAACTTAGCAAAACTGTCATGACATTTAACATTATCTATCATTCAATAAATGTTAGAGAATCATAAATAGTTACTGTAATTTAAACTTAAGATATAGTAATATGTGATTTGGCCCTTGATATTTCCTTGTGAATGTAGACCCAATGGTTAAACCATACTGTATACTTATTAGAATATTAGATAATATTTGATTTCATGTTATTATCAAAAGTATAGGTTTAGAATGTTAAGCTTCCTAGTTTATAACACTAGATTCATGTTAAGTAAAAACCTATTTTTGGTAGCTTTGTATTTGTCTTATATTATAAATTAGAACCCCTCTTTACCAATGAAACGAGTTAATTCTTCCAATTATTTTCCAACATGGCATCAGAATAGATCCTTTCCAGGAAGAGACCTTGGTTTGGTTGAAACCTTGGTCAAGGTCTTTGTCGGCCCCATTGCACGTAATGGCCTGTGGTGACAGCCCCTTAATCTATCAAGGAACAAAAAAGAAAGTGTTAATTACACCGTCCCTTGTGAGTTGGCACAATTACAAAATTATACTCTTTTCCCTTTTGATATTACAATATCCTCTCCTCTATGTTTTAGAAGTTTACATTTTTCTCTTTTTTTTAGTGTTTTGGTTGAAAATTAATGTTGACATCCAAAAGTAAATTAACTTTTAAAATTTACACTTGACCTTCATTTTTGAAAAATTTTGTACTATTTTATAGAAAATTGTCATTCACTATACGTAAAATTTACAAATATTTTGTTTGTAATAAATTAGGATTTTAAACCAATTAATTACAATTTGTATTTAAGCCATTTCTTAATTTTTTAACCAAAGTTGAATTTTGAACGACAAAAAAAAAAAGTTAAACTTTTTATGACATAATCAATTTCTATGAAAAATTTTAATAGAAAAGAAGGATGTAAATATTTCAAACATAGGAGAGAGGCTTTTATCATTTCCAAAGAATAAGAGTATAACTTGTAATTATAGTAAGTCATAGGAGATGTTGGTGTAATTAACCCAAAAAGAAAAATTCTAAAAATCATAAAACTCTGAATTTGTGATATCCCCAAACAAAGCAAGCCTCACAAAAAACCTAATTTGCACAAGTCTTAATCACCCCTTATAGCACTGGCACCAACTACCAAAACTACGTCAGTGCCACCATCTCTTTCAGCACAAAGTCCAACCAACGGCCCATTGTAGCTGTGGGGCATAACTCGCCCCTGCTATGCACTTGCCCACAAAAACCTAGCTCACACAACTGCACTCGTCTCAAGCCCATTCTGTGCCACTATTCAGCTCCATCTCCCCAAGCTTGCTGCCATACAAAAGGAAATGGGCCAACCCTCATTTGTGATTAGCACCTCTAGTTCCTAAACTGCCACTGCTAGAATCATCACAGTAGTGGTTATAGTGTAGTCGTATTATCACCCTTCATTGACCCTCCAATTCATCGTCTTTCTTAGTGCTAGGCTACTTGTTGCATAAGTTGTGCCCAAATGAAAACCTCCACTGCAAATGTCACCCTAAACCCTAATCTCCCTAGTCGACAGTTTCTCTTGTTCCACTAACTGCCCATCATTATGTTCCCTACTTCTTTGCCAAAATATGCCGCCACTATGCAATTTGTTAATGGGCTAAAACTCTACTGGGCTAGAATTCTCATGGGCCACTATGTTGGCAGCCTCCTGATATCTTGGTTGGGCTCTTGGGAAAGTGTTATGAGAAGTATGGGGTAAAGTTTTCAGCCAAAAAAGCGGATAGGAATAACTTTAAATTCTAAAAAAAAAAGCCCTTAGGTCTTCTCTCTTTTAGGCCATCATGTTTTGTTAGTTTTGGTTTGGCCCTTAATATTCATTTGCTTTGCTAGTTATGGATAGTCTTCCATCAACTTTGAATGTCGATTGCTAGTTTGGAGTCTGTCGCCTTACAACAACAATCGTTGTTTAATGGTGCTCGTCGCCTTACAACAGTCCATGTCACCTTACGACATCTCTGTCAGCATCACCTTTGAAATCTATCTCAAGTGCCACCTTATGACACATTCAAACATTATATTACGAGTACCCAAATTGCCTTGTGAAAATTATCTACGACAATTTTTTTTTATTGTAATCGTCCAAGTTGAACATTCATGAAATTCTTGACATTCAACTTGAGGGAGAATGTTAGAATATTTGATTTCATATTTAGTTTTAAAATATTAGGCTTCCAGACTTATAGGACTAGTTTCAGTTATTTCATAACACTAGTGTTTCATTCTCTTTTTGCCCTCATCAAATTTCAGAGGAGGTCTATCACTGCTTCTGTTTGCTTCCATTAATGCCACTAGATAGCGCATAACTTCTATTTGTTTGTCGCGAATAATGGGGTAATTTTTGTTTGTCCACTTGCCACAAATATTGCGTGATTTATGTTTAACCTGCTTACCAATTATGATGACATGAATTCTGCCTATTGCAAATGGCATGTGACTTCCACATGATGAATCTCAATGTTCCAAGTTGATGGCATTAATCTAGATGTCCATATTCAACTTAAAAGAGTGTTGATAACAGAATTAGATATGAAAAGGCCTGATTTAATTAAATGAACCATATTATATTTGTAAGAATGTGTATATATAATATCATAAGATTATATTCGCTACACGTATAAATTGAGGATTATTATGAAGCAATATTTACTAAAAATAATATATAATTTAATCATTTGGATATTGAACGAAAGTCTAATAGCCAAGCCACGTTATACAGTTGCACTTTGTCTTTATTCATCCTTTTCCAATTTAAAAATAAATACATACCAATAATAAAAGTGCAGAAACACTTGTGCTTTCTATAAGCAAGACAGTAAAATGATATGGCACATACCTGTGGTTTGGCAACATTAAGCATCGGTCGTCCAGTTTTTTCACCACTTTGTCCACAGCTTCCCTTGTTTTAAATATAACAAAAGCTTGACCTGAAATGCAGACAAACAAAGATAATAGGACTATTTCCTCCTTGAGAACAGAATTAATTAGAATAGTAGATCGAACCACATAATAAAGTGAATATTGTAACAAATGAAAAGGATGACTTCCAAGGAGTGAGCATCACCTAGTTTCAAAATAAGAGTTCTGAGTTCCAACACAAAATTTAAAAAAGAAAAAAGGAGGGAAAAAAGGCAAAGAAATGCAACTAATAAATCACTGATGGCATAAAGCAACAAATGGTGCACACGTCTACATACCAGAGTGAGGGTTAGAAATAGCAGTATGTTGCACCACTTTAGCTGTACAGAGTTCATTAAATGCATGCCAAATAATATCCTGAAAGTAGCACGACACAATTTTCATTCGAGACCAAAATATAATTACTAAAATAGGTACTAAAAAGTGCAAAAAGGTAAAATTTGAGCAACACAATTATTTGCAATGAAACCCGACTCCAGCTGTAAACCAACCTCAACAAGGGAGGATTCAGAAAAACAAAAAAGTGGGATGCTGAGGATCATTAATTAATCAAAGAACATAAAACTATAATAATGACATGCCTGAGTAAAAAAACCAACAATAACACAAGTAAAATGGGAGATCTGACAAGCACAATCTATGACAACAAAAAAAAAAATACCAGGCACAATATTCAAGTAAGCACAGAGTTTAAAGAGGATTAATGAACTTCTTCAGAAAGTGGAATGATCTAACCTCTACTTCTCCCGAAGCATATTCTGGATCTAAATTATGGAGCAGAACCAATCTTCCTTGATCATGGGCAGTCTTCATTCTTTCCTCCCAACTCTGCACATAAATAAACAAACAAGTGAACAATATACATTTCAATGAACAACACAAGGAAAAGCCAATAGAAGTATCCTCACAATGAACAACCAAGAATTAAAAAATATTTCACAGGGTATCTAGCAACTGCAAAAGCATAGAAGGTAATTCAAAACAATGGTTATTGACTTATTTAAAAAACGGAAACATTACATAACAGATCAACAATTAAGGATAGGCAAACATACTCAGCACTCATTTCAAGATAATGATTGTCCATAGGTCATCATTAAAGAAAGCAATCAGCATCACATATCAACTTCTTATTATGTCTAACAAAAGCAGTTTCCAATATGAAAATTGACAATAAAGAGCACCACCACTAATTTAGTTGTTATATGCAAACAAGATATAAGAGCAGAGAAAATTTAGAAAGAATTCATAAAACAGATAACCGATATATTTCTTCCAACTTATTATTGACAAGTATAAAAAAATTAAAGCACATAATAAACAACGATCAAACTCACCAATTTAATCCAATTACTTTTTTCCTGCAAAGACAACCAAAACATAGAGCATTAGAAGAAAATTTTATAACAAATTATAGAATTATCAATATGTTGCACAATAAACGTACTGATGATGAAAACAAAGCAGGCAATATACCCAATTGGACAAATCTCCATAGGAATGAATTGGAGTTCCATTTTTGATCATAGACAACATTTAATTTTTAAACAAACAATATCAGGCTTTTATGTGCAGATATAAGTTTAAAAAATGCATTCAGACATGAGATTGGATGCACAGACACAAAAGTGATGTGCAAACCCTAACTTCATTCATTACTACTCAATTATATGCCACTTCTGGGAAAATGATCGAGAAGAGAGAGATTAAACAGCAAAATGAATACAATCCATGCCCTTCAAATATCAGCAACACTTAATACTTATATTTCCTAATCTCAGGCAGAAAAATTACATTCTGTTCAAATCCAATCGTATGAAATTGGCTTGTTAATCTGCCTCAACTAGGTCACCCAGTTGGAAACAATGTTTCTACTAGACAAAACTCTCCATAACTTCCTTCAAAACCCCAACAGATATGTCTTGAAGGCCAATTCCTTTAGCATGGTTACTTTTGTCAATTGAGCATCAAATGTGCCATCAAGGGCACATCAAAAAGTTTCAATATCCAAAAAACTCATTCAACTCACTCAACAAATACCTACTCCAACTACCTATCGAATAGAAGCCAAACTTAGCATCTTTTGACCACAAGATACTCTGTTAGTGTTTTTGAATGCAAACCATACTCTCAAGTTCTCGACATAAGTTGGTTTATTTGTAGAATTTGTGTATAATATTGTCAAAAGGCCTGTGTCGTTTTATCCAAATAGTTGCTTGGTCGAAGTTGACACCCAAAGAGGGGTTAATAAGCAAGGTTTAAGTACCATTAAAGACCTACAAGCCCAACATGATGTAATCACCAATTTATAACTCTCTTTTTGATTCTATTAGACAACAGGACAATGAAATATTCCTGTTATCAATGGCACTTGACATGAATGGTAAAAGAGATGTCTCTAGGTAAGAAATCCTCCTCAGTTTTAAGTTCACATATTTGCTTAAGCTTTAATGTTCAGCATACTGTTATATGCATAGTTACTAACAGTGCACCACACACCATGGCGCAAGAGCTCTTTATAGCCACGGCGCACAGTGCATAGTGCAGTAGGCATCTTATCGAAGCATGACACAATTTCATAAGTAAATAGATTATTTATATTACTAGTAATTCTCAACCAGCAAAATAGATAGACAGAGATTTTAACTTTGAATTTTTATAGAAATTCAAGTTTTAATATTTCAAAAATAATTTCAACATATATTAAGACTCCATTTCTAGTGCTTAAACAAAATTTTAGAAAAGTATAGCAACATATAAAAACCTACCTATTTAAAGTTTTCAAAATCACGCAATCCTAATAGGAAAAATGAAAAAGGAAAGAAACTATAACATTCAAATAAATAGTAAAATAAAAATTATGGGAAGAAAGAGACGTAGTCCGTTACCTTGCACTCAATACTAAGCCTTTTGGGACTTTCGATTAACCTACTATTTGTTAGAAAATTAACACATACCTCAAAATGCAGCATCTCATTTTTTCCAAATCATTGCCTTTTTCAAGATCTGACGATGAGGAAGATTATTGGTAGAAGCTATGAATCAAGGGGCCTTTATGTTCTGGATAATCAAAAGTCTATAGCTATTGCATGTTCAAGAGTTCACACACCCTTCAGAACCCAATGCTGACTTGGTCATCCATCTTTACCTTTGTTGAAGAAGTTATGTCCTAGTTTCCAAACTTTGTTATTAGGCTATGAGTCATGTCTATTTGCTAAACGTCACCATCTGTCTTCTGTTCCCTGAGTCAATAGAAAAAGCTAGTTTTCCTTTTGAAATAGTTCATGCAGATTTATGTGGTCTGTGGCCAATTATCTCTAAAACTAGCTTTAGATATTTTGCCACCTTTGCTGATGACTCTCCTCATATGACTTCAATTTATTTTATGAAGAATCATTCATAATTGTTTACTCACTTTAATGCTTTTTGTGCTGAAATAAAAACACAATATAATATTTCCATGCACACTTTGTAGTGATAATGTCAGAAAATTTTTTGGATGCTTTCCAAAAATACGAAACAGAACGATATTCTTCATCAATTTCAACTGTTAATACTCCATCTCTAATTAATGTTGCCAAAAAAGAAGAAGATACCTTTTAGAAACTATCCAAGCATTGTTATTCCAAATGCATGTTCCTAGGCAATTTTAGGCCGATGCAGTTTCCATTGTCTATTTTGTAATCAACTGCATTCCCTCATCTATACTGCACGGTGACATTCCATATTCTGTCCTCTTTCCTAATAAATCATTATTTCTAGCCAAACCTCAAATATTCAAAAGTACTTGTTTTGTGAGAGACATCTATCCTTGCATCACCAAATTAGATCTTAAGTCTTGAAAATGTGTTCTCTTGGAATACTCTCATTCACAAAAGTGGTATCAATACTTCATTCCTAGTCCTGATAAATATTTTATGTCGAATGATATTACCTTTTTTGAAAATCTTCCTTTCTTTCCTTCCACTAAACCTAGTAGCACCAAACAAGACGATGATCTATTAGGTTATCACATTACTTATCAATCATCTACAAATGCTTTGACACCCATTTCACTACTACCTATGCCACCTATTCATTATGTGTACACCAGACGTCGAGAAGCTCCTTTAACATACCCTAGACCAACATCTTCTTCAACATCAGATCCAATTCCTTCTAACCTTGATCTACAAATTGCTCTTCAAAAAGGTAAACAACAATGTACCTACTCCATTTCATTATTTGTTTCATACAACAAATTATCTCATTCTTGCTCCTTTGTAGCCTCCCTAAATTTTGTGATTGTTCCAAGATCACTTACCAAGGCTTTATCTCGTCTTAATTGGCATAATGCAATGATAGAAGAGATTAATGCCTTAGACGCCAATAATACTTGGGATTTAATTCCTTTACCTACAAGAAAGAAAGCTATAGGATGCAAATGAGTGTTTACTATTAAGTTCAATATTGATGGTTAGGTTGCTCACCTCAAATCCCAACTTGTGGCCAAGGGCTATACACAGACTCATGGGATTATCTATGCTAAAACATTCTCTTGTTGCTAAATTAACATATTTTCATCTTTTCATTTCTATGGTTGCTAGCAATGCCTATCCCCTATATTAGTTAGATGTTAAGAATGCCTTCCTCTATAGCGATCTCTAAAAAGAAATTTATATAGAATAACCTCCAAGGTTTGTTGTCCGAGAACAATATGGAAAATTCTATCATCTTTACAAATTCTTATATGGTTTGAAACAAAGCTCCCGCGCATGGTTTAAGAAATTAAGTGAAGTAGAAAGCTTTGGAATAAAGAAATGCGTGTCTGATCACCCAGCCTATTATAAATCGACAGCATCTACAATTAGACTCTCGGTTGTATTTGTAAATGATATCATCATTGTTGGAAGTGATATTGTGGGTATCTTGTCCTTAAAGTCCTTCCTTCGTAATAAATTTCAGACAAAAGATTTAGGATTTAAAGTACTTCTTGAGAAATACGGTATTAAGAAACAAGAAAGACATCTTCCTTTCACAAGGGAAGTATATTCTTGATTAATTAGCAGAAACCAACAAGTTGGAGCTAAACTTGCGGTACCCTAATGGTACCAAATGAACAACTCACGAAAAAGGAAGACCCACTTTAAGACCCAATAAAATATCACAGATTAGTAAGTTCAACTATCATACGGTCACTCATCTTACTATTGCATATTCTATCAAAGTTGCAAGTTAATATATGTCAGAACTTACAGTTTAGCATTAGACAACATTAGACCATATCTTATATTATTTAAAGGGAGCCCCTAAATTAGGAATAACGTACAAAAACCATGGACACACTCGACTTGAATGCTTCTCAAGTGTAGATTGGATAAGCTCTAAAATTGATTGGATGTCCACCACCAGCTACTAACTTTTCATTGGAGGAAATTCATTCTCTTGGAAAAGCAAGAAGCGGAACGTCATGTTCAAATCTAGTGCGAGGAAAAATAGAAAGCTATGGCACAATCAATTTGCAAGATAATGTGGACAAATCAACTCTCGTCTGAAGTTGGTGTTTAAGTGTCTATGCCAACAAAGTTGTGGTGTAATAACCTAGTTGCCATCCACATAGCCTCTAATCATGTATTTCCAAAATAGACCAAACATAATGAAATTGATTATCATTTTATTTCTTAAAAATACAAGAAAAATTGATTTTCGCAAGATACGTGAAAATTGGAGAACAATTGGGTAATATTCACTAAAGCACTTAATGGAAAACAAGTTAATTACATTTGTAACAAGCTGAGCAAGATTAATATCTATACTCCAGCTTGAAGGGGAGTGTTACAAGAAGTCAAAGTTTTCATGCATAAATTACGTGCATAGACAAAATGACAGGATAAATACTTAAGAGTAATATGTATGGTATGATTTTGTAGTGTTATTCTTCTTCCCTAGAATAGGCTCCATCAAACTTGCATAAATTTGAATTCTCATAATATATTAAAATACATGGTTTGACCTCTAATTATACACCATAATATAATTTTTCATTATAGTTAATGTGTATTTAAGCATAAAAATTTCAGGAAGGATGATCAAACATGCTAGAAAACAAGATGCTTTTACTACCTTGTGGAATCAAATAAGTCATATACGTCCAAGTGCATCTTTCCTTATTCATTCATGTCCAAGTCAATGCTATCTAATACGGAAAAAGCCCTCCTTCACCATTATCTATCAAGGCATTCATCATCTAAGATTGCTAAAATTTTGTTTCCTTTATTATATACAAAATTAGATATCAAGAGTTTTCTTTGTGGGACACGTAAACTTGCCAAATACAAAAGTAAACCTTTTCACTATCTAATCAAGAAGTATTTTTCCTTTTTAAGTTGTTCATATTGATATTGAGGGTAGCTTAACTGTTCTTAACGTCTCAAAGGCAAGTGGTCTGTCACTTTTATTGAGGACTATACTTGTTTTACACGGACTTTCTTCCTGTTATATAGGTTGTATAGCATAGTCCTAAATTTTTGTTTAATGATCAAAAATCAAATTTAGGGTTAAAATTAAAAAAAAAAAATTGATAATAACACAGATTATCTCAACCAAGCACTTAATTGATTTTTTCAAAAGAAAAGGATAATTAATGAGTCATCTTTTGTCTCCACCTCACAACAAAAGGTTCAATTCTCACTGCTACTTTTCTCATCAACTGACTTTTGAAATTTTTGGTTTCAAAAGTCCAACGGATGTGCTTTCATCATTTTACCTGAACCTCTTCACCAAATAATCTTACACTTCGTATTGTTCATATCCACAATCAAAATAGAGAAGCTAGATCCTAGAGTTATAAAGTTTGTTTTTGTTAGGTATCATTAATATAGATACTATCATCCTGTATCCAATAATTTTACAGGTCAAGAAAAGTATTTGAACAAAAAGTTCATTTCACTCAATCTTGAAGAAGAGAGATTTAGAGAAAATAAAAAAGAATTTTTTAGACTGACTAACCTTTCAATGTTACCTCAACCCAATCGTATGCCCAAACCAATTGTTGAGCTCTCAATTAAGCCTAAACCTAAGGCAAATGAGATTACTCTTAACGGATGAAATGTGTTCAAGCACAAAAATTAATGCTTACCTCTGAATACATTCTCAAAGATGTGAGATTTAATAAGAATGGGGCATACTTAAGGTAGTAAGATATGAGATTTAATAAGAAATTGATATACTCAAGGAAGAAACAAACCATTTTGAGATTAGACAAAGTACAAGAATCCAACTTTAGCCTTTTAAATAATTGGAGAACTTGTTATTGTATTTCACTAATAAGGAGAAATCTCAATTTATAATACAGACAAGTGCAACCAAACCAAAAATAAAAAGATAACTTAGCGTATTAAACTAGTTTCAAATACTTTACCCTAAACTAGATTGCACAATAATATTAAATATGACTAAATATCTTAAAATATTCTCTAACACTGTCCCTCAAGTTGGACATGATAAACACTTGAGAATATTAAACTTGGACTTGATAAGATGTACAAACTTACAAGTGTTGTAAAGCGACAAACACACTAGACAAGTTGATCATAGCTTCATTCATGACAAAAGTGCGTGAAAAAATCAAAACAGTTCTTGATTTCCAAAATAGAAGTAGACGGTAAGCCAATAATCACGCATCATTGAATGTAGACGAAAGGCTATTTTTAGTCGATCACATTGTCATCTCTTTTCTTCGTCTACATAATTGCAACGTACGGGCTTGATTTACAGGTGTTATTAGTGACACCACGTATTTGAACTCTAAAAAAGTCCTTAAAGAAACCAACACACGCATCACATACTTGGAAAAGACACAGATTTACTACCTATACAGGTATAACAACACATATAATACCACTAACACAAATGTCTGTAACAATAAAAAGCCAGTCACATAAGAGTCACAACACTAAACCACACGGGTACAAGATACACTTTGTCAACCACTAACTCAACAGCACTCAGGGTTTACACACATAAAAGAACCAAACAAAACATAATACCAAGCTCAAACATTAAGGCCCAAGACAAGCTGGCCCAGAAAACCCAAAGACAGATTTAGGACCCCTCTTCTTTACTTTGGCCACAAATAGCGGCAATATTAAATTTTTCTTTTTTTTTTCCAACTCGCTAGAGTTTCTATCAAGTTGCAGTAGTGGCGCTCAAACGACGCACTTGGCTGTGGTAAATAGTGCAAGCAGACGTCAGCAAAGGCTTGGACACGGGCGTTGTGTGGCAATGAGAACAAAGGTGATGGCGAAAGCTATGGTTTTGGACATTTTTTTCACTGCACATGGTGTCACATAGGCAACAGCCAACAAAGAGGAGCATGGCTCACAATGGCACACAAACAACTAACTTACCCTTTTTTTCTTTTCTGTGCCGCACATGACAACTTAAGGGCTAAGAGAAAAGACGCCACACATGGTGATGTCAGGCAAGGCAATGCTAGCACAGGCCTTAGAGAGTCTTAGACAATGAAGAGACGGCCTCAATACCACTGGGCTTTTTGGAGAAGGAGGCGCAGGTCACGAAGTTGGCTGGGGTTTGGTGAAATTTGAAACTTAAGGGCTTGTTTAGATTTAAGAAAACGTTTGGGCAACTGTATTTCACTACCAAGAAGAAGTCCCAATTTATAATAAAAATAAGTACAACCATGCCAAAAATAAAAAGATAACTTGACATATTAAACTAGAAAATCAAATATTCTCTACACTAAACTAGGTAACACAATAATATTAAATATAACTAAATATCTTAGACTATTCTCTAACATGAACAAAGCACATTGACATTAACAAACATTTCACATAGGGAAGCTAGAGTGAATTAGCTATAGAGAATGAATTTGCATGGTTTACATGTCCACCAGGATAGTTGGTAGATGTACTTACTAAAGTGCTTCGTAGTTTAGCATTTAAGACCATTGTATCCAAGTTGGGAGTGGAAAATACCTATTCGATAACTTAATGGGGAGTGTCGGAAAGTGTATAGAAATTAATTTCGTTGGAAATTATGTTAAAGTTAGTGCTTAAAATTTGAAAAACGTAGAGTGTTGAAAAGTGTGGAAGTTGAAAAGAGTGAGTTTCTCATCTTTCCTTAAATGTACTTAGGTGTGTAATCATGTCCAAATACATAAGGTTAGTGAGAGTCAAGTAGAAGATGAATGAATAATGTAAATAGTTCCATTGTTGAATGAAATATGAAAATATACTTCGTTTTAACTATCAATGTCAAATTATTACTCATGACACTACATTTGTGTATAAGAATAAAGGCCTGATTTTTTGACATTTGAGAATGGGTGACCTAAATTTCCAATACTTGTTTTAATCTCTATGTCCAAGTAAAATAAATGCCTTCTGATTTCCGAGGTGAAGTACATGAATTTGCAAAATGTTAGAGAACCTCAATCATAATATCCAAACGCAAGCCACCTATACCATTTCCTGTGATTGATAGCAATTTGTGGGGTCCTTGATGTATTCCTAATTGCACCCACTCAAGATGGCTTGTCACTGTCACTGATAATCACGCGTCTTAGTTGAGTATATTTATTAAAAGATAAATCTAAAGTTAACTATTTATTTATCACTTTTATACTGTGATTTGAACATAATTCCGTATCAATATTCAAATCTTACACATTAACAATAAAAGACTTCAACTAACACTAGGTTCTCTTCCCAAAAAATATAGAATAGTTAGTCACAACTCTTTTTTTAGCATTCCTATGCAAAATGTGATTGTTGAATGTAAAGAACAAACACATCCAGGAGGTAGCACACAACCTAATGTTAACACTAAATTTACTTAACATGTTTCAAACAATGCTATCTTAGCTATCATTTATCTTATAAAAAGAATGCTAAACCAAGTCCTTTCATTCAATACCCCACTCAAAAAATTTGCTAGTTCTCGACTTGCTTTAACTTTCCATATAAAATCTTTAGATGTATCACATTTGTCATGTGTCCACATTCACATTGATGAGGACGAGATCAGAAATTGAAGGAGGTGATGGCAGACCTAGTCCAAGACATTCATGAAGAAGTTGAATGCATAGATAAGCTTTTGAAGCCTAAAGAAGACAACCTAAAAGATCGATTGCACTGGAGATAAGCTATCCAGAGTCTTTCTATAATATTGATCACACGACATAGGATCAATCAAGCACTTTGAGATTGATAATGCAAAGGCCGCCTAAAGTTTGCACGAATTAATCTTACATGATGCCAAATAAATCACATAATTAGTGAGATCAATCACGCCTCCATGTTAATTTGAGTTATAGGATTTTTCGTGGACCTTTTCCACCCAATTGAGCCCAATTCTTTCCAACTTAATTGTTGGCATTATTTTAATTATTTCATCAAATTATATAAAGGCATCTCTTGTAAAGCATCATTAATAAGTTTCAAGTAATATATTTTGAAGTTTCTTATTACTTATGTTGTGAGTATTTCTCAAATTCTCATGAATACAATACGAAAGCAAACGATTCTAGGTCATCCCTGAATTAATTTTTGCCATGTCAACTAAATAGACGTGTCGGTTGTGGTCATCTTTCGCCTTAGCCTTTTCTATTCATTGCATTATGGTCATGCTATTCCATCATTCATGCATCAAGATCCACTTAAGTTTAGGATCTACTGAGATTCAAGCTTATGCCACTATCTTTTATCCAGTCACTTCAGAGTTTGCATCAGTGACCATTAAAGCCAACTGTACCAAATTCTAATTCGATTCTCTTATTTTCTTCACATGTTCTTTGTTGATCTTTGTCACTCCAATTTCTTTCACCTTTCCCCATCTTTTCTCCATAGAAATCAAAAGAAAATAGAGGAGAGAAAATTAGTGGGGGTTGTTTTGGTTGCTTGAATTGATAAAAGTTGTTTAATCTTAAAATTTTGCAAGATTAAAAGAGTTGATTTGCGCAATCGGAAAAAGCGCAAAGTTACTTAACTAATTGAAAAAGAATGATATAGTTGAAAAGAGAGAAAAGATGAAGGAAAGAAAAGATATAGAAGTAAGTTGCCTTAAAAATAATAAAGATTTGAGGATTAAAAGATTAAGTCCAGTAAAATTGTTAAATTTTTTCTATTTTTTTCTTGAAATTGGTCACCATCGTGATCAATCGTTTAGTCTTAGGATCAATCATGACTTCTACTAAAAAGGATAAAAAAAGATAGAAGCTTTTGCACACCCTTAAAGATCAATCATACATAGTTCACATTCAATTGCATCTTAGCTTTCCTTGCTGAGATCAATTGCCCATGTACCACGATCAATCACGTCCCCAATTTTTGCCCACAAATCGAACCTAATTGTTCTTAATTGGTCACACTATCTATTTTACCACTTTCTGCATACGCGTTCAACCTGTAAGTTGTGGTCGCTTGAAACATCAAGAACTTCATTAGAATCACACAATGAAGGCACGAGAATTTGAGTGGTGAAACTATTTTAGTATTTTTTAAGTGTTATGTGCAATACACAAGCAGAAGTAAGACACAAGTGATTAGGCACACATTGCTTACAAAGCTTAAGAGTGTCAGGTTGTGAGGATAATTTTTGCATACATGTATATTTTTTATATCGTCATTCCTAGATGTCAAAAGCATTGGTGATAATATCTTTCACATGAAGTAGCTAATGGACAACCTTAACAAGCATTAGTAGGGTGGGGATTGCAATAGCATCTCAACTGGTCGCATGGGGTAGTTTAGAACCTCGAGGAGATCGAGATAAAGATAGTCAATGTCTAAATAAGATAGATAAGTACATCAGAGCAGACAAGGCAAGTATATATGCATGTGCATGATGATGATTACACTAGTTCTAACAATGATTTTGAATTGGATGAGGCCCCTAAGAGAGCATAGATGCTATTATGACGGAGGAGATGAGGCACTAAGAGAAGTGATGTTACTACTTCATTTCAAGGTCGTTCAAATCAAAATGCTTATTTAGAGTGAAAGAGGTAGATCAAATTGGTTTCAATGGTCATTAATGTCCAAAGGCACAAAAGGTTAAATTAACATGTTGAGTTTATTTATTACGCTATTATTTGATAGGATCAATTGTGTATTAGTAGGAAACATCCTAGGGAGAGACCCATACATAAGAAAATTAAAGGCAGCCATGTGAAAGAGATTTATAGCAAGTCATTTCCATACGGGCTTGTAACAAAGGTTGCAAACTTTTATGCAAGGCAATAGGAGTGTGGATGATTACCATAAAAAAAATGAAGATTACTTTGACGAAAACCAATGTGAGAGGATTATAAAACTACAATAGCAATGTTCTTGAGCAGACTTAATACAGTTATAGTGGATATTATTGAGTGACACCACCATGTTAAGCTGGAAGACATGATTTAGAAGGTAGCGAAAATCGGGAAGAAGCTTAAGAAAATGGGCAAAAACACTTTATAGTTAACACCACATCATAGGCCTTCCCTAAAAAGGAGGACAAAGCACAATCCATTGACACTTCTTAAGCGATGACACCGAATGGAGAAATACCTAATGCAACACCTCCTAATTCTAGTTTATGTAATACTCATAATTAAGATATTAAGTGTCCAAAAAGAGGAGATGTTGCCACTCAATGTCCTTATGGGAGAGCTATGATTTTGACGAACAAGGGAAAGATTGTTACTAATGAGAAGGATAGAAGTGCAAAAGAAATGCTACTGTTGGAGGAATCATAAAAGGAAAAGGGATTATGCATGGGTACTGCAAGGTTAATTTAATAGTGACAGGGAATTTAAGCACGCAAGTGAAAGAAAATGTGTACGAGAAGCAACGAAAGAATATTTTTCGTACACATTGCCAAGATTATTGATGGGGTAGTTATATGAAGGTAGCTAGCACCATGCTTGTGGAGAGACTATCTTCATCAGTGTAGGATCATATGCATTCACATAGGTTGTAATTCTTTAATAGTAGTGGGAAAGTTATGGTGACAAAGCAAGTGTTCATAGTTTTTGAAATTGGTAGACATGAGGATGAGGTATTATGTGATGTGTCAATGTAGGCAAGTCAGATTCTACTTAGCCAATTTTAGCAATATGATAGAAAATAGAGTTAATAAGATAAGCAAAACCAGGGTTGTCTATGAAAAACTACAGAGTAAAAATCGTGCCTAACAACAACAGATAGTAGTAGACATCGCACTTAGTTTCAACAATCAAATTGTAGAGATTGTGCTTGAACAAAGCAAACAAAAATAAATCATGACAATTCATGACAGACAAAAAATCAGAATTACTTGTGACAAAAAATAATACACTTTTAAGAAAATATTGATAGAAACCAAACCGAAAAGGTGAGGACCCAAATCGAATGGCATTTTACACATCACATAGCAGATGCCCAAAGCATTACTAACACCACTCTAACAGCATGTTGAGAGAATTGAAAAAATTAACTCATACTTCATTACTAAAACAATGTCCTGCATGCTATGGAATTAGTACAAAGTTATAAAAAATATACAACAACTTGGCATAAAACTAATTCTATAAAATAGAAAACTAAATATTCAAAATATTATATTAGATAGTAAAATATATGAAATATCAAATGAGATATTCTAAAATACTCTTAAGATACTTTCTAACAAAAAGATACCAAATACAATTCTAATATTAACACAATTCTAATATTAATATAATTCTAATCCTATAAAATAGGGAATCAAAGATACATTATAACACAACATAGGAAACAAAACATAAAGATGTTGTGTAAAGATGCGACTTCTAACACTTCCCATCAAATTGGACATAGAAATTAATTGGAGTATTTAACTTGGATTACTAAGACCTTATTAAATGCGAATAGGTAGTTGTCAAAAGCTCAATGTAAAAATCACTCTTCTTTAGTGATGCCACTAGTGCGATAGCACACAAAGATTGACCATAATATGCATCATGATTTCCATCGATCATCTATGAGAAACAAACTTGACAACCCAAACTCAATAAACCAATGTCATTAGTGACAGTAGTAGAGATTGCACTTGGTATCAACAGACAAATAGTAGAGATTGTACTTAAACAACAACAAACAACAATAAATCAGATAATTCATGACAAATAGCCAAAAAATTGCGATTACTGTGACAAAAAATAATACACTTTTAAGAAAATATCATAAATCAGTTCAAAAAGGGGAGAACTTAAGTTAAATGTTATTTGACACATGATGCAACAAATGCCCAAAGCATTACTAGCACCACTCTAATAGCATGTTAAAAGAACTGAAAAAATTAACCTATACTTCATTACTAAAAAATGTCCTAACTTATAGTATAGGACTAGTACAAAGTTAACAAAAAAATTAAAACAACTTGACATAAAACTAATTATATAAAATAGAAAACTAAATATTCAAAATATTATATTAGATAATAAAATATATGAAATATCAAATAAAATATTCTAAAATATTCAAAAAGATATTCTAAATATTCTACGATATTTTCTAACAAAAAAATACCAAATATAATTCTATTGTTAAAATAGTTCTAATCCTATAAAATAGGGAATCCAATATAGACTACAATATAACACAGGAAACAAAAATATAAAGATATTGTGTAAAGATACTATTCCTAAAACTTCCCACCAAGCTGGGCATAGGAATTTATTCAAGTATTCAACTTGGATTTGAGACATTTTAGATGTTCAATGCAAACAAGTAATTGTCAAAAGTTCAACATAAAAATCATGCTTCTTTAGTGATACCCATAGGTGTGATAGTAGACAAAGAGTGACCATAATACATATCATATGTTGTGATTTCCATCAATCATCTACGAGGAACAAACTTGACAATCAAAAGTTGGTAAATTGATATCATTAATGACAGGTAGGTTCAAAACTTGAATAAATTAAAGCTATCTTGATTTTTAAAAGACACTTACACTGTTAGTGACAAGTATATAAGCAAAAAAGCAATAAACAAACCAAAATAAATAGGATAATGCTCTAGTGAAACAATAAACAAGCATGTAAAAACATAAACACAAAAGCTCACTCGCAATAGACAGTTAACTAAACTCAAGTAACCAAAAATACTAGACAATCATATATCCTTGGATAGAAGTTGCATAAGCTATGTTTATTTTCCATTTTTCACCCCAAAAACACAGACCACAATCATCACATTTTTTTAATTATCTCTATCTCTCTTTTATTTTTACACAATTTTCACGAAAAGCACACCTAAAAATGCAAATCTAAAAATAAAAACAAACTTAACCATATTCTTTTTAACACAAATAAATAGCATGTTAGAGAACACAATAGCATATACCAAAAGGAGAGCATAAGCCGCACTACGATAATGGCACTTCACTACAGTGACGAATTTAGTTGATTAGAGTTTCTCCTTTGTTTCTCTTTATTTTTCTTGTAACTGAGAATTTTTCTACTATGGTGCTACAACCATGCATGGTGGTGGTGGGTTGATGGCATCACGTTGTAGTGGTAGGCTTCCCAGATCAATCTTAATCAAGATAAGGTTTAATAAGATGAGACATGCTCTAAAACCACATTAGAGATTAGAAGAATTAAGCAGTGTGTTACTAATAAATAGCCCATCTCAATTTATAGTATAAAAATTGGGTTAAAAATTAAAAATGACATCCAATATAATTCTAATGTTAACATAATTCTCCTTTTGTAAAATAGGAAATCAAGTTACGCAATGTTTATGACATAGAAAACAAAATGCATGAACTTATCAGAAATGGCACTACTTCTAACGTGAATTATAGTACATCTATCTTATTTTATATTTTATCATTACAAAATCACCTATTTCAAATATAACAAGATTTTATAAACTAATTATTGATAATAAAATATAAAAATATTATATTTTAATAATAAAAATAAATTATTAAAACATTAAAATACATTAGAAATTTATATAAAATTAGAGAAGAAGCTTATAGAAAAAACTATATAAAAAGAAATGTGACAAATAATAGTTAGAAATGAAGAAAAAAAGAGAAAACATAGAAAAGGGGCAAAAGTATTCAAAAAAAAGAGCATTTTAGTCTTTTTACTTTAAGTACCTAAAGGTCGTTACTATGAGGCCTTGTGCTTAATAAATAGTATAGACAATACAGCATGATATACAAAAAAATATCGTCTATTTCTTATCACAAACTATTGAAATCAAATAACGTTTCAAAGAACATAATAGTGCTTGATGCTCAACTTACGACATTCGGTCTTCGAGTGACTTCAAATATTTGGCCTCCAACTTTTTCATCATCACCACCTTTTAATGATGTAATAGACAGGTTATCATTAGAAAGCTTGGCCACCTTCTCATTATGAGACTCTTTCAAAGCCCCTTTGCTAAGCTTGGATTTTCCCTTATCATCGTAAGGAGTCCTAAGCAGGGATAGGTTTTTTGTTTCACTCACTCGAGTTTTCTCCATCGACTTTTTACTAATGTTTCCCTCATTAAACTCCGCTATCTTGATCGAATCATCAAATTTTGCTTTCTTTTGAGGCACTCCTTCCATTGAACATGAATCTTCAACAAACCTTTTGCCCTTGCTCACATGGCAAGTATCATGGCCATGTTTTAACTTTTCCATAGACAAGTCAAGGCTTGTCTTCAATTGCCCTTTCATTTTTGCACTCGAACTTCTCGCCAATTTTGCAGCTTGTCCAGAACCATCAAAATCCATATTAGATCCAGTCTTTGCTGTTTCATTGGGTAACACATTTGTTGTTGAAAGCCTCATTGTTTCACTAGGTGAAACAACGTTGGATGTTGGTGGCATTTCTCTGCCAGCACTCAAATTTTCACCAAGATTTTTATCCTTTTCAGTGTCCATGGAATCTTTTGCACATTCTGAATTTTCTCTGCATGAAAAAGTATTTGTTTTGGAGAGACTTCCTGCCAAAACATCCGAATCTTTCATTAACCTGGCATCTTTTTCAGGCCCAACAGCATTGTCAGTGCATCCAGATCTTTGCATTGCTTTAGACAAAGAAAAATGTGTCACTAACAACTTTTCTTCAGAAAAACTCGAGTTTTTATAATGTTTCACATTGTTTCCAGACCCCACAAAATTCTTAACATATTCCGACTTTGGTTTGGTGTTAAACAAAGTGGCACCATTTCATTAGGTGTCACATTGTTCAATTCATGACGTAAGTGCTGTTCAATTCATGACGTAAGTGCTTACCTGCAAGCTTCACTGTCTCTTTGCCTGCATTTGCAGATCTCTCCTCACCTTTGATGCTCAAGTCAAATTTGGGAACATCAAGAATGGTGACACTCTCTCCTCTGTTAAATACATATTTAACTGTAACAAAGGTCAAAAAGATAAAAAGCATGAGTGGTTGAAACAATAAAAATCTTTACAGAAATAATGAGAAACCTATTTCATCTTACATTAGTCCCAAGCACCAAAAAAAACCTTTCAAAAAAATTTAAAACACAAAATCAGCATACCTTCAAGCCCACCTACAGTCTCACCCATTTGATCAGATATTGTACAGCTTTTAACATCAAAGATGCGGTAAAAAACATAATCAGCTATTTGAAGTTCTTCTGTTGAAGGTTGTGAATTTCTAGTGTCATTCGAGATGCAGACAACATTGCATTTCCCAGCAATGGCTTCCTGATTTAATAAATAAATACCAGGAAATTTCTCAATTCAAGTCACACAAGTAATTTTGCAACAATACCACTGATTGAAGAATTTTTTTAAGGCAAGCAGTATTTCACATAATGATCACCAAAACGCCGTAGTTAATTATATATGTTTATACATAAGCTAAAAAATGGACAAGAGATAACAATCTAGAAAGTATTCCTTAGTCCAAAAAAATGAATATCATAACATAACAACAGAAATTGAAAAACAAAATCTAGACAACCAAATGCAATAGAAAGAGCTCCATCTAGTCAATGTTAATTTAATGTCCTCCTCTCCAAATCATCCCCCCATCACTCAAATAAGTAATAAATCCTTACCCAAGTTAGCAAAATAGTTCACCACTCTTTATATCACTTTCAGTTCTATACTCTAATTAACATTTTGATGGTTATATTGTGGTTTGCATCTCTAATTCCTCTCTCCAATTTAAAATTGATAGATTAGAAAGTAATTGATACTCGATGTCCATTTAACCTAAAATAAACATGTACATACAAAACAATAGATAAGTATAAACTATAAAGTAGCTTAAATATTAAGATCACTTAAATTATAGATTTGACACATTTCAACACCTCAATATCATATGATTGTTCTGTCCTCCTCATGCAAAACTGTCCTCCTCATGCTCACCTTCCAAGACCAACTCCCATACAAACACACACTCACAAATTCAGTTTCGCCAAACATAGAATATATCCCCTCAACTACAAACTATCACCACACTCCTACATCCCTCATTCCCCTCTTCATGAAAATGTAAAATTAAAATCAAATGATCCCACAGGCTATGTTTGGAACCCAACTTTCAATATAAAACATCTCAAATTTTACACTACCAAACATATCATCTGACATCTTAATCAAAATTCAAATTCAAAATTTCCTCTCTCATATACATAACTAACTAATTATTTTTCAATCATTACACCTATTTACAATCAAATCAATATCTATATATATCACATATATACTCACATCTATTTTTATTGATACCTTATAATATAATTATTATCCCTATAAACTATCACATCATTCAATCATTATTATATATTTTATACATATATTCAAATACACTATACTATTCATTTCATTAAAACATTCTTTCCAAACATACTACTCATCTCAACACAAATCCTACCAGATATCATATCAAACAAAAACCCCTCTCCCAAACTTAGCCACAGAGATTTATGCTTAGCATAAAGTTCAACTTTATTGGGAAATTACCATTAACTACGGTACCTAATCCAACAAAAGTATTTTGATCATCATTGAATTTTTCCCTAATCCTTGCATTCCTTCTTTCATTCATCCACTTCACTGCATAGCAAACAACACTTTAGTTGTGATTATTTCTTGCCTTCTACCCATTATCAACTTATAAATCTATCCATCATATCTACAAGCAAGTCTCACTTTCGAACCAATACAATCATCCAAACCCTAGCCTTTATTTCATCTCAGATTTACAAGATATTCTACCCTAACTTTACTAAGACTTGTTATCATAATGATTTAGTTAAGAACTGACAACTCTACTTTGGCCATGTGCCAAGCCACATCTAATACATCTTTAAGGACTTACTCACTATCAAATTCAATAGAACCTAATACTTTATATATATACACGTACACATATAGAGGGGAAAAATGTGCTACTTCAAATCTCTTAACCTATGTAAAAGAGTAAGAATTGAAAGTTTCAACTGCTCCACAAGAAATTCAAGAAAACCTCAACTAGCTACACACAAGCAAATGAATAAATCAACAACAAGAATTTTCACTAGTACATCTTAGTGTGAAAATGGAAGTTACCAATTAAGATGAGAACATCTCAATCATCATACATATGAAACACAGTAAAGAAAAGATAAGGTATTGATGAGGTAAGGGACAAGGACTCTATTAGATAGACTAAATAAAAGAGAAAATTCATGTATATAGCATTTTTGTCACAATTCACTTTTTTTTTACTTCGAAGCATTTCCAAACCTCGTAGAATCTCAAATTTATATGATTTAGAATTTACTTTTGAAAAGTAGTAATTTCAAAAAGCAAAAGCTATAGTTAGAAAAGTTTGTGGCTGATTAACACTAATTGAAACAACATTTAATGCAAATAAACATCTAATTTACAAAAGTATAAAAAAAACCCCTTGATGAGAGCAACATGTAGAAAAAATCTAAATTACCAGAGGGTTGAGATTCGCAAGACCATTGCCCTTCCCGGAAGCAAAAAATAGTTCATTCTCCAACACTTCTACATCTCCTAAATAATAGGCAATTTCTGAGGGCCGAAAAAACCATTGAACCTTTATCTTCTTTGACTTGTCAGCATTTTCCCAAATCTTAACAAGTTTTCCAATATAAGGCTCTGGTTCACCTTCCTTGTGCATGTAGACACAATCATATAAAGTGTAATCCACCCCATCATAAGTAAATGACTCGTAAAATTGGACATCTTTCTTTTTCCCTCCAATGCCTCTTTTCTTAGCCCATTTGAATTCGGGCTCATCAAGTTTCTCCATTTCGAGCAATGGAAACATGCTTTTGAACACAGGCTACAAGTTCAACAATATATGAATATCTGAAAATTCACAAAAGAAACAAAGACTTTGTTTGAATCCTTGGTTCAAAAAAGCACAAAAGTAATAATATCAACATAAAATATTTCAAAAATGATTTACCTCTCTTGTATACACACAAATAGTCAAAATTCAATTATTATCTCTATTTAGAATCATAAAATTAACAATATACACACACTCAAAGTTACATGTATTTATGAAATAAAAATTAATCATTACCCCTACAAACAATCATCCAATCATTACATAACATTACATACATAGAAACATAAAAAAATACAAATATACCAACTATACATACTTATCATTTGTATATTATTAATAAAAACATTCACACCAAAAAAAATGTGCCAATTGTTTTACCCACAAAGTTCCAAACAAAGTGAAAATGATTGAAAAACCTGTCTGGTCAAAATTTTGCCCACACGGGGATTGTTGCCTCACAACTTTGCAAATAACCAGAGTTTATGAGATTTGGCAATCAGAATGTAGATTGTAAATAATATATATACACGCAACATGGAATACGCCTAAGAGGGCGAGCGACCAGACACGTTTTCACAACAGCCCATCATTGTGGAGAATTAATAAAACGGACTTCCCTAAGAGATGAATTTCTCTACTTTCAGACAATAATTTTTCAGCGAAAATAAATAATTAAAGAAATGCCAGAAGACTGGTACAGAGTACAGAACAAGTCGTGGATAAGAAAATTTCTTGAAAAGGAATATTTTAAAATACAACGCATAAAATAATAATGAGACATAAATTCAAGTGCGCATAATGAAGATAAGAAAGAAAACGCAGAGAAGCAAACTCCGGATGAAATTTTTCCAGGAAGAAATTCAAGAAACAGAAGAAAAATTATAAGAAGTGCCGTCGATCGCTAACCAGAAAAAGAAAGCCGCAAACAACTAATACACGAAAGAGACGGAATATCTGGCACCGCTAATACCCTAAACTCTGCAGTTCGTCGTATCACTGTCTTGATGAATTTTCTGTGAAAACAACAATCAATGGGAGCCGAGCTCATAACTATACATAGTCGTGAAAGTGGCCCTTGAATTGTGTAATTTTTGAAATTATTAGGTTTTTAACATAAAGATTTGAAAAGTAAATTTGTAGAAAAATCTAAAGCCAACAACAGATAAAAAGATTAAGAGAAAGCATAAAAAAAGGACATTGAAAGAGGAAAAATAATAAGTACTGAGCAAATAGAATATAAGAATATAAGTGCTGCTTAAGCCCATTTGTGCTTCCTATATTTTATGGATATGTTTACATTTTTTATATAAATATTATTTTATGCTTGCGAAGCATTAGTTTTGAGTTTTGAATTTGGAGGTAATAAATAAATTTTGTATTTAATTTTTTTAAATTTATTGAGTGATTTTAAATATTTTTAAATCAAATTCGATTCGACTCATACAAATTAGACTCTTGCTTGAGTGAAAACGTATCAATTAACTTGAATCATCTAATATAATTATTCTGTAACGTAACTTACTTTATACATTGCTTTTGCTTTCGTATTAAGTGGTATCAAAACCTTTTGTATTGAATTCTAATTCAACGCTTTGTCCATATTTCAATTTATTTTTATGTTTTATTTCATTATTCTAGATATATTACTTTTTGCATTATATTTTATTCAAAAAAAGTGAGAGGAAAAAAGAAATACGAAAAAAGGCAAAAATCCAAGAGAAAGCCAAATTTATCAGAAATGGAGGCTCCGGCAACATTGTTGCCACCTTTCATTTATTAGAGTGCTGCAACTATAGTCACAAAATAAAGAAATCATACTGTTGAAGTTCTAAAATCTACTCCAAGAACTGTATGAATTAAACACCACTGCAAAATAGCCCATCACTCCATCCATTGCTAAAAGTTGGCACCAACTAGACAAGCCTATGCTATCACTGGGCTTCAAGTTAAAATTAGTGGCCAATGTTGTAAAGCATCAACATGATTAGGGGTTGCCATAAGTTTAATTGATCATGATTTTTCTTTTTTCTCCTCCTCTAAGCGATGCACTATATTACACCACTAAAGCCTAATATTTTGAAAAACAATAACACCATCTACTTAAATCGATGTTTCCATTATCAATCACAAAGCCAGCTCTATCAGGCCAAAAGAAACCTAATCTAATTAGGCTTGGTCCATAGTATGTTCTTTGGCTAGCACTTACCTTCTATATTTTGAGTTTTTTTATGTTGTGGGCTATAGCCTAATTTGACCAAAATTTTAATGGTTGGTTATGCTGGATTTTATTGGACTAGAATTATATCTTGTCTATAGGCTTAAATTATTAAGTTATAATTTTAGTGTTGTTATTTATAAGCCTTTAGCAATATCATGGTTTAACAATTGGGGTTATTTATTTATTTATTTATTTTTTGTCTTGAACCACATTTTATCATCACTTGTTGGCTTTGGTTTTAGGTCACATACATTATTATTTTGGGATTAAAAAAGTATAATTGTATTAGATCTAAAGACTATGAGCACATACATATACTTTTGCTTTGTGCATTTATCAAAGAAAATATAACCAAAGAGCAGAAGGTGCAGGAAATCATGCTGTCAATGCAAAGTTTATATTTAAGACATTGATCATTGAATTGAAGAGGAGTTTCAATATCATGACTAACATACAAGATTGCCGAAGAAAACTGGAGGCAATTATAAATAGATAATAGATATAAGTACAACCTCACATTGAGAGGTAAGAAGATGATAAACTTAGTAGATACTCTTCCTGCAATTTCAAATCTAATGAAGATGAGTATGACAAGATATTAAGGAAGCCACATGGGAGCCAGAATTGAGATGATGGTGCTAAGAGGAGTGTAGTTCAATGTCTCATTATTCATCTTAGGGACGATCAAACCTATAAACCCACGGGGAGGAGGATAGAGCTTGTGTTCAATTGCCACTAGCATAAAGAGGCACGTAAGGTAAAATTAGCAATTGTTGAATTCATTAACTATGCTATTATTTAGTAAAACCGTCAATGCATTAGTCAAAGACAAACTCGAGAGAGACATATACAAATCTAGATTGTGCTAAAGGTTGCGATACATAAAAGGTTTGTACTCACTCACTACCATTATGATTTGTAGTTGGGGCTCTAAACATTGATACAAGGTGACTAAAATGTAAAGACTACCATAAAGAAATAGAGGATGTCCTAATACTAGCTTATGTAGCAAAGGATTGAAAATCCACCATAGAACGTTTCCTTAGTAGGTGGTCACAGGGTGGAATTAAAAGACACTATTTAGAAGACAATTAAGGTAAAGTAACAACTCAATAGAAGAGGTAAAGGCCATTACTGCAATTAGTTAAGCGCTTTAATGGAAGGACTGCACATCCATGAATGAGAAAAAGGAGTAGCCATCAAATGCAACTAGGGCTAAGTCAACACCAAATGTAGACAAGCCTAATGTAATATTGACTAACACATCTTCTACTTGTAGTCATGACATTTTATAATTTAGATGCCAAGGTAGACGATGTGGTAAGCCACTATCTAAACGAGTAAGCGATTATCATAATGAACGAAGATGACCGATTTTTTATGAGAAATGAAGTGATAATATGCTTTTAGAAGGATTGATATGTGAGGCAAGTAAGAGTTTTAACTTGGTTTCCTAAGGGCATTATTTACACACATGGAATACAACGTAGGTGGTGAGCAGTGTGGTTGTGTCTTCTAAAGTATGAGTCAAGTGAGGGATCGTGTTTGTAACTTGACCAATGATAGTTAAAGTTGCATTGATGTGGTAAGTGCGCTATTGATTAAAAGGTTGTCATTACTATTGTTGAATTATCATGAGCCCTACCAATTGCAGTGAGTAAATAGTTATAATGGATTGGATGTGACAGAGAAAGCATTCATGAGTTTTAACATTAGTAGCTACATGAATGAAATTGTGTGTAATGCGATCCCCATACATGCCGATCATATATTAATTGGGAGGCTAAAATAGTATGATTGATATATTATTTATGACTTAGCTACATATAAATATTCCTTTCCAATTGGGCTTAGCACATCACTCTCGCACCTTTATTACCATCATTGGCTAAAGAGGATAAATTGTATATGAAGAAATAATGGGAGGGTGAGAATGAATTGAGATAAAGAAAAGGATGAAATTAGAAGGGAAAAGGAGATACAAGCGGTAGAGAGACAGAGAAATGTGCTCCAATCAAACAATTATTCTTGATGATCAAGGATGAGTGTTAATACATATCACTATTTCATATTAGTTTGTCAATACAAAATTTAGAACTTGTATTGAATGAATGCAACAATTGTGATAAAAAAAAAATGGTTTGGTTGGTTGATCGTTTGGACCCTCAAGATAGCTTGTCATGATTATGGGATGCTGATAAAATTTTTGCCAGATGCTTTTGATTTGAGAGATCAATAATTCTGCATAAATTTTCTTTGTAATATTAGGTTAGATTATTTAATGGGCTTTAGTGCTGTTTAGACCCAAATGCGTTTATTTTATGCATATGAGATATTAGTTTGAGTTTTGAATTTGAAGATAATAAATAAAATTTCTCTTTGTTTTTTTTTAAAAATTATTGAGTGATTTTGAATTCTTGCAAGTCAAATTAAAATTGATATATTCAAATGTGATTTTTATTTGAGTTATGTTACAACAATCAATTTAACATTGTCAATTGTGACTATCTTGTCACATTGTCTATTTTTCACTATTTTGCTGCAAAAACCAAATCAAATTATTTTTTAATATAATAAAAATTATGAATAATTAATGATATACAGTGTAGATATCAAATTAAGCTTACCTAATTTCAATAATAATAGAAATTTTGTATATTGATGCATAAGTTTTCATTTGCCACTATGAGACAATTAAGTAATTAGTGCTGCTATATAATCTAATACTAGTAAATATCTGTATATAGTAAAGCGTGACTTCTACAATAACTATCATAGTTGGCATTAGGTAAATTTTCATATAATTATATATTCTCTAAAGTAGTTGCATAGCATACACACAATTAAATTATCATATTCATTATTTTTATTTTTGCAGATATTTTTATTCTCTTTAACTTACTTCGTTTTTTATTTTTTATTTTATCTGTTTGCTTACTTCTTTTTCATCTCTCATCTATTTAACACAATTTCCTTATTATTTATCCACATGCAATGTTGTAATATCCAACCTAAACCTAATGGCTATCTTTGGGAAAGGGGTTTTTGTTGAATATAATATTTAGCAAAAGTTCTATTGAAATGTGTAGTAAATTTTGAAAGAATATTTTAATAAGATGAATAGTATTATTTATTTGAATATATGTATCAAACATATAATAATGATTGGATGATGTGATAGTTTATATAAGTAATGATTATATTATAAAGTATAAATAAAAATAAATGTGAGTATGTATGTGATATATATAAATATTGATTTGATTATGAATAAGTGTAATAATTGAAAAATTATTAGTTAATTATGTGTGAGAGAGAGAGAGAGAAAGAGAGAGAGAGAAATTTTAAATTTGAATTTAAATAAAAATATTGTTAAATAATATATTTGATAGTATGAAATTTGACAAGTTATTTTGGAGTTGAAGGTTGGGCTCCAAACATAACCAATATTATGTGAATTTATTCCTTGCACTTGGCGGCACAAAAATCACAGAATAATTTTCCAACATGAAATTGAAAAAGCACAAGAAGAATTTGTTGAACCAATAGTTGTTCTACTAATGTCTTGTGTGTGTCGAGTTGACTGCACGTCCAATGTCCATTCAATAGGTGGACATTGGCAAGCTAACTCGTCATTGCTTTGGGTTCAATGAGCGTTTTGGTTCAAATGTGTAAAATTATGTTTGGTTTACCATTTATGTTTTTAGAAAGTTGCATAAAATTAGTGGACCTACAAAATCGGTTATAACAATTTGTTTTTGAACTTGAAAGTTTATTTCCATAGAATTTTTGACCCATTAAACCTTTTCTAATTTGTTTACATTTAAAAAGTTTTATCTTTGTAATTGAACTCTTGACAACCAAAGCAATTTCAATTGGGTGCTCAACCATTATAAATAGTAATAGATATTACTGGCAATAACATTGCCATAAAATCCTTTTTTTTCTTCTTATAATAATAATAATAATAATCAAAATCTTATTTGTCTAAGCTAATTATTTTGCATTCATTTGACTACCACACAATTTAAGGAAACAAAATAAAAATTAGTTGATTGTAATTCCAAATGATTATCTTCTTGCACATGATTTGCATGTCTTATTAACTTACATGTTATCAATTGATGCGTTCTTTGTTTGGAACAAATTTCATGCTTTAACTTTTTGAAAACTTCATAAAAATCTAAAGTTTATTAATTAACAAACATATCATTTATGATATATATATATATATATATATATAAAACAGTTTCCTCGAAAGCAAATGGGAAACAAATCTAACAATAGTAATACTGAATTTTTTGCATATAATATATACTCAATATAACAATGAAAAAACCAAATATGAAAATTTTGTTATTATGAAAGAATCTTTCTTTAACATAGTTTCTTGTACATGATGAACAAAACATAGTCGTGGGATATTACATGTATCAGTCATGTTCAAATATCTTTAATAGTAAATGCATAAATACCTCACTAACATAGTATAAAATTAGTTACATGTAATGATTATGGAAACTTGATGAATAAATATTAGAAAAATGATTATGGTCGAAGTTTGTCAACGAATTTATGATTTCTCAAAATTAATAAAACTATTTGATCTGTTTTTATTTCATATAATAATATCTATCTATTTATACCATACATTAAGTGTATTATAAGGAGAATAACCCCCCTAGATTCTCAAATCTAATTTCTAAAAATATTCTCATTCTTTATATTTATTTTTTCCATTATTTATATTTTGTTTTTACTCATTTTTTCGCGTATTTCCTTACCTCTCATTATGTAAAATGTCTAATACAATTTGATGTTTGATCACTTATTTTTATTAAAAGTTTTAGAATATATTTATGTTTTGTTATCATATTTTTAATTTTAATAAATTAATTTTATCTTTAAAACTTCTCAAACATGATTAATTAATAGTTATTGTCATCAATAATAAAAAACCAATGTATAACACATAGAACATGTTATATTTTCTAAACATATTTGTATAATAAAAGCAAAATTTAATGTATGACAAAAATGTTATGTTCTAAATTAAAATGTATATGCATTGAGTGAACTGAATAACTAGTACTATTATTATGAAAATAAAGTTTTTTTTTTGTTGCACAATGTGGAATTATACAACTACTTTTGTTTCAAATTCTTTTGTTTTTCTACTTTCTTTTTTTCTTTCTTTCTTTTAACTTATACTTTTTTATTAATCATCTACAACAACTTTTTACCTTTTAAATTATTTTGATCTTTCTTTTTTTATTATGCATATACTTTTAATTTTAAATATTTTTATTTCTATTATTTAAAATATACTAATTTATGATTTTTTAAATAAATCTATACATGTATAAAGTGAAATTTTTACTAGTAATTGAGAATGCTAGTAAAGGTAGTGACTTAGTGTGTGAGAATATAAGGAATATATCTCAAAGATAAATGGAAAAAAATTAAAAGAAAGTAAAGCAAAAAATAAAGAAGAAAAGATAAAAATAACATGAACAAAGGGGAAAGGGAAAGTAAGCAGCAGCAGCAAAGGGAAAAGGGCCAAAAGTAAGATGACAGATAGGGGAAGAAAATTGAAAAACGAAGAAAAAAAGAGGTTGAAAGTGTAAGGGGAAGCAATGTGTAAGGTAAACCATTAATTATTTTAAACGTTTGTGTCAAAATCGTAAATGTCCCATATTATAGGATTTGAACAGCTATTTTCGGCAGAAAGTTTCACGGGCACCGTTGTAAATAACGGCAAAAGTTTGAATGCTCTACCTTCGAACCACAGGCGACTGTCATTCAAAGTTTCCTTAGGCGGTGTATCCGGGAAATCGCCGAAGGTCCGATAGAGTACCGTCATGGCTTCTGATTCTCCTTGTGCGCGCATCGATCAGGTCTCTCCCGCTACCTGAACACATTGTTTTAAAATCTCACTACCTGCTTCTGTACGCGACGTTTTTTTTTTTTGGATATATGCGTAGATATGTTTGATTTGAGAGAAATGAGATTAAATTCTGAAAGTTGAATATTTTTGTTGGAAGCGAGTTCGCGTTTGACGTGTGCAGTGTGCATGTGGAAATACGGGATTTTGTTTTTTGCCCTTCAATCTCAACCCCATGTATATTTTTTCCTTGATTCGGTTCTTGATTGAAAGCGGTTCTGCGTGGTGCGGTTGCAGCAATTTAAAACTGATTACATTATTGGATTTCATTGCACTGTGCAGTTCTTTTTTTCTAAAAAGAAGAGGAAGGTTCCGTCACCACCTACTACATCTGGAAGACCAGAAGAAGCAAAAAGGCAAATTGAAGGCTCACCCAGTGCCAAAGGCTCTTTGGAAAGCTATTTGGAGATTCCAAATAATGGTAATATGCCTGCCAAGTCTTTGAACTTCATTCGGAATGAAAAGGCCAGCCAGTTTCCAGTTGAGAGGAATTTGACTTTCGACCCTGGGCTGTCATCTAGAGATGAAAATAGAGTTGCCTGCCAAGGGCAGCCCGAAAGTCCTGAACCTTCTGGTGGTGTTCAGAGGTTAAAATCTGAACTGTTGTCTGATATCGGTGGTTTTGCGACAAAGAATATTCAGAAGGATTCTTTGGAAACTTGGAATGTTGAGCAAAACTCTGAACTGAAGGTGTTTGCCTCGGGCTTCTTGTCATTGTATTGCAGGTACTGTTTGTCCTCCCTTTATCCGTCGGTGCGCAAAAAATTATTTGACTCTATATTTGATTGGCAGTTTAATTTTGTATTTTTACTTATTGTTTGGCTGTCACTGTCATTGTGGATGAGTGAGTTGTCCTTTCCTTATTGCTTTCTTAAATACAAACCTCTCGTGTGCAGTGAGTTACGTTCCAGTGTTTGTTTGCCATCAGAATCCAAGGTGCCTGCACGTAAAAGACCTAGCAATTCATCTACCCGTCAACAAAAGGAGAGATCATCAAAGATAAGGCATTTTGTGAATAATGAGAATCAGGCTGACATTCAAAATGAATCCATTTCCTCTCCCAAGGCCCTCCAGTCTAAAATTGTCAATGAATCTGGAGATGTCAATTCAAGTTGTTTACAAAAGGTAAATATCATGTAGAAGTCATTGATATCATCTGCCGGTTAAGTTTATAATTACATGTTCATACATGTTGACAGGTTATTTTGTGCAACAACCCATTTTCATCAGAAGCTGGTTTGAGAAAATGCAGTTACACGGCTGCTCCATGCGCTGCTGAACTTGAAACACCTGGTTCCTGTACTAGCAATCATGGAGCCCAAGAAACTCCTCAGTCAACAAGAGGAAGCTCCTTGTTTTCTCCTGGAGAATCATTTTGGAATGAAGCGATTCAAGTTGCTGATGGATTCTTTGCTTCAAATGGCTGTTTTTCTTCCCATATTGTTAAAAACAGTGAAGCTTTGAAGGTTGATCATGATCCTTACAATTCAAATAATGCAAAAAATGGAGGCTGTGGAAATCTGTTAGACAATACTGTGGATGGAGTTGTAGAGACATCCCGTGATGCTGGGATTGGTTCTGCTGTGGGGTCTTTTCATATGAATGGGAAAGATCTTGACAAAGAAGTATCGCTGTTACCTGTGAAGCACTTTGACTTCTGTTTTGAGGCAAAAAGTTTTGACAAGGATACTCTCGCTAATAGTACCAAATCAGATATTTTAACAAACAAAGATGATATACTAGCCTCTATCAATCATCCTGGTTTGGTCAGTGATAAGCACATAAGGAATTGCTCCAGGGATCAGAAGGACAAAATCCAGTCTGATGCCCAAGGAACAAACTCCAAACATGCTGCTTCCAAAACATGTGAGGGGCATTTGAACAATGCCACATCTGACACACCAGATAGAGAGTACAATAAGGTTTCTGTTGGTCATGAATCCAAAAGCAATTGTACTCCAGCAAGTCATTCCTCAATAAAAGATTGTTTGGATCTCAGAAATTGGCTTCCACTTGAAATATGCAAAATATACAACAAAAAGGGAATATCAAAATTGTATCAATGGCAGGTATCTCATTAACCTTCATATGTATTTTGTCTAGGTCAACTTTTTTGAATTAGACGTGAATCTCTTGTTTGTGAAATCTATGAAATTTATCTATTTTGCATAAGCAACCTTGGGTTCTAACCTTTGTCACTAAATCAAAATTTTTGAGTGATTGACATGTTTCAAAATAACTTGATTCCTTAGGCTATGTTTGTTTTCAAATTTTGGTGTGTGTTTTTAGGTGTTTTTGTGTCGAGAATGTGTAAAAATAGGATAGAGAAAGAGATAAAATTTAAAAAGTGTAATAATTGAGTGTGTGTTTTTTGGTGGCAAAATTAGAAAACAAACATAGCCTTAGCTTTAGATGACTGACATTTATGTGCCCTCATTTTCTGTGATGCCATGAAGGTTGGTTTACTTCAGTCATTAGAAAGAATACCAACTTCGGCAATATGTTATCTGGAGAGGCTAGGCCACTTTTTTAACCATCAACTCAATTTAGTCAACATCATGTTCTAAGTCGGTCTTGGGGCTACCTGAATTTTGGCTGGAGGTCAAGCCTAAGTTTACTACTTCAGGATGCAAACACCTAAGACTCACTCAATGAGATAAAAAAAAATGATGTTGGGAAAATAGTTGAAGACAAATAATTATATACTTTCTGAGCTGCTAAAACTTGCAATTGTGATGGAGGCACATTGAATTCTTGTGTATTCATAAAGTATAACTCGCATCCAATCTAACTTGCTGATTTGTTAAGCGACCCCTCTCTTTTCCCCTTTATGTTTGCAGTTGTTCACTTGTTCTTGCATGTTTGTTACATAACTGCAGAGCTCATTATGACACTCATAAATTCATCATTATGGTTTTCCTTTAATATCTTGGATGCTTTTGCAAGTTTTATATCATTGACATGAATGGTGGTCTAGTGGCTGAATTGAATTCATGCGGGCTACAGGTGTTTTTGCTTTGATGATTATGTGATATTTTTGATGTTTTGTTTCTTCTCTCTGGTTCTAAGTTGTTCTTACCATTGAGAAATTAGTGTCATTTGTAAATTTAAATATGTAGGGCTATGGCAATTCTTGTTTCTTTGTATTTGAACTTGCCACCTGTGGTACATGTCAATGTTGCTGACTTCCTTTTGTTCTGTTTATTTGGCAAGGGCCAACGGCTTCTTTGAAGCATATCGTTTTTTGTGCACAGTGATCTTCTCATTTTGTTCCTCCCAAATTTAACTTGATGGCCTTTTCATTTTGCTGTTTCCTTCTTCATTATTGCAAGCACGGTATTAATCAGGCTTTTGATTAACTGATGCTCTGTATGAAATAGAGGGGCATTCTGAAACAAAAATAAAGAAGAAAAATAGGTTGAAGGAAGCACTGGCCATAATATGTGACTGACATGTAGGAAGTAGCAGCTTAAGCTTTTTGAAAGATATGTCTGTATTGCTTTATTGTCTAAATAAAAATTATGCTGTTCTGCAGGTTGACTGCCTTCAGGTGGATGGTGTCTTGGATAATCGGAACCTTGTTTACTGTGCATCTACAAGGTAATCTAAATATCATTCAAAGCCTTTATAGATTTTTACAGTCTCCTCTAATGATTTTCTTAGTATTATTAATTTATTGAGTGCAACCGCCGATTAATTTCTGACACTTTTCACACATGCACTAAATAATCCTTCAAGTTATCAGACAACAATTTTTTTTGCTGCAAAACAATTAAATTTACAGAAGGAAACCTGGGGAAAATTCTTTATTTTTCTCTTTTAAGACTTCCATTTTATATGGTTATTTTGTTGAGGTTCATCATTGATCCAATATAACTTGCTTAGGTTTGCCTTTGGCCCTTTAAGTATTCAAGTGATGCATTTTTTTTCACTCTAACTAAAGTCAGCAGGAGCAAATTTGGATAAAATTCATGCCTAGTACTTTCATGATAATTTCAAACTAAATTTTACTCCAGGGGAAATTTTAATTACTCAAGCAGAATTTTTAGTTGAAGGGTTGGAAATGTCACAAAGTCAATTGGTCAGGTTTGAAGTGGTAATAGTGTTTTGAGTGAAGAACAGTGATTTCCTAAAGTTAGTAATTTGAAGTAAAACACTAAATTACTAGGGTTATATTTGTTTATGTTTTTAAGTGTGTGGTTTTTTGCAAAGTATGTAAAAGTAAGAGAAAGAAATAAAATTTAAAATGTGTAATGATTTTAGTGTGTGTTTTTGGGGTGTATGAAGCAAAACAAACATAGCATAGATGTTTACAGAAATTTGAGCTTAGATTATTGGGACAATGCAAAATATTTTTCTGACTCTAGTATGCTTACTTTGTCAAACAATTGATATGCATTTTTTAAAGAATAAATAAATCAGAGATTTATATTCATTAATTTTTTTTCTTGCCCCGACAAATAAGACCATTTAGTTTCAATTATTTGTAATATTTATAGTATTGTTAGGATTAGAGTATTCAATGAGATTTTGAAGGGAAAATCATTAAATGTGGGTCCAAAAGAATTTTTTTTTATAATTATTAAATTATGGGGAAAACATCAAATCAAAGCTTGAAATTGAGCCCCGTTGAGCTAAAGCAAACTGGCCTAGACAACTCCACCTAAATGATAGAAATTGTTCCAACTTCATTTCCATTTTTCAATAAAGCAGGCTTTGCCAATTACAGTTCAGGGCAATGGTTCATGACTTCATGCAGTATCCATCTAATGGTGTGTCCAAATTTTTTAACATGTGTGCATGTTTTCCATGTCTGACATGAAGTAGAGGGTTATAAATTTTTAATCTATGATTTATGCTTACCAATCAATTATAATGCTTTTAATGTTCATGTTTTTGGGATAGATGCTTTGTTTCCTTTGTCTTATATTGAAAGCCTACTAACAATCTTTGTCTGTGGTCGCTGTAGTGCTGGTAAAAGTTTTGTTGCTGAAATAATAATGCTACGGAGAGTTTTATCAACTGGAAAAATAGCGCTTCTTGTACTTCCATATGTATCCATTTGTGCAGAAAAGGTTTGTGGTTTCTTTGTTTTCAGAGGAATGTTTGACACTTTTTTCCACTTCTCATGCTTCGTATTTTTGGAAACATATAGGCCGAACACCTTGAAATTCTTTTAGAACCACTAGACAAACCTGTTAGGAGTTTTTATGGAAACCAAGGATGCAGCTCTCTTCCCAAGGATACATCTGTGGCTGTATGCACTATTGAGAAAGCAAATTCTTTGATTAATAGATTACTAGAAGAGGGCCGTTTATCAGAGCTTGGTACCATTGTGATTGATGAACTGCACATGGTATCAACCTTGCTTTAATTTTCCTTTGGATGCTGTTTGCACTTGTAATCGTTATGTAATTTTACCTGACTCTCATTCTTGTATCTGGAATCGTATTGTGTATAATCGCAGGTTGGTGATCAGAGTAGGGGTTATCTTTTGGAACTCATGTTGACGAAGCTTCGCTATGCAGCAGGTGAAGGCAATGTAGACTTTTCTAGTGGAGAAAGTTCAGGAACAAGTAGTGGTAAATCTGATCCTGCTCGTGGCCTCCAAATTGTTGGCATGAGTGCAACACTACCCAATGTGGCTGCAGTTGCTGAGTGGCTTCAAGTAAGCTCATGACTTTCGTATAGTGTCAAGTGGTTACAGATGCAGCATTGTTTATTTGCTTATAAATATTCCAGCTATTTAATAATCTTATTTTGAGGCATAAATCATTGAATTGTTTAACATGGATTAACACGGTTCCAGATGATATGGGTCGATAAATGCTGCTACAATTAAAAGTTTGAATGACAATGGTGTTCTTTGCCAGGAATTAAAAGTTATATTCTGATAATTGTTGATGCCAATAATCTTTGATTCCATGAAGGATTGGAAATGGGATTTATAAGTCAAGAGAGAACTGGGTTTTCATGTGTAAATGAAAACTGGGTGTCATATGGTTCTATAACTGGAGAAGTATATCCACAAACCTACTAAGTTCAAAGGTAGGTCTAATGCAAACATGTTGTTTTAAAAAGTAAGTTTGGATGATTGGTTTTCACATCTGTTCTCTCAAGTTTATACGAAAAATATGATCTCTTAAATTTTGCTTTGCAAGCCTCTGTGAAAGCACAGGTTAACTGTTTGAAACATTAGGTCTAAGTTAGTTTATTCTTAGTCATGCATTACGTAAGTTCATTAATGTCAATATGGATGAACTGATCTGCCATTTAATTTGTTTATTGCAGGCAGCTCTTTATGAGACAGACTTTCGCCCTGTTCCATTAGAGGAATACATTAAAGTTGGTAGCACAATTTATAACAAAGAAATGGAAATTATTAGGACAATCCCAAAAGCGGCAGACCTTGGTGGTAAAGATCCGGATCATATAGTGGAACTTTGTAATGAGGTTTGATCCTCTCTCTCTCTCTCTCTCTCTCTCTCTCTCCATGAATACTGCATTGTCTTGCTTTTGGGTTGAATAATTATGAACTTTGAATCAATAATAGGTTGTCCAAGAGGGTCATTCGGTGCTAATATTTTGTTCCAGTCGAAAAGGGTGTGAATCAACTGCAAGGCATATTGCTAAATATCTCGAAAAGTTTTCTGTAAGCCCTGGCAGCGAGCAAGGCGAGGCCTTTGATGTTTCTTTTGCTGTTGATTCGTTGCGCAGATCCCCTTCTGGGTTGGATCCTATACTAGAAGAAACTCTTCCTTGTGGAGTTGCATACCATCATGCTGGTCTCACAGTATGTTGGCCACACCCTATTAGTTTATGCCTTGCTGAGCCATATAAATTAAATCTCTTGATTTATTTAGTATATCCGACACTTATAGTTCCCCATTTCTAGAAAAGGTTGAGGAGAGGGAGACTGTTGAAACATGTTACCGCAAAGGACTTATACGTGTCTTGACTGCTACATCGACACTAGCAGCTGGAGTTAATCTTCCTGCCCGAAGAGTTATATTCAGACAACCGCGCATAGGTCGTGATTTTATTGATGGGACAAGGTATAGGCAGATGGCAGGACGGGCTGGTCGGACTGGTATAGACACAAAGGGAGAGAGTGTAAGCCTATTTTTTCTTGTTTATACCATTCTCTCATACGTTGTCCTAATTATTCGATTAATATTTCAGTTATTTACTCTTTTCCATGCACTTGCAGATATTCCTGCCTAATTAGGTCTTTGTCTACTTTTTAACTTTGATGAAGTTTGCCACTGTTTTCATTCCCTTTTTTATTAATTATTGAAAATTCTAACAAATCCAATCTTCTTCTTCAAGCACATAAAATTAGTTGTTTACAAATTTAAAATTATCCTGCAGGTGCTGATTTGCAAGCCTGAGGAAACCAAGAAAATTCTAGCACTCCTTAATGATAGTTGCCCTCCACTTTATTCTTGCTTGTCAGAAGATAGGAACGGGATGAACCATGCTATACTGGAGGTTGGTGCTGGAGGAATTGTTCAGACTGCCGGTGATATTCATCGATACGTACGGTGTACTCTTCTCAATTCAACCAAACCCTTTGAAGATGTTGTAAAATCCGCACAAGATTCCCTTCGATGGTTATGCCATAAAAAGTTTCTACAATGGACTGAAGAGACTAAGATATACACCGCTACCCCACTTGGTCGTGCTTCTTTTGGCAGTTCTCTGTGTCCAGAGGAATCACTTGTAAATATCTCAGACTTTTCCATCTTTTTGTATGCATTATGTACTTTTACAATTTTGTACCTACAACTTGTTAGCCAGTTACTTTGAAAGGTCACAGTACATAATTTTCTGTCTTAACTTTATGAAATTTATCCAAGTTCAATGTTTTATTTTGTTTCTTGGTGAACTTTGACTACCAATGCTGTAGATTGTGCTGGATGATCTCATAAGGGCAAGAGAAGGTTTCGTCTTAGCTTCAGATTTGCATTTGGTTTACTTGGTAACTCCCATTAATGTTGACGTGGAACCAGACTGGGAACTCTATTATGAGAGATTCATGCAGCTATCTTCTCTGGACCAGGTACTTGCTTTATATCTCTTCCATCTCTGATTGTGATGACCCATTAAAGAAATTTAAGTTACAGTTGCTGAATGCTGGTCACAAACTTAAGCAGCATGTAGAGTAGTATGCAATGATCTTATTGTTTGACTTGCATCAGTTTGTATGTTGATAACTCTTTTTGTCACATAAATACTAGGTTTTGTACATCATTCATGTATCTCTTAATTCATTTATTTTGAACGCTTGTGTTTGTCATATTCTTATTTATTAAGTACAGAAAAAAGAAATTCTGATTTAGGAACAATTATATTTTATATTTAATTCAGATGGAAGTCAGTCGTCAACAAAAGGCTATAATAATAATTATTCCATCTCTGTTGAACTTTTGCTTAAAAGCAGTGTTAGAAGAACAAGATAACTGCATAAGCATGCATGGCACCTTGCAATGTTTGTAAAGATTATGTTTTTTTACCAATGGGAATTTCATGAATGCTGGAAAGATTTTAGTGTCTTGATTTAAAAATAGAAGCTTTTCAACATTGGGAGGGGGGGCATTACTTGTTTAAACAGTTTATCTGGGGATTCCTCAGCCTGGAGACTGAAACTAACAGCAAGTTCTATTGGACTGTGTTTTATTGTGTTGAAACAATTTGCAAATTGCCTTGGTGTATGTATATTTGACCCAAGATACTTTTATTGAAGTAACCTTGATTATACCATATACATTATAGCCTTTGTTATGAATGCAGTCCGTTGGCAATCGAGTTGGAGTACAAGAACCCTTTTTGATGCGAATGGCTCATGGTGCTCTTCCTCAAGCTTCACACAGATCAAGGATTAATGCCCATGGTTTTCAGGGAAGATATGATCACAAATTGATGTCAACCCATGGCATGCTCTCAGATGAACAAATGCTTAGAGTGTGTAAACGGTTCTATGTTGCTCTTATCTTGTCACGGCTTGTGCAGGTAAATTTATTTATGCCATAGTGTGATATCAATCCTCCCTCCCTGCGTTTAGCCTGAACCCCCTCTAGGCTTCTGCAATTACCATGAAAATTTTCAGTTTAAGATATGGTAAATGTGTGTGGTCATCTGGTATGTGGTACATTAATTTTCATGCATATACTTGGATTATCCCCTCTCTGCCTCTCATCTCCAACTGGCTGCAATGAAAGGTAGCTCTTAATTTTCAGTCCTTCACTATAATTACCTTAATAGTTACCTGAACGAATTTACCTTATTGAGTTTGCTTTTCCTTCATTTTTTATTATCATGCACTATTCTTGCCAAAAAATTACTTTCTGCTATGACGTTGTTAAGCCGTGTTTCACATCATCTTTAATGAGATAATTTTGTGATGCTGAAATTTAGGAAGTTCCTGTGGGCGAAGTTTGTGAAGGTTTTAAAGTTGCCAGAGGCATGGTTCAGGCCTTACAAGAAAATGCTGGAAGGTTTGCATCCATGGTTGCAGTATTCTGTGAGAGGCTTGGTTGGCATGACCTTGAAAGTTTAGTATCCAAATTCCAAAATCGTGTTTCATTTGGAGTTAGAGCAGAGATTGTAGAACTTACCGCAATTCCTTATATTAAGGTGTGAATAGCTCTGACATTTTGATTTCCCATAAATCTAGATTAAATATCTTAACTGTTATTGGAACATCTAGGGTTCACGAGCTAGAGCACTTTATAAGGCTGGTTTGCGAACACCTCAAGCTATAGCTGAAGCGTCGATTCCTGAAATTGTCAAAGCACTTTTTGAATCTTCTTCGTGGAGTGAACATGGTAAGTTTTTTTCCCCACTTTTTTGCACTTCATCCTTTAAAACCTGAAGTAGATTTTATGAACATTGCAAATACAGATATACTACTTTATTTTTCAGTATTTAAGGTGATCCATTTGATAAATAATCTCTAATTTGGATGAGTTTTCCTTCATGGCTATGGAAGGCTCCACACATAGAAAAATACAAATGGGAGTTGCCAAGAAGATAAAGAATGGTGCTCGCAAAATTGTTCTTGATAAAGCTGAAGAGGCTAGAGTTGCTGCATTCTCAGCCTTCAAATCTCTTGGACTTGACATCCCACAGTTCTCTTGCTCACTATTATCCAATGCCCCAGGAAATGCCCTTAAGAAAGAGTCAGCATCATCATCAGGGGAGGAGTTGACAAGTAGTTATGCTGTTCCTCAGCATTCAAAGCAAATTTTAGATGCATTATTGTTTAGGGACAGATGTAAGATCACTGGAGTTATTTCAGAAACTGAGGGGGACAAATTTATAGACACGCCTGCAGTGGGCTCTGTGTCTTCAGTTAAGGGAAAGCCATCAGATAATACGCAACTTGAAATTTCCATGGAAAAACCTCTTTTGCTTGAGGAATGTTCTAATGACCTTAATAACAAGCTATGTATCATCACTAATTGCACCAGTAACGCAAATGGATCCAACTCTCATCCATTAACAGGTCTTGGCTGTGATAAAAATCAGTACCGTGAGCATTTTGATCGTGCTGGACAAAGGCAGCCCAAAAGCGAAAATAAATGCATGGAGAGCAAAGAAAATATGTTGGAAAAAGGTCCTGTTAATGCAGTTAGCATTCCTGGTGGACTCGATTCTTTCTTGGATCTCTGGGGTGCAGCTACAGAGTTCTTTTTTGATATCCATTTTACTAAAAAATCTGAACTGAACTCTGTTGCTCCATTTGAGATACATGGCATATCCATTTGCTGGGAAAGTTCTTCTGTGTATTATTTAAATATTCCTAAGGACTTATTCCACTATAAAAATCAAGGAGATCATCATACTGTAGGAAGCAAGGATATACTGCCAAATCTGCAGATGGAGATGACCAAGAAACGATGGACTAGGATTGGGATGATAATGGGAAGGAAAGATGTCAAAAAGTTCACTTGGAACTTAAAAGTTCAGATTCAGGTGCTTAAGAGTCCTGCTGTTGCTGCTCATAAATTTAGCAGCTTGCATGGTGGAGTGAAAAATTTGGGTCCGGATCTTGTTGAAAATTCTTATTTTATGTTTTCCCCTGTCCATGTGAGATATGCAGTTGATATGTGTGTTGCAGCATGGATCCTTTCGCCTGACGAGGAGAGAAGTTCTTATCCTAATCTGGAGAAGGTAATCTTCATGCCTTCCTTTGGTTCTATTCTGAACCATGTTTTTAAAAGTGCCCAGGAAAAAGGTCTAGCAAGATTAATGCAGTTGTTCATTTGAGAATGAAAATACATTTGGGCAAGTTGTTTTCAGATTGTGTCAACTTTGATACGACATGTCACTCGGGTTTGATTTTAGTGCTATCAAATCATGAAATCTGGTTGGTTCTAACAATATAAGAATTGTTAACGGTTATGTGAATAATGATATAAAATGACCATTTACATTGTGTTGTGATATGTTGAATATTTTTGTTCAAATAAAAAATACATAACTTGTGCATTTAAAAAACGTGGTCATAATTATGAAGTTAGCAAAATAATAAATAAAAATGGCTGGGATTTGGATTTGTCACCAAAAAAGCATAACAAAACAGACCTATAAATTCCTCTGTACGCTCCTGATCAATTTACTGTTTTCTTTGATGCCAGCTATCTTTCCTGTTTCACCTTTATAGGGAACTTATTATTATTCAGCAAAAAAGTCTGATAGAGCATAATGAGTGGCTTTAAACACAATAAACAAAGATGTGCGTTACTTTTCTGCTGAAGGACTATTTTATATGTTTCATTCATGACAAAATGTTTTAGTTGTCAAAAATGGTCTCTCAAGCTATGGTCTTGACAGGAAGTTAAAAGGAGGTTATCTAGTGATGCTGCTGCATCTGCTAATCGCAGTGGTAGATGGAAGGATCAGACGCGAAGAGCTGCACATAATGGTTGCTGCAGGAGAGTTGCACAAACTCGAGCTTTGTTTTCTGTTCTATGGAAATTGCTAGAATCTGAAGAGCTGGTTGAGCCACTGATGACTACTGAAGCTCGATTGGTGAGTAGTCTTATTTCACTCTTGAAAGAATAAAGGGAAAACTTAACCATCTGACTTTGAGTTAATGAATTTGTGGTCACATAGTTTCTATAGACTGCAAAACTCTCCCATCTTGTGTCAACCTGCTAGTTTTCTTGAACAGCAACTTTGCATCATCAATGTGAATTTTCTTTAATCAAACTGGTAAAAAATGGCTTTATTAATTTCTTATTTTTGGAAGTTTGGAATGAAGTAGAAAAATATCGACTTTGGATATTTTATTACTTATGATTGGATTGTTGTTTGATTCAGGTTCTAAATTTCTCCTGATAAGCTAGCATTCAATGTATAATCTTTTTAGTTGTTTCACTTTCTCCCTGATTCTGATGAAGTCATCATGTTTATTGCTTATCAAATGATCTTTCAATGTGAAGGCTAAAGTCACATTTGTTTTGTAGGCTAAGGTTCTTGCGGATATGGAGATCTGGGGAATAGGTGTTGACATGGAAGGATGCCTTAGAGCTCGACATATCCTTGGAAGAAAACTCAAGGCGCTAGAGATGGAAGCTTATAAATTAGCTGGCAAGACATTTTCATTGTCAATGCCTGCAGACATAGCAAATATTCTCTACGAACACTTGAAGCTTCCCATGCCGGAAGGCTATAGAGGGAAGCAACACCCTAGCACTGATAAGCATTGTCTGGATACTCTAAGGTACTAAAAGGACTAACTGGGTTGTTACGTGTCTTGTGTGTTGGATTGATTTGACATTCACATATTTTGTTGCCCAGTTTATAAGATATCTTTACTTCCTATTTCAAATTGGAATTGTGGTAGTATTAGAGTTTGTTTTGATTTGGTCACTTCTCTTTTTTCTTTCTTTTTTTCAGAGAAAAAAAAAATGTTTTGGATGAAATTTACTTCCTTATGGAAGTTGGACATATGTTTGGTACTTCTTTCTCTTAGATCTGCTCCCTTTGGCTCTAATTTTCATTGGCCAATTGACTAATTCCCAGAAAAACTTCTACTCTGGGTACCTTTTTCTCCAAATTTTTATGCTCTAGTTTCATTTATGGAATTTGCTTAAGTATTATTCTATTCACCATAAGTTTACTGTTCAAAAGTATGCTTAAAGTACACTGTGAGTAATGAATCCTAAACATCACTTGCATGTGATTCTCACTTTTGAATATAGTCTTTTTTGCTGATAACCTCTGACACTATTATCTTTTAACAAGGTCAAGGGTCCTATGATATCAAATTTGGCATTCATTATCGACTTTTTTTGTCAATGTTAAATTTACCGCGATATGATAAGGCATGTGGGTAACAGTTTTTGTGAAACAATTTAAGCAGAAAATGCCAAAACTGGGATGTGGTTGCTTGGAGCAGCTAGTCATTGCACAGATTAATGCATAGTCTGCATTCAACTTTAAAGTCCTTTCTAATTTCTATGCGATGCGTGCTTTTTTCTGGTCAATGACACGGGAATCGAATATAACTAAAAATGTTTTAAAGTTTATCAGCTTTTCCATGCAGCTTGAAGTAGGATGCATTTATTTGTTTATCTATTTTTCCTGATGTTTTTGAAAGCCTTCTTATTTAATTGGTTTTATATGCACCCTTTGTGATATATTTTCTTACACATCGGATGATGATGGCTTTTATTCTCTTTTAGGGGGGCGTTAGGTAAAAGGATATGGGTATGAGTAATTGGAATGAAACCTGTAACTATTACTTGGATTGACTGCATTGAAATTCAAATTTTGGAATCATATCCCAAAACTTGGATTTAACCCATTCCTTGGTAACTTGGAGGGTTTTGGACTAAATCCGTAACTTAATTCATTCCAAATAATTGCAAAACCTATTTCGATTCCAATTCCTATTTCAACATGTGAACCAAACACCCCCTTAAATTGCATTGGCCTTCGCTGGTGAATTATGAGCTTTTCTCCTGTTTCTACACCTATTCTGTCTTGTGATACTAAAATAGTTGATATTTTTATGCATTCATCTATTGATGATGATTTATCTCAAGACTGTTCTCTTCTGATGAAGGGGAATTGTTGCACGTTCATGATTAGTTATTTCATTTGAGAATTTGATGAAGATGAGATGCCTTACAGCTATAAATCTTGGTTTTATGCAATAAGCTTTTGGACTAAAAATGTTTTACTGTTTTTCAGGGATGAGCATCCTATTGTTCCAGTAATTAAAGAGCACCGAACATTGGCTAAACTCTTGAATTCTACCTTAGGATCAATATGTTCACTTGCCAGGCTTTCCATCAGGGCCCAAAAGTATACTCTACATGGTCATTGGCTCCAGACATCCACAGCAACTGGCCGACTTTCAATGGAGGAGCCTAACCTCCAGGTGTACTTTCCCATTTATTTTGATATTTTGTTTATGTTTGGTTTCTTGTTTGTTGTGACATAATTTCATTTTTTAGTGATTTTCTTTCACACTAGTAACTAAATAGCATTCCCTATTGTGGACATAGTGTGTCGAGCATATGATTGAGTTCAAAATGAACAAAGATGAAGAGGAATCAGGCAGTGACTATAAGATTAATGCTCGTGATTACTTTGTACCAACTCAGGTGAATACACTTCAGATTTTCAAACTTAAAGTTCTTTATTATCAACTTGAAGAATTGTCCTCTTTCTGTGAGTCAGATTTTCTTTTAATGTACACTGATTTGTGTCTTCTACTTAATCTTCTTGTTTCAGGATGATTGGTTGCTTCTTACTGCAGATTATTCTCAGATAGAACTGAGGCTTATGGCCCATTTCTCAAAAGATTATTCTTTGATTAAGCTGCTGAGTGGTCCCCAGGCTGATGTCTTCACAATGATTGCCGCGAAATGGAGTGAGAAACATGAGTCCACTGTGAGCTCGCAAGAGCGAGATCAAACGAAGAGACTTGTTTATGGAATTCTATATGGGATGGGTCCCAACGCACTGGGTGAACAGTTGGACTGCAGTCCCGATGAAGCCGCAGAAAGAATTCAAAACTTCAAGAAATCTTTCCCTGGTGTTGCTTCCTGGCTTCAGGACGTAGTTAAATCTTGTCATGAGAAAGGGTGAGGCCAATAATTTAAATGCATGCCATGTTAGAGTCGCATAGTTCACAATACTGCTAAAAAAAGTGCTGAGATGAAGGTCAGCGAGAGTTCACAATACTGCTAAAAAAAGTGCTGAGATGAAGGTCAGCGAGCTGTGTGTTTTAAAACCTTTGCAGGTGGCTGCAACAATTTCACATCTTTCAGTTTCTTTGGCCTTCCCTTTACTTTGAGGACTCCAACTTTAGCGAGGTGACATGTGGATCCATGTTCCTGAGAGAATGAGTTTCCAAGACTCTTCATTTTCTTTAGCTCATTAATTGATTCTCAATATGATCTTACAATGTTGGAACCTACTCTGTTTTTTTGGTGTGAGTTAGAGTGCTACCCTATGTGTCAAGTGACTGAACTCTAGTTGGAGGGCTAGACTAACGCAACAGCAGGGTATCACTATGAGCGAAACACCTTTGTTGAATGAGATGGCCTGAGAAGAAAAGACAAAAAATTTATTAGTATACATTGAACAAAGTGCACTCGGAGTTGCATATTAGTCATTTGTCAATGGTGTTTAACCTTCTTGTTAGGGTAATCTATGGCTTTTGTAATATTGTATATTTTGATGCTGCCTGAATCATTGCCCTGCTTATTTTCATAAATTCAAGGCTTATCAAATGTTCTTTTATCTTTAAAAGCAAATATTTCTTCAATGTTTTTACTTATTTACCAGAGAGGTCTCTCACTTACTGACAAATGCTCAGTAAGACCATCTTTCTTCAATAGTCATTTTTACTTCCAAGAATGATGCCATCTCCTGTTCTGCAGTTACATTGAGACCCTCAAGGGGCGAAAACGATTCTTGGAAAAAATTAAATTTGGGAACAATAAAGAAAAATTGAAAGCTCAGAGACAAGCTGTAAATTCTATATGTCAGGTATTTCTTTTGTCCACATTGTTATTGTTGTGGAAAGATGGTTTTTTGAAGTTGTCTTTTCAACTGTAAAAAGTGTTGTGTGTCTAGGGATCTGCTGCTGACATAATAAAAGTGGCAATGATATGCTTGCACGATGTGATTAGCGAGGATATGGAGGCACCTTGTCCTGGTTTCGTAGGTGAAGAAAATTTTCAAAAGCTTAAAGGTCGCTGTAGAATCCTTCTACAGGTAATTGTTTGAAAAGTTTTCCATTGTAGTTGTGCTAAGCTCTATTTGGCTTTAAATGATAAATGTGCTTTGAAAATGATGTATACTTAAATTCTTACTCTTTTTGGCCGAAAAAATTGGTTCCATGAGTTTACTTTTGTGTTATTAGATGCCTCATGTGCCTGTATTCAAATATGTGTGCATCTCTGCCGCATAAATTTAATCAGTTGGATACTTCAATTTTATTTGTTAGAGAAGTATACAACATTTTGCAATGGGCTGAGTTTTTTAACTCACAACATTTTGCAATGGGCCGAGTTTTTAACTAACAGCATTTTGCAATGGGCAGGGTTTTTTAACTCACAACATTTTACAATGGGTTGTGTTTTTTCACCCTCTTTTAGTGCATTTTGCTGTGGTGCTTGTGCTGTTTCTATATCAGTATGATATGTTCTTCAAGCTCTGTTCATTAGGTACATGATGAACTGGTAATGGAAGCTGATTCATCAGTTATAAGAGAAGCTGGGTCGTTGCTGCAAAAATGCATGGAAAGTGCTGTGTCACTTCTTGGTATGGTGTTGAAAAAGTTAATATTGTGCTTATTAGCAATTTATTTCTTGAATACCAATCAAGCTTTGGCTTTCCATAAAATTCTGCTACACTATCCTCCTTGTTTAGTCTTACTTTGTTTGCTTTTATTATTTACTTTTCTCAGGATGTAGATTGAATATCTCTCTCTGCTGTTGAAAAGTTTCCCCTAAAAGAAAGCAGATTGTTTTGCTTCATCCTTTCACCTTTTTTACCAGTCACAATTAAACTATCACTCTGAAAACACCAATATCTGGGTGATGCAGAATTTGCACTCTCAGTGAAACAAGAATGTACTTTTTATCATATACACTCATTACATGTCCAACTGAAGCTTGTTCAGAAATTGACCAAAGCCTTGGTTTGCTGTGTATTTTATACTCTATTCTTGTTATCTTACTCCATCGGTTGTGACACAATGACTTCCATTTCTGTTTCTTGTGACATTTTTAATAGACCCTATTTGCTTAAATATGAATTTTTTTTTCATGAAATTTCCTTTTCAATTAATATTATGACATGTTAACATTAACAGCACTCTTTTTATGACAATAAATGGAAAGATAAACAGCAGTTAACATTTTCAATTCTCATTTGAAACTTTCATGTGTGATCTAGCTGAACCTGTAATGTTGGGAATGAGGGTTTCAACTCTAAAGATTATTCATTTGTTTATTCCTCTTGCAGTTCCTTTGCCCGTCAAATTGAAAATTGGGAGAACATGGGGATCTCTCGAACCATTTGATCTAAATTCGTAGTGCTCTGTGAGATGCAGTTAAAATGCACCTATGGAAGGAGAGTGCACAAGTGGCCAATGTTTCAGTCTCTAGGTAATGTGTTGAAAGTGCTTGTTAAACTCGTATTGCTTATAATTCTAGTGACGCATTTGAGATATTATACACAAATATATGTTCATTTATGGCAATATGATGTGCTTGAGAAGATGCTTGGATATTTTGGGTTTTATGATGCTTTTGTCCAAAGAGTATCACTTTTACTTGTCGACTGCTTTAACTCAATCTTGCCTTCCGCGGAGAGAAGGAACCAATGTCTACAGAGTTAGCCTAGTTTGGCACATTGGCCTTCTTTTTGGTGCGTAGGTGGTTATGTGAATCATAATATCAGTTAATTGATGAAATTGTAGAGGCTACAGTTTAAGTTCTGATTTTTTAATTGAATGTCCTTTCATGATCACCTAGAAATGTTTATTGCTCTCGTATTAAAAGTGTTCAATTTGTGGGAAGCATCTTAATTTCTGACATGCTGCAAGAAATGCCATAATGAGATATTCTTTTTCTTTAATGCTTTCTCTGCTTGGAGTCTGGAGCTTCTTTTTGTTAGTTTGAGTTTGAGCCTCCAGTGCAAGACATTCATGAATACCTTTAAGAACACTAGTAAATTTGCTTGATTGTGTTTCATTCTTCTTCTTCTTTTTTTTGGTAGAAGTGCGTACAATCAACTCAACAAGTTTCCTTTAGATATTTGCTTTGGGATTTTTAGTTATTTCAAATTGAAGGGGTGGGGTTGGAGAGGGAAGGGCTGTGTGTTGGTGATTCAGGATGTTTTGCTTATTGACGTCACTTTTGATTTGAGTAATATTGGTAATGCAGTCATCTGAGGCTGAAAAATCTAGTATCGTCTGCCCACTTTGAAGGATAAGGATCAAGTCCTTTTATGAGCAGCAAACTATCGTCAAAGATGGAGCTAATCTGTATTATTAATTTGTATTCAATCATGAAGATCGATTTTATCCCAACTAGGACCATGTCCATGTGGATTGGCTGTCGCCCAATGCAGCATGAGTTTAGCTTGTGGATGGATGGGTGTCCTATAGCTCACAGGATTTTGGCTACCCAGAGTTTTAGGACCTGAGAAGAAAAGTAAAATTGGCCCATTGTGTCAAGGGAGATAATGATAATCGGAGTTCTCATGAATCTTACTCCAGGTTACTTAATACCCTGCCTTAAATTCTTATTTTTTGCCATATATAAATGCTGTGCTCTGTTATCAAGCTTTTAGTATTTGTATTGGTGAATAACTTTATTATTGATATCTTCCCTCCATTTCATACTTTCCACCAACTTGCCTCGTTTGGATTGGTCTCTTGCAGTGTTATTTCTGGATTTCTGTTGCTGATGCGCAGTGTTTGCTAAACCCTGCACTTGGGCTATGCCTGCGCTTGAAGTTTGTGATTGTTAGCTATGCTCTAGTTAAACAGCCTATTATGGATATCCGTGGTCTCACTTTTGGCAAAGTGTCAAGTCTTGTTCGAGTAGAAGGAAAGGGACTGACTGACAATCTATTATGGTGAGGAAGTGCTTGCACTTTAAATTGACTTTCGGATTCAGTACATGATACAGAGATCAGTTCTTTCATTCATTTATGCAAATCCATACATTGATACATAGGAAGCAGACATTCATGTAACTAGAATGCCAAAATGCATTGAAATAGACAAGTACGTATATGTAATAATGCATGCTAACAGCAAGCTCATTTTCTAATACTTAGGAACCCACACAACGTGATCCTCGGGAAGAAAATGGCAGACTGGAAGAGTCCCTGGCTTCACCTTGAGCACCTGAAAAGCCAAATGCTTAGGGTTCCAGGCTGCTGTATCCCGATGACAAACTGCCACTGCTTCTGCCTTTAACCCATCAGCCGCAGCCATGGAAACCTTGTAAGCCACCGTGGTTTGTGTCTTGTGGCAATAAAACACTGCATATGCATACTCCTGCTTGTGGCAGGCCACCACTGCTTTCCCGGTAGGCTTTCTCTTCACTCCCAAAATGCTGTACTCTTTCATCGGACCCTTCTCTGCGCTTGTTGATATTGCCTCCACTTCTTTCCCCAGCTTGGAGGTGCTGTAATCAACCATAGACTCCAAAGAAGTTGCACAGAATTTCTCCTCTCCCTGTATGCCTGCCTCCTCACATTCCTTTATGGTTTTCTTCATCACCTTGGCTTCATCCGACGTGGGATTCACAGAAAACTTGTTCAGAATCTCCGGCAACTCGTTTGAGGAAAAGGGTATTGAATCAGCAACCTGGCGAGGTAGAAATGAAGTCTCGTTTGTGGATTTAAAGAAATGCAAGTTCATTCTTTTGCCAGCATGCAAGTCCTTTTCTAGGAAGAAGAGGGCCACGTTGGGGTCGTCATGCAACTGGGTTTCGGTGGCTGCATATAAGTACTGGAAAGGGTCTGGACCTTGACGGACACCAACGGAGACGGGTTTGCCCTTCTTGGTGCCGGTTCCGACGGTGACGCCTCCTTTTCCGACGCCCACATCAGTGCGGCGGCCGGGTCTGCCTGTGTGGACGCCAACCCCGCCGTGGCCGACGTTGACGGCGGTGCTCTTGTCTTCCATCCATTCTACACGAACAGGAAAACATGTAAAAGAGGCAATCGATAGTTAATTAGTGTATAGAATTTTGAAATTTTGTTTAGAAAAATTGGATTTGAGTCGCATGTAGCTTTTGTTCACAGACTGAAACCAGATTAGTTTGGGTTGAGGTGAAGTCAGCTCAACGCTCTTAAAACCGACATTAATACTCTCATATTAATCATTTCCTCCGTGAATAACAAAATATTGGAGACATTTCTGAAGCATATTAATACGTTGAAAAGATTTTTTTGTTTAATACTTGGGTGATTATATCCTGGAGTACAAAAGAAAATTCAGTTTAAAATAATCAAACTCAAGTAATTAGCCAAGTTAAGCCTCACTCAGATATGCTAATGGTAAACCCTATCAAATTGTAAGCTCATAAGCCACAAATAAACCATTACAGCAGAAAAAGTAACATAACGAGACAACAGAGCTCAAGACACAAACGCACACACACACTGCTTAGTGGAAATTGAAAAAAAAATTAAGGAACTTGAAGACAGCAGTTTTGAAGAGAAATTGCAAGTAGAGCACCAGCTGTGGGTTGCAAGAGATCCTGTAGGGCTTTAGGCATCGGAGTATTTGGCAGTTTAGATTTCCAGTAATCCTCTGAGGGCAAAGCTGCATGGCTTGCAACTACTGCCACCTGACAAAATAACAGCAAAATATACTCCTTAATTAGCCTAAATAGACCCAAAAACCATCTAACGGTTTCTACAAGTTAAAGGCTTCCTTTTCCAGGATAGGGTGGGGTGATGCAGTCATTTATCCACTCACAGAAAGAAATGCTAAAACTTGCTGAAACTTGAACTCCATAGCACAAACTGCAGCAAGAAATGTGGAATTATTAGTGCTCAAAATGGCACAAGGGTTGCTACATGGTAGGAAAGGAGATGAGGTGTCCTATTATTTATAAGAGTGTGTGTGGTGAGATTGATATGCATATCTAATTCTTGATTGTTTTGAGAAAAGCAACGCCTAACTAAACTTCTGACTACTTAATTTGTCCAACTGCATTTGCCTCAAAAACATTTAATGTTAATTATTTTTGTTTAAATTAGCCTAATGCTACGCACATGGAATATGGCAAGGAAAATAAACGAGTTGCTTTAAGAGGGAACGGTCACCATATATTGTTCATGATGTTAACTCTAAAGGAATCATACACAAAATGGAACTTGCAATAAATGGGATTGATTGGTGGGCTGGCCGAGCAACCCTAAACAAACAACTACCAAAATTTATTAGGGTTTTAGAGGTTGTTGAGAGTTGAACCATTTTGTGCCCATGGCAATTTGATGTTTTCTTTGTTAAATTAAGCTTTGGGAAAAAGATGTGGCGTGATGATGTATACATTTTTGTGATCGAAGATATGGAAACCAAAACATTTGGGATATTTCTATTTTTTTTACCCTCAAATATTATGAGGCTTGGGTCAAACATAAATATTGCTATGACATAAATTTCGATTCACAAAAATGAAAATTATAATCATTTAACAGTTACAACTTATCTACATTGAGTACTTTAAATCATGGTTTAGCATTGATATATCATCTATACAATATTATAAATGTGTACGTACACAGTAACTATCGTTTAGTCTTCGATGTTAAAATATCAATTTTTTTTATTTTTCTTTTTTAATCTTATTTTTAACCATTTTTTCTCAATAAAAATTAAAGTAATATCTCTTCTATCTAGTCATATCTAATTTCTTGTCTCTTTCATAAAATTTTTGAGTATAATATTGTTTAGATAATTCAATTTTTATTAAATTAACAAAGTTAGTTAATTCTTTAACAAATATGTGCACATATACATTGTGTAATTTTTACTAAGATTGATTAATTACGTGTATATATTTTTTAAATTTATAATATTTATGTTGATATGGATAGAGTCAAATGGTATTGCAGTACTACTGCTATTATGTTATAATAGTATTGTAACACAAACACACCACTATGTGAATCCTTTTGGCTAGGGATGACAATTTCTGAAAAAGTCATCCCAAATTGCTTTGGGATGGCTTTTTAGCAGTCTCAAAGTTTGAGATGAATCCCAATGGTATATGAGAACAAATTTGAGATTGATTTGAAATGACTTTTCTTGGGACGGTTATTTGAGAAGGCTTCTTTGAAACGAATTTGGGACAACTTTTTTGAAATGGCTTTTGTTTTTAGTAGTCCTTTAGGTCTTAAATTGGGATGATTTTAAGATGATTTTTTTAATATATTTTGTTTTTTATAATTATATATTTTCTAATTTATCAAAATTGTACATTATGAAATAACAAGTAGTGTATGCAAAATACAAAATATTTAGTGCAAGTAATTAAATTACAAATTGATTGTACTAGTAATAAATGTTTTTAAAAAGAAGTAATGTTTGGAAATACATTGAAATGTATTTTGGGCATTAATGAAGCTATATCAATCCTCAATGTCTAGCCTGCCCTCATTGTCTTGTTTCTTATCCTCTGTAAGTTGTAATGTGCCAGCTGAATCTATGTTAAAGCCACTTTTGAGGTTAACAAACCACATAAATTCATTCAATGGTATTTCTATGTGCTCCAATTTGGATCTCGCGTCTTTCAATTCTAATCTCGTGCCATGTAGCTTCCTTTAATTTTTGTTTTGCTCTTCCTGCATCAAGTTTAGGCCAAGTTGCATGGATGATGAAAAGAAAACAAATCCTGATTTTGAATAATTTTTAAAAGATTTTGCTTCAGACTCCATACCTGGCAACATTCCCTTCTTGAAACGCCCCAAGCTAATATCATGTGATTGCTATTGTTAGTGCTAGATTGACTTGTGCTCCTAGATCCCGATGTCTCTTAACTACTGAAGTCTACTTAAATTTTTTGTACAATTCCTAGAACATGTAAAAAAAGTTCACAATTAATATTTATGAAGCTTATTTGATATACAATAATTAATGTAAAACTTCAACTTACACATTGAGATTGCGCACGTGGACCTGCCCATTTTCTAACTACATTTTTTCAAACTTTGAAGTATAGCTCCAAGTAAATGGAAGATCTGCCCAAAGTCGTTTCTTGTTTTATTTTAAAGCATGTGATATTAATATACATATATATCATGTAAATGAAATTAAATATGAAAAGATATTGATGCAAGGTTTATCAAACGATTTCTATGAGCTTGATCAATATAGATTCGCCTTAATAGATAGATTGTTGAAGTTAAGAAGAAGTCAACAATATAGTTGGACCCTAAACTAAACACCGCATCAGTGGATCACCCATGTTAAGTAGATTCCTTACATGTGGATATGAGATGATTGAGTTTAAGAAACAAGACACATATACTCATTTACACCTCACAAGAGTCATTTATTTACTTACATATGATTTAAATCATAGTAAACAGTGTTGGGCCAGGATCTTTTAAATAAGGAGGTCTTCCTCATTGTATTGGTTGATGAAGATCCTAAGCGGTATTTTTATCCAATTAAGTGGGTAATGAGAAGCTGAAATGTTGTAAGCATAAAATGTGATAACTATCTATAAAAGGGTTCAACTTTAAGCAGTTCAACAAAACGTATATCTTTGCTACATGTCGCTTGAAAATGGTGACAAAGCGAGGCTACTGTCAACAAGATACCTTATTGGGATAATTAAAAATTGACCATGGATGGCATGATCTAGTCATAGGCTTTGAAGTATTGCGCACCAGTCTTGTTCTCCTACTAGGGATGTGAGACTCAAAATAATACAAGGCAAATGTAACTATTTACTCCATAATATAAGCTTCACGTATTGAAGCATCCACATGTACTTTGTTTGTAATCCTTTTCTTCAATATGCAAAAAACTTAAACATAATTTACAAAGTCACGAACGATACACGAGAATGGTAATATAACGCAAATTGAGTGAACAAACCATTAATCTCTTAAATTGGCACATCCACTTATATTGCATAAGATCTCTAATCCTTGCCTTATACTGAGGATATATAATGAGATGTTTCATTGAATCAAAGAATACCAATGGAAATATTTTTTCCAAATTGTAAACAAGTAACACTGCATTTTCTTCCAACATCTAAATTTGACTTAAATTCAACATAGATATACAAAGATGTTGAAATAGCAATCTAATTTCTATCAATGTATTCCACACAAATTCTGGTAACATCTCCATGAACACAATAAAAGAAGCCTCTTGATGAGCACGTGACAATTATGGCTCTTCATACTATTTGGTTTCAACTTATTCATGTCTACATATCACCCAATGTTTGATGCATACCCATATGGAAATCTCAACTGTTTCAGCTACTCGTATATCACTCATTTTTTTTAAATTTCTATTTAGTTCATAAGCAACTTTGAGTTTGGGTCGTTCACTGTTAGGTGCCACTACAAGTTTGGGATGATTGCATATGATTCCGACATCTTTTCGAGAATCTAAGTTGTCCTTTCTTCCCTTTCAAATTCATGATCGTTTTAAAGATGTTGTTGAATATATTTTTCTCAATATGCATGGCATCTAAATTGTAATGAAGCAAATTGCTCTTCCAATATATAAGTCTCAAAATATAATTTGCTTTATCGACTTATGGACACTTCCATAACTGTTGATCACACCATGTTAGTTTTCTGTAACTCGATCTAGTCCCTTAATGCAATTTCATATTTGTTCACTAGTCTCTCTTTGAGGCATGAGACGCTTCAACACTCGTCTTTTGGTAAAAATTTTCCTCTTTCTCCTGTACAGATGGTTTACTAGAAAGAATTAATGATGAAAAATAAAGTAACTCACCTTTCTATCTTGTTAAAGATAAATTGCTTTTCTGTAATCTTTACATATTGGAGAACCTATCAAACTAGCTAAGCTCCACTCCAATATCATCTAATATGTAGGCAAGTTATGAATTGTCTATAATAACACTGCTTTGATATTAAAATAACTTTGTTTAGATGAATCATATGTCATGACATCAGTGTCCCACAATATAATTAACTCATTGATTAGCAACTGTACATACACATCAATCAATTGTTTTTGGTTAAATAGTCCCAGAATCACTAAAGATGAAAACATGTATGGATTTTTCAAGCATATTGCAAGTGAAAGGTTGTACAACATCTCTGCAACTTACCAACATGAATATGTTTTTTCATAAGATACATGTGGGGTGAACTCATTCACACACAAGCTTAGCCTTACATTTCTAAGCTTAGCAACAAACTCAAGGAATGTCTCATCAAAGTGTTTCTAAGCCTCAGCATTAAATGGATGACACATAAACCCCTCCTTAATAGCGTGACTGGTATGCCATGCCATATGTTCTACTATTTTAGTCGAAACATTTAATCTCTACAATCTTAGAGTTAATGGCAAGTACTGCAACCTTGCATAAGGATGTCTCTCTTTCCACGACTACTGTTCATTCTTGGTCTGAACCTGGGCTTCCCAAAGAATTTGCAGCTCTTGAGTTTTTCATCATCCTTCCAATATAGCTTGCAACTAGCTCTGCAACAATCAATCTTCACAATGCAAACTCAAGTCCCTTATTAACCATTTTATACTATAGTAGTTTTCGAGCATATAATGGGCAATATATTCAAGACTACCCAATCATACTCACCAAATTTTATAATTTAATTCAATAATGTACGTATATAACAAATGACAACTCAAACATGTGCAAAGTAAACGTCATTCAACTCTGCCTGAATTTCCTAACATTGCCAAAATTTTTTTTGGGAAAATCCAACACATTTATTTTATTTGTGGTCTCTAAAACATGAAATTAATTAAAATTACACAAAAAATTATAGATTGATCTTAAATCTCACAGGTATAGAGTAAAATTGTGACTTACACCTAAAAAAGTCAGGTTGTCATCATGATACATATTTACGGAACAAAAAATAATCAAAGTCATGTAATGATACAAATAAGAGCAACAATATTATCTTAAAAATAAAAACAACTTGAATCCCACCAACTTTATAGAGTTTTTTCGCCGGATTTGATATTATTTAGGCAATAATAGGGAGAAAAATTAAGATTTTGAATGAAATAGAGTAGTCGTATTTGACTTTACTTTTAAACCCCCAAATTAAGATAGCTTTGTTGAGACCACCAAAAAAAAGCCATCCCAAGCTGGAATGGCTTTGTGACTTTGGGACAACTTTCTAATCCATGATGAGATATGCCTTTGGGACGACTGTGGGACAGTTTGTTTTCTCCATCTCAAAACTATCCTAAAGCTATCCCAATCTGCTTGTTTTCTAGTTGTGAAGAAGTGTTGAAACAAGCTCAAATTGAGACACACACACAAACACATGGTAATTCAAATTGCTAGTGAACGAACCAACATAAAGAAGGAGAATCAAATGCATGATGTGATTATACAGTGTAGTGTCAATGCAACTACATCTACAAGGCATCACTGAGTCAAGAAATAATTCACTATAATAAAAGAGTTAACAATTAGAAACTTTTTCAAACCTCACTTGAGCAACTTACTACTCTAATTATCAAGTTTCTGGTTATTTGACATTCTACGTGAACTTTGCTTGTTTTAAACATTAACTTTAGTACCTTTAGGATCCTATCTTCTGTCATAGTGAACTCTTCGACCTGAAATACACCCAACACACTACTCAACTCTCCACTTAAAGCAAAAGATATAAACTGTTTTAATGAAACATGTTTACAACACTTAAGTCTAAACTAGGCTGGTGAAATATGCACTTTGTAAAGTTTCAATCCATTTATTCAAAAACTCACACAAAGCTTGTCTTCATGCCTTTGTATTTTCCAATATTTGGAGGAGTCTTTCAAATAGTTTTCCCAGAAAATAGCTCACCCAATATATCACAAGATGTGCTAGATTCGCCATATCTTTGCTTTGTCTCAGTCCACTAGTGTTACAATAGTTGTGTTGACTTTTCTTGCCAACATTTCTTTGTAAGTCGCATATGCATCAACGTATATTATAAAATTTGTCAAATAGGCATAAAATAGATGGAAAAAATGTTATGAGCTACTAAAAGGGGCCATATTAATGATGGTTACCTGTTGCATAGCCAATTGCAAAAATATGTTGATGTTGGAAGACAAGCAGTTAACATCAAAAATTGAAGTCAAAGAAATAAAGATTGAGGGCCAAAATTTGTGCCTTTGCACCAATGAATGCCGCTTAGTTTATTTATTTCTTTTAACGGCTAACCTACTTCAGTAAAAAGGCTAAACTGTTAGACTAAAATTACACATGAAAAGCAGACATGAAACTATATATAGTTGCCACAAGTTAATGATTTGACTAATTTAGGCAGAAATAGTTTCAAAGTTATTATATTATAAGATCTTACGTAAAATAGAGCTATCCGACAAATCCATACGAAATTTAGCATAAAATTGGGGGTTTCCTATTGGTGGGGAAGATGGTCTCAGAGCATGTCACCCGCAGATGAGTTATATGGACTCATGGGCTGACCCATTACAATAGCATAAGTCCAATGAATTTCTTGTCTCAAAGTAGTCTGGGCCAAGTGACTAGCCCATTCCAATAAGCCCAATTTACAATCAAGGACATTGCCCAGAGGGTCATTATAAGTTGTCCAAACAATCATGGAATTAGAGGGTTTTAGATCAAGTATGATTGTAGCTTTCAGAATAATTTTTAAGGCTAATTTTTCATCATTGTTGTATTCAAATTTATTCTCTTTTTATAATAATTTCAACTTGATTCCACTGAAATCAACTGTAGGCTTTTGTCTAACCATTTGCTTAAGTGAAAAATAAATGATGACCAAAGTACTCTTTTCTACTATTTTCTAATGAAAATTTATATACCTTATTCGTTCTTTTATTTTTCTATTTTTTAGAAAGAGAGTACATAGGAAACCACTATATATGAAGTTCAGTTGATTTGCATTTTTTTCTTTCCTTTGTTTCTATTATAATGAGAGCTGACAACCCTCTAAATGCACATAAATTTTAAAATTCATACTCGAGTACAAATTTGATCACTCTAACAAATCAAAAAAAAATAAAAAATAGAAGTTTCATTATTGTTTTTTTTCCTTTTTGCGAGTGCAATCCCTTTTGATTTAGAAGAATTAGCAGGAAAAGTTTGGGCCCTCGCTTTTGGGAAATCATACTTAGCTTGATCCCAAAACAATAATGAAATATTTTAGTGGGAAAAGGCGCACTTTCACCTGCACATCCACGAAAATGCGATCTCAAGGGTTGCTAAATATTTCCTTTTTCTCACCGATTCTTCCCTCTTTTTTTAATTAGTAAGTTAAAATATACATAAGACTCCATTTTCTAATAATTGAGGGCTGCGTCATCCACTAATTATATCTTGTTATATTTAATAATATCTTTGAATTTTTATGGACTTTTATAATTTATAATTAATTGAATTGGGTTTTTGTACTTTGAGTGCCTACCTTGCTTTAGCTTCTTTTAATTAAGTAGGAAAATATTTTACAAGAAATCCAACAATTGCCTTGAAGATAACACAAACAAATGTAATGAAAAGGGCCATTCTTCGTATATTTTTAATAAAGATTCAATATGGCAAAAAATAATCATATTAATAAGTGTTAATGTTACAATATTTCAAAAGTGCCATCTAATAATTAAGTGAGATTGATGTTTAACTACAACGGTGATGTTTGGAGCCTTGTGAGTATACATGTTGCATTAATATGTTATGTTTTTTTACATGTTATTTAATTTTCATAATGACAATTCAACATCAAATACACATTTACCGAGCCATTATTGAAGAAACATTGTTGTCTTTGTAACAATATGATTATTTTTAATTGTCTTTACCAAGAAACTTAGATACAAATAATTCTTGATTACCAATCTTGACATGATAAAAATTATATTTTTCAACTAATAGTTAGTATTTGTTGATTGATAATAAAATAACTTTAGATCATCAAAAATATTGGATACCATCGCTTATACGAGCGATTTAAAAAATAGAGATAAGACTACCGATGGTTAGACAGGCTCATGGATCTCATCATCTTGATCAGTTAATAAATCTATTAGAGATAAATATTTTTTTTAAAAAAAAACTGTAGAATGGCTGTGCTGTCTCACCATACTTGGAAATATTTCTCCAATAGTTAAGGATGCCTCAATTACATGTGGTAGGATTCCCCTTTTATAAGCAGAAAATTATGGATTCAATATTGAAAAATAGGGGCAATAGATTTTTTTTTTTTTGTAGTTTCTTTGATTACTTTTAGATTATTTTATGTAATAAATTACATAACACAGTTTTTTTTTTTTTTTTTGGTTGAAATCCAAACAAAGCAGATAATAGCATTAAACAGTAAAAGGAAAAGTCCAATCTGAATCTTGAATAAGGTTATATAAAATTCTCATTTCCTTCTATCACTAACAGAAATTTGCAACCAGGAGGCCCTAAGTCATCCCTCTATTTGGCTTCCTTAGCAAGAAGTTTCTCCTTAGCCTTTCTCCTGGTATGGGATTTTGATTCCAAAACACCACCTCCCCACTTCTTCCTGGTCTCATCATATTTATCGTTGAAATTGGCCTTGATAGCCTCCAGGATCTTGCTGAACTCCTGCATGTCTTCATTTTTCACAGAGGTCAAGCACACGACAGAGGCAGTCTTCTTATGAACAATAGTTCCCAGCCTAGCCTTCGCCTTCACGATGCAGTAAGGGATTTCCATTTTCCTTGGCCTTCTCATGGTCAAGCACACAGTTTGTAGAGAAAGATTTGATATTTATACATAACATTTATTGTTTTTACAATAAAAATTTCAAATAGAAAAATGTAATGTTTATAAACTAAAACAAGCTAACAATACAATGTCAATGAAGTATTCTACAACAACAATAACTAGTAAAAATTTCACTCTCAATCCTAGTACAAATTTAGAGTGTTTACCTTGTTTATACATTATAAATTATTGTATTTTAAATAATATTATAAAATTATTTTAAAATTAAAGGCATAAAAAATATTTACTATAAAAGAATAAAGAAAGATAAAAGGAATTTTAAAAGAGAAGAAATTTGGGAGAAAACATAGGTTAAAATAGTAAGTCCAAAGAAAAAAAAAAGAGAATGATAAAAGAAATAAAAGCATTTAAAAAAAAAGACAATTATGTAATTTTATAATATGGGATCAAAAAATTTTATTAATTTAATAATATAACGTAGAAATTAGAAAAAACATTGATTTCTCTTCTTCCGATTATTATTAATGTTAAAAAGGGGGGAAAGCTTGTGCACAAGGGTGTTGCTAAAAGTGCTTTATGTCACAAAAAGTAAGGACCCTAATGCTGTCTAATCAGTCTTCTAAACAGAGGTGTGAAGAGCATAAACAAAGTTTATATATATGTATGTATGTATGAATATGTATGTGGACACACACACAGTTTTGCCAATGGAGAAAATGGGAAAGTATTTCTTAATTACAAAGTCACATTAGGTTTGTTTTCTTTTCTTTCTCATTTGTTCTTAATGAATATATTAATTTAATCACAACATAATATCTATAGATAAGTATTAATTAAGCATATAATGTAATCGTATACTAATTTAAATTTAGAACAACAATTATTAATTTAATCAACTTTTACTAATATTTAAATTTTTATTGTATTGAAACCATAAAATTTGAGTTTTGGGACTCCACACTTGAAACAAAAAGTTCAAAATTTTCATCCAAAATCTTTTGATAGGTTGCTATGCTCCCCTGTGAGCACGTCTTTATCAAATAGATACACCAATTGTGCACAGTGATACATATATCTTGATTGAAAATAAAGTATCACTATGCTGCCAAAATAAGGCAATAAAGTCTTATCTTTCAACGTACCAAATTGGAGGCTAGCTATCATGTGTAGATTAAAATTAAGACATGATTTAATTTGAGAGCCCATTGAAATAGAATCTTTGCCAGAAATGACAATGGATTCGATTGATTTTTAATTTTCATGATGCACAATATTTTTTCTCATAAAGTTATCAGATTATGTAGTGAAGTGCATCAAAACCTGCATGCATGGATATAAATGACAACATTGTGGCTATCTTTGTTTTGAAACTTTCATGGGTTCTTGTACCCATTGCAAAATTTAGATATCTTATTTAACAAAGTTTTTATTTAAATTCAAATTTAATATTTTCTTGTTCTTACATATATTTTTAAATATTCAAAATTCAATTATTATAACTAATAAAATTCAAATCAATACATATACATACGCGCAACTACACACACACACTCATATTTAAACCTTAAAATTAATCGTTATCCACATATATTATCATATTATCTAATTATTTTTAAGTTATATAAAATACACGAATTCAAATAAATTTAAATTTTCGTCCACTAAAATTTTACAATCAAACATAATTTTCATACCCACGAAATATCCATCATTTTTATCCCTTAGCAAATCTCCAACCAAACATATCCTACATGTTTTGATATTGAAATCATGTTATCAATTGATCTTTTGCTTATTTAAATCACATAAAAAAATAAAATAAAATTATGATACTTTAGGCAATACCAAACGTGGTTAAATTAAATGTGTTCATGATGACCTTAAAACGAGTAACTATTTATATCACTATTTGTAATATTACATTATTCTCAATCCCACATGGATAGTGGGCATGCAGCATCTCATTCCAATGAGCTGCATCACACATCATCAGCTTTTATTTTTCTCCATTAAAAAAAAAAAAGTCAAAATTCTTCCTTCATCAATGAGATTTTCTTGGAGCATCTTAAACATATATAAGAACTCATGATCAGAAGTGAATGAATTGTAGAATGTAATTATATATGTCCACCATATTGTTTTCAAAGTCAACCTATGATCAACACCAAGTCCTAGAAACAATTATTGTGGCTCTGAAAGTAAAAATTGCTGAGGAAAAAATAGTTGAAGAATTTAAAAGGCTATTAGAAATCACGATATTCTTAGTCGCCGTTGCAATGCAATGCTTCAAGTACAAATTAAAGACCACTTGCTGATGCTGGAAAAATTATTTTGCACCTTTAATTATTGTTGTTACACATCCTCTTGACCCCATTTATCATAATTAATTATTATGGGTTAGTCAATCAAATAACAACAGATAGTAAATGGGTCGGTTTGAAACTCATAATTAAGGTGCATTTGTACTGTGTACTACTCGAAAAATAGTACTTTGGGGTAATATTTGCCTCCCCTTTTTCCAAAGTAACATAAGATATATTAATTGTCAACTACTTACTGGAGTGAAGAATATTAGAGTGACTTTTAATTAATTTGTAAGTCAAACGTATAAATTGCGCGTGAATTGGTGGAAATTAGGTCAGGTAATTATTGATATGTGTAGTTTTTGCTCTATTAATAACTTGTTTATTTTTAACTGTTCTTCCAAGACCATTCATTCTTAGATATTGAGCTGGATTTGCCCCTTCTAATTTAAATATATTAACTTGTTTTATTTTAATATATAATCACAACAAAATGATATGAAATATATATGAACAAAAAGTAGAAGGACATGACAAATGGATTACAGCCTCAGTGCTCATTAATTACACGCATTAGCTGGTGGTTGTTCATAAATCTGTGGCCACAAGATCATCATCGAGTTCGATATTTTCTTCTTTCCTGCATTTTATTTTCTTGTGGTTGGGTGTGGATAGAACAATTTGCAAATTGCAATTGAAAAAACAATTTGCCATATGTTTAGGTTTGTATAGAAAGCGATTACTTAAGAGATAAAAAATAAAGGTCTTATAAAAAATATGGAATTTTTATAAAAAAAAAAAAAAACATTACGTAATATAATAAATCAATATTCTCATAATTTTATTTTTGTCATTAGATTTTCCTTAATTAAATTTGCATTGCTGAAGATGTCAAATATATATAGGACTTTATTCAACAAACACAATAATGAGAAATTTTTCACATAACATGATCTAAAGTGGCTAATTTTGAAAAAGTTGCACAAGACATGAAAATCCAAGAAAAGGACAAGTTTGTGCAAACAGCTTAACAGGTGCTTGTGTATGAAAAAAGCTATATCATTAGTGTGGGTCAGCTTACGATTCTTTGTCCTTTTTATTGCTTGGGTGAGGATTCTAATTAATTAACTTCGTGTTGGCTTTGATACTCCTCGATTTATTTTTTCATGCTTAAACGTTGCGAGTGATCTCTAGGCCCTACTAAATATACTCATTTAACATCATGCTTAAATGTTCTTTCATCATTATTTTGACTTTAAAAAGCCCGTAAGACCCATTCATTAGTGCTTCTAAATTAGGTATTGGGAGCCATCTAATCATGTTCATGGCCATTGTGAGATTTTGTTGGCTATGCATAATGATAGAGAAAGATGTTAATGGGTATAAAAAAGGATAAGTTGCGAGAGAAATTAAAGTGTGCATCTCTTATCATGAGTAATGAGTGGGTGGATATTAATTGCACCATGCTATTGGACAATTAGGGCTTTAAGTTAAATGTTGCATAACAAAGCTGGGCAACAAAAATCATTTTATATGGTATACCATGCAAGCCAGCACTCAACCAGCCAAACAAGCCTACAGCAACAAAGTAGTGAAGCGGGACAAGAAGTTTGTGACTCAATCATCTCATTGCAATGTCTAGTCATTCGCAAAGGGCATTCCCATCCTTGAGATCTCATACCAATAGATGGTGTTCTAGATCTAAGGTCTCATTCAATCATAGGATAAGTAACTCGAGTGGGTCATCCCTTAAACAACAGGTGACTCAAGATAGATATTGTATCATTTGCCCAGTAGAGAAGAAACAATCAATGATATTATTGGTAGTGGTATGACATTATCGGCACGCCACCGTGCACGGAAAGGTAGTTGAATAGTTTTTCAACAGTAGTATAAAAAGGGAAAATTCTACCCTAAAAGATCATTCATACACATACAATCAATATACTTAACTTTTTGTACCATGGACATAGGCTAATTTTAGTTGAACCACATAAACTGTGTTGCCCTTATTCTGTGTTATTTTTGTATAAACATCTCAAAATTAGATAACCTTTAATTTCTAAATTTGAGTTGTACCACTTTGGCATTGTTTGTATGAACCCATCCACATTAAATATCGAAAAGTCATGGAAAGTGGAAAACCTAGACTGGTAGGCAAGGAAGGTGGTAACCTTAGACCGGTAGTTACGAAAGGTGAAGAGCCTAGACTAGCATCACCATGTTTTAGCTTAACAAGAGAGTAGTTCTAGTCAATAGTAAATGAGGTTGTGCAAAATGCATTAAAGGAACATCCTCTGTTAAAAGCTCAAATAAGGAAAAGGCCTGAGGTTATGACTCTAGAAGAGCAAAGAAATATTTTTAAAGATGTGGAGTGTATAGAGGGCGGCTCCAATGGAAAAGATTCGAATTAGAAGTATAAGGGGGTGGTCACCCAAAAGGGCAAGGCTACAAGATCGAAGGAAAGAACTCCTTTCTTGAAAGAAGTCTTGAATGGCCCATTGCCAGAGAATTTTCGTAATGTATCGATGGTAGAATATAATAGGTTTTTAACCCATCTAAACATCTTTCCAGATTCAGACATCAAACCTTATTTCATTAATTTCTTATTGAATAAAGTGTCAAGTATTTCTTACTACCTTAGGAGACACCGCAAAACAATTGCATGCTCATTTACTACCTGGAGCGATTCGTTGTTTTAAAGATTTCTCCTCCGTATTTTTGCATCAATTCGCCAGTAGTAAGAGATAAAAAACAAAACTCCTTTGTCTCTTTTAGCCTCAAGTAGGGTTTGGAAAAATCTTTAAGGGAGTTTATGAGGTAGTTTACGAGAGAAGCCTTGGATACAGCTACGAAAACTCAAGAGGTATTGGTGAGTGCCTTCATCTAAAGATTGAGAGATGGAGAATTCTTCAAATCATTAGATAAGAAGCTTCCCAAGGACTTTGATAAAACACTAGCCTAAGTGGAAAAATATATCAACATGGAGAAAGCTAGGAAGGAGAGAAGTGAAAGAAAGGAGCATAAAGACAAGTAAAAGAGCCATACGGAACTAGTAAGTTACCGAGATATGAGTAAGGGCTTGCAAAAGAAAGTAAAAGCAAGAGCAATTGATTAAGACTCCCTTAAAGGTTAGTAAGGAGCATATTTTAAATACTCTATGGCATACTAATGTTTTTAGATGGCCTAACTCATCTAGAGAGCCTCCTAGAAACTTGCGGTAATTAAGGAGGCATTAGCCCAAAAAAGGTAATTGAAGAAATTCTTATAAGATCTGAGGCATAGGGTTCCATTCTAAAAGTAAAAGGAAATGACCATCCCCTACCCTCGCGTGATCAACCAAGGAAGGAATACATCAATATGATCATGAAATGATTTGAATAAAGGTCTACAAATTGAATGAGAACAATTTGTCCACAGTGTAAGATATGAAGAGAAGCGGATCAAATTAGCTGAGGCCTCCTCGACAGGGGTAGTGATTACATTCTGGGAAAAAGATCTGCAAAAGGTTATGATCCCTCGTTAAGATGTGTTAGTGATTACTTCTACGTTTACCAACTACTATATGGCTAGATGTCTCATCGATGGAGAAAGTTTTGTAGGCATTTCATCAGGAGAGGCATTCAAGCAAATGGGACTAGAAGAGAAGGATTTAGAAAAGGGTGCATTATCACTACATGGATTCTCAAGAGGACAGTTTCCCTTAAGGGAAAAATCCCCTACTAATAACTTGAGGGGAAAGAAAGTGCCACGCAAATTAGGATGATCCAATTTTACTTAGTGGACACACTTAATTCATATAATGTCATATATGAGTGACTGGCTTTGACAACTTTCCAAGCTGTTACCAACCCAATTTACATAGTAGTGAAGTTCCCAACTCCTAGAGGAAAAGTTAGAGTGGCTCGGAGGGATCAAAGCATTAATGGATTCCATTAAAAAGTTCAACCCCCAAGATGCTAAAAGTCTAGGAGAGAAGCAAAATGCGAGTGAAAGGGCTAAAGGAAGCATTGAGCCTTTAGACAAGCTCTTAGCTATAGAGATAAGACCATAAGATCACACCACGTACCTTATGGATAGGATCCTAGTTGCCAGAGGTGTGTAAAGGAAACCTTATTCATTTCTTAAGGGAGCATGCTCATGTTTTTGCTTTCTTAGTAGAAGATCTCATAAGAATTAGCCTTGAAGTCGCTGAGCATCAACTTAATATGGATCTAATAAAAAGGCCTGTGAAATAGAAGTTAAGGTCTTTCAACACACAAAAAGTAGGCATAATAAGAACTGAGGTAAATAAATTGTTGAAGGTGGGTTAGATAAGAGAAATCTAATTCTTAGAGTGGGTGGCTAATATAGTGATAGTTCTAAAGGCAGGAGTAAAGTGGCGAAAATTTATGGATTTTAGAAACTTAAATAAAGCTTATCTTAAAGATTATTATCTCTTTCCATGCATTGATTAATTAGTTGATATAGCCACCATAATGGAAGTATTATCTATGATGAATTCCTTCTAGGAATATCATCAAATCCCTTTTGCAACTGAGGATAAGAAAAGGATATGCTTCATCACATTGTTTGGTACATTTTCATATAATGGCATACTTTTTGACCTTAAAAATACAAGAGTTACCTATTAAAAGATAATAGATCAGATGCTCAAAGCTCAAATAGAAAGGAATATGGTGGCGTATGTCAATGATATGGTGGTGAAGTCATAAAAGGTGGAAAACCATGTGGAAGACCTATGCGAGACATTCTAATCGCTGGAGAAATATGACTTAAAGTTGAATCAAGCATAATGTGCTTTTGGTATCGAGAGTGGAAAATTTTTGGGATATATACTCACTTATAATGGCTTAGAAGCTGATCATAAAAAGATCAAGGCTTTGTGGAGATCCCCTCACCCACCAACATTCGCCAGGTGCAAAAATTAACGGGAAGGATCATTGTCCTAGCTCAGTTCATATCTTGGGTCTTGGACAAAAGCCTGCCTTTCTTTAAAGTTTTGTAGGATACCAACTAATTTAGTTGGAATAAAGAACGTCAATAGGCTTTTGACCAATTGAAGGAATGTTTTTTAAGATTTTCCTTGCTAAGTAAACTGAATCTAAAGGAGAATGTATTCTTGTACCTAGAAGTGTTAGAGGTGGCTGTCAGTCCTACCCTTGTTCAAGAATAAAAAAAGAAGCAATTCCTTGTGTATTATATTAGCAAAGCGTTACATGGACCAGAAGCAAGATATTTTAAGACAAAGAAATTGATATTATCTTTGGTCATGGTAGCTAAGTAGTTCTGCTCCTATTTTTTAGCACATCGTATAATTGTCCTAACCAATTACCCCATTAAGAAAATCTTAAATGGTGAGGGTGCTTCAAATAAGATCTTTAAGTGAGCTTTAGAGTTGGAAAAATTTGACTTTGATTACCTGGCACAAACAGCTATTAAAGCATGAGCATTGGTTGATTTCATGGTAGAAATGGTGGTAGACGTAAAGACAGAATGACAAAAGCTATTTGCGGACAAGTCTGCCACTTAGGGGTCAGGCGGGATAGAAGTCGTGCTAATTAGCCCTGAAGGAGATACCCTTAAGTATGGATTTAGGATATATGCCAATGTAAGCAATAATGAAGTGAAGTTTAAGGCCTTCTTATGGGGATTACGAGCAACCCCCTAGCTAAATCCACTCAGGATTATAGTCTATATAGATTCATAGCTTATGTATCAACAATTCTAAGAGGGATATGTAGCCTGAGATGACCAAATAAAAAAAGTATTTGGAAGTAGTAGGAGTGGAAGCAACAAAATTTAAGGAATTTGAATTATGGCAAATAAGTAGGAGTGACAAAACTTGGGCAAACGAGTTGGCTAAGGTGGTAAGAACATTGAATCTTTTGATAGCTTCTTCAATCATGATAAAAGTGGTTCCCAAATATATCGCAGAGAAGTAGGTTTTATCACTAGAAGAGAATGACTGGCAAAGCCTCATAATCGAAGCCTTAACGGGATAAACAGACAATAAGAAATTACAAATTTCAACTTCTCAATTTGTGTTGATAGAAGACATCCTCCACCATAGAGGATTCTCTTAGTCAATACAAAGATGATTAGGGCCAAGAGAAGTAGAATAGGTAATGAGAGAGGTACATTAAAGAGCATGTGGAAACTATAGTGGAGGTTGATCATTCGTTGAGAAGGTCTTGAAAGGTAAGTATTATTGGCCCACATTGAAGAATGATGTGATGAAGCACACCAAGAGGTGTAAGGTGTGTCAGAAATTCACAAACCTCTCCCATCTATAAGTGGAGACTAGACAAGCCATTTCGATCCTAGTATGACCCTTTTCAGGATGGGGAATTAACCTAGTTCGGCCTCTCCCACCAATTTTGAGGTAGAGGAAGTTTTTGGTGGTAGCCATAAATTACTTCAGCAAATGGGTAGAGGTTAAATCATTGGCAAAGATCACTCAAGCAACTATAATTAAATTTATTTGAAAAAACATTATATGTTGATTTAAGTTACCTAGGGAACTGGTCTCAAACAACAAACAAGCATTTCAAGTGAAACAAACACAAGCTGGTGTTAGGAATGGGGAATAAAGCAACTCTGCACGTCAGTAGTGCATCCTCAAAGAAATGGGCAAAGGAAGGTCACTAACCAAACTATAGTCAGGAACTCAAGGTTAAGTTAGGCAAACATAAAGGATGTTGGGTAGAAAAATTCCCTAAAGTACTATGGGCCTATAAAACCACTTCACACTTAGCGATAGAGTAGAACCTAATCAATTTACTATATAATGCTAACATTGTCCCCCTACCTGAAGTAAAAGAATCTCTGAGAATATAATTATACTCTAAGGCAGATAATGAAGTGAGAATGCAAGAACAGTTAGATTTAATCAAGGAAGACAGAAAGGTAGCCCATCTAAGAATGTTGAAATACCAATAGAGAGTCAGAACAGCTTTCAATAGAAAAGTGGTCTCGAAAAGTTTTAAGGTGGGGGACGAAGTGCTAAGAAGGATGGATTTACTGAAAGAAGTGAGAAAGTTGGAATCCGCTTGGGATGGCCTATATGCCATTGTAGAAAACTACTTGGAGGGGCTTATCATCTCAAGGATTTAGAGGGGGCATACTATCGTTTTAATGTTCAATTGCTAAAGAAATTTTATGTATAAGCATGTGCAAATTGAATAGATGAACAAGAATGAAACTTTTCGTTTCTTTACGAAATAAAAGTAATACAAAAGGGAATTAGTATAATCATATATATATATATATATAAAGAGAGAGAGGGAAACCCTATAGAACGGGAGAGATGAGGGAGAGAGAGAGAAAGAGTGAGAAAGAGAGAGAGGGAAACCTTATAGGATCAGAGAGATGGGAGAAGGGGTCCTACTAGGGTGATCCTCCAATATGGGGTCTTGTTGGCCTCCACAGGTCTGTTATAGCATGCCTTCTAGGTCATTGGTCTCTTCCACCACGATTGGATAACTAGTGGAGGTGGTCTCAATCATTGCTGGCTTAGGATTCTAAGGTTTTGTAGCTAAAAGAAAGGAAGTAGAGTCAAATATTTTGTTAGATTGAATCTACTTGGTACCTTCGATACTTAAACCCTCCCATGAAGACAAAAGCAACCTTGTCAACTAGAAGGGCTTTAAACTCGAAAGATCGACGATATTGGGCTAGCTGCTTCTCAGCCCTGTTAGTTAAAAGGGACTCAAACTCTTGATATTGACGGTACTTAGTTGCTCTGCAATGAAGTCTTTCCCCTCGATAGAGCAAGGGAAATTATATAGAGAGTCTAACTTCGTGTCTCCTCCAACATGTTAGCAATTGTGCTTTGGAGGTCCCTCAATTACCTCTTCATGGACTCCAATTCCTGAGGTAGGACCCAAAGGCAGCTCATGATGATGTCATTTTCTTCCTCTAAGACATGGACACAATCCTCCACTTGCCGCTTCTTGGGAGATAGCCTCTTAAAGACCCTCCACAATTTCTACCCCAGCCCAAACATCATTCACTAAATTACAGTAAGCAAAAAGAGTCTTGTTGTTAGAATGAGGAGTTAAAAGGATGATTGTCATCAAAATGTCAACTTACATTGATCACGTGGCCTAAGAGCTTGTGAACATCATCACAAGGCATTTCAAAAGCTAATTTGTAGTCTCGAGAAGTGACATACCCATGAAGGAATTTACAAGCCAAGAAGGAACTTTAGCTGACTAAGCTATCGACCATTAGACAGGAATTGGGTATAGAAATATTGGGAATTAGGAGCACTCTATTCTTGAGCTAAGGATAGGGATGTAGCTAGACACTTTATCTGGGTAGGCTGAGTGGCTTTAAGGGCCTCTGAGGACAAGTGTGACCTTATATGAGTGGAAGGGGTGTCCGCATCACCAAGTCAAGTCCTACTTTGGCTAGAGAGAAAGTTAGGGTGGGGCTGTCAACAATTGAAGTACGGGGAACCTAAGTAGTTGGAGACGACCCAAATATACCCGGCACTTTTCTCTTCTTCCTAGTCACAAAATCAGCTACACAATCTCTAATCAGGTAAGACATTATTGATTTTTCTGTAGAATTACATAAAACATGAGATATATTAATTATAGGAAAAAGATAATGAGAAAGGTAAAATACCCATATCCCGAGGTAACTCGTCCCCTTAGAAGATAATCCATAATAGTAAAGAACTCCCTTCTCAGAAAGAATGGTGCTTTCAATCTGGATGCTATCAAGGTGAGAAAAGGTTTGTTCGATGCTCGAAGGGATGAGTCCCTTACAAACTTTTAGGTTAGTTGGCAATTCATCCACCCAGGTGATAGTGAAACCATACTGACCATTGGGGTATTAGATAAAGAAAAATTCTTTCTTCCATTATTTGTTGGACAAAAAAAGAGCTTGAATAAAGTGAAACCCAAGTTTCAAGGTAAAATAAAATATTGTTGGGTCAAGGAAGGAAATAGAGAAAAAATAGTAAAATAGGTCAGCTCAAGGGAGAATACCTAGCTCAATGCATAAAATTAAAAAACTACAAAAGATCCTAAAAGAGTTGGGAGAAAACTAAGATAAATTTGTTTCGAAGCGTTTAAAGATAAAGGAGATGAAGAGGTGCAAAGGAAAGATAACCCTAAGCATAGTTGCTGGGTGAAAAGGGTGATGAAGCTATTGAAAGGGCGATGGGGAGAGTCATTCTCACCAGTGATGATTATTTTATAGTCTTCAAAGATGGAGTATTTTTCTCGAATTTCTATTGATCTAAGTTTTAATTTATTTTTAGTGGAAAGATTAAATGGATGTTTAGTATCCCTACTAAGGGAAAAGACCATTTACCTAGAGTAGGGAAGAATTGTTGAAGATTCTAATGGGGAGAAAAAGAGCTCACCTCGCCGGAATGGTAGAGAATACAAAGTAAATTCAAGGAAGTGAAAGAGAAAAAATGAGGTGGTGGCCATCTTATAGAGAAGCATAGAATATCAAAGGACACATGTCAACATCTGATACATCTTGGGATGTGAAAATTGTATCAAGAAATTTAAGGCAGTGGAAAGGACGGAATTTGTAGCAACTTAGCCCTAATTGGCTGAGTACTTTAAAAATCTTACAAGATGACATTTAGCCGACCCTAAGGTTAAGAGAGCACGAGCTTATTGAATTCGAAGGACTCAGTCCCAACTGGCTAAGTGCTTCAAAAATATTACAAAATGACACTCAATTGGCCTGAGATCAAGAGCACATGCTTACAAAATTAATAGGACTCGGCCCCCGACGGGCCGAGTGCTTCAAAAATGTTGCAAGATGATACTTAGTCAACCTTAAGGCCGCAAGAACACAAGCTTACAAAATTCAGAGGACTTGGCCCCTAAATGGTTGAGTGTTCTAAAAATGTTGCAAGATGACACTTAGTTGACCTCAAGGCCGAGAGGGCATAAGCTTACAAAATTCAAAGAACTCAACCCTAACTGGTTGAGTACTCTAAAAATGTTGCAAGGTGACATCTAGTCAACCCCAAGGTTAAGAGAGTATAGGCTTACAAAATTAAGAAGACTTAGCCCTTGACTGGCCAAATGTTCCAGAAATATTACTAGTTAACATTTAGTTGGCCTCAAGGCCAAGGAAATGCAAGCTTATAGCTAGCCTCAATGTTGAGAGAGCATAGGTTTACAAGATTCAGAAGACTTAGCCCTCAATTGGCCGAGTATTCTGGGAATACTACTAGATAACATTCAATTGGCCTTAAGGCCAAGAAAGCACAAACTTATAGTTAGCCCCAAGGCTGAGAGCACACATGCTTACAAAATTCAGAAAACTCAGCCATGGACTGATTGAGTGTTCCAAAAATACTGCTAGATAACATTCAATCAACCTTAAGGCCAAGAAATGCAAGCTTATAGTTAGCCTCAAGGATGAAGAAAAATATGTTTAAAAGATTATGGGAGAGAGATCTAGCTCACTGTTGGGAAGCTTCAAGTTTAATATGAGATAATGCCCAATTGGCTTCTAGGCCAAGAGTCCAAAGTGATGGTTTGATCTATTTACTTCATTATAATCCTTATTGGATATTTGCAATATTTGGCTCTTATTTTAAATGAAGAAAAGAAAAGAAACAACAAAAGTGAATAGAAACTGTTTACATTATTTCAATTAAAAAAGGGAGTACAAAGTAGATAGAGAAAAAAAAAAGAGAGAGAGAGAGACACAATAGAGCAGGAAATAAAAGGAAGCATTGGCAACAGCCTTCAATCATCGTTCTCCTCCTTGGATGGATCTCTCCCCATCCAATCATCTGGAGAGCACTTGTTCCAAGTTGCCTTCCATGACATCCCCACCAAATCAATGTTCATGGAATAGCATTCATGGGTAGCAAAGCTTCAAGGCACTCAAAAAAGCCCCAACAAAAAGCAATGCAGGCATCATTGGCCCGTCCAACTCAAAGTGCCTCGAAATGAAAATAATCATGGAGGTGTGATTGGAAGAAAGACTCCAAAGCTTGGTGGCCTTCCTCCATTTTCAGTAGCCTCTAGACGGATGGCTCCCTCATCTGACAGCGATAAATGCTACTATCATTACAACCCCTCAAACACTCTAGCAAAGCTAAGTGCTCCTACTCTAGATGATATTGTTGCTCCTCCCTCATCATCCCCAATTGACGGCATTCGTTGTCTTGTTTGTAGCCTTTCTAGAGCTCCTCTTCTAACGTTTCCAAATAATTATCTGAAGCCTTCACCTTCACTTTTAATGTTCTCTGCCATCAATTTAATATTTTCAATCTCTACATACTCTATATGGTCCATGACCACTTTTAGTTCCTCAATGCGTCCAGCCCACGATTTGGTGAGTTTTGAGTATATTGACCGAGGGGGAATACTTCCAAAGGTGGACATCTTTGCAAGAAATTTGGAGGGATGAAATTGAGATTGAAAATGATGCAGAAAGATGGTAAAGCAAATGTACAAGAGCAGCATGGGAAATGAATCTGAATCCTGGTATTTATAGGAGAAAAGGTGCATCGAGAAGGAACATGCAACAAAAGGAGAAACTAACATCTCCTAGATTCTCGCAACATTAAATCGATCTTATCCAATACTGAGGGATGTCCTTGATCTCGAGGGAGATGAATGGTATGCCATCTAGGAAAACACTTAGACAGCCAAACAAGCCCTCAATAGCAAAGTAGTGAAACTGGACAAGAAGGTTGTGAATTAATCATCTCATCCCCGTGCCTAATCATTTGGTAAGGACATTCTCGTCCTCAAGACCTTGTATTAATGATTGGTATTCTTGATCCAAGGTCTCATTCAGTCATGGGATAGGTAACTCGGGTCAGTCATCCCTTAGAGAGTAAAGGGCTCAGGATGGAAATTGTATTGTCAACCCACGACAGAAGAAACGGACAGCTAAACAAGCCTACAACGACAAAGTAATGAAGTTAGACAAGAAGATTGTGACTCAATCATCTCATCCCTGCACTTAGTCATTTGCAAAGGATATTCTTGTCCTCAAGACCTCATACCAATAGATGGTATTTTTGATCTAAGGTCTCATTCAGTCATATGGCAAGCAACTCAAGCCAGTCATTCCTTAGAGAGCAAGTGACTTGAGATGGAAGTTGTACCGTTGGCTTAAAGAAATGGTCAATGATATTATGGATAGCAGCATGGCATTGTTGACGTGTCATCGCGCATGGAAAGGAAGTTGAACAATTTTTTGGCAGTAGTATAAAGGGAGAATTTTGGATTGAAAGATCATTCATACACATATAATCAATATACTGAACTTTTCATATTGTGGGCGTAGGTTAATTTTAGTTGAACCAAGTAAACTGCATTGCCCTTATTTTGTATTCTGTTTGTGTGTGCATTGTAAAATTAGTTAATCCTTGTATTTGTAAATTTGACCCACGCCATTATATATTAACTTTTCATAATTAAAATACTACCCTTTTGTAAATATTATTGTTCAAAAAAAAACAAAGAAAATATTAGGCATGCTTACAAAATGTCACAAGATATTATTGTGCAATAGATAAGCACGAACAATATAATACACACATGCTAATAATAATAATGAAATTTTGCATCAACCCGTCTCAATCTCATAGGATAAAATTGTATCATAGATGTGTATGTACACACATCAGTCAAAGAAATAGACATGATTAATAATATAGACCGTATATAAAACTTTAGAATTATTATGCGCTTAAAAGCAAGGTTTTTCAATTGAAACTTGTATTGTGTGACACTTGTAAGAAATAGACTAATTAAGAAATTATAGGGACCATTTCAATAACTTTGGAGTTGGGGTGGATGAAAGGAGCCTTCAAATATGGCCCCAATCAACCAAATACCTTTTAACTATCTTTTTATTAAGGAAAAATATATAAAAATAAAAATTTGTCATAACATATCAAATGAATGGCCTGCAACACCAATACGTGGGCCTCATGACATAGACTGTCATCTTTATCTCCCCATTGGCAATTTCCCAGTTTCAGTCACCAGAAATGTATTATTATACATACATGTGTACAGAGAACCCTATGTAGGCTTTATAGACTATAGAGCCTAGGCCGACCAGATTCTCCTTAAACTGAGTTCCCCAATGTGAGGAATTGGGAATAAAATTGTATATCCAGATTTCGTAACAGCTTTTTGACCACATTTCATTCAATTACATATAGTTTATTAATCAGCAATTCCATATCTGAAAAGGGTGGCATTAGAAACGCTTCTGGTGTGTTTTGTAAAATATAAAATATCAAATTTATAGAGCAAAAATACTGAGTAAAATTTCTATATTTAAATAAAAAATATTTGGATGATTTTTATTGCCTCTCTTGAGTTTTAGTTTCTTTTGACTAACCCATTTTATTTTTTGAAACCAAAAAATAGCGGTCATATTACAACTTTGACATTTGAATTTCATGAAGTACTTTTCTGTAGATTAGTTACGTAATTAAATTTGGCGGCTGCATCGTGAAAGTTAAGTTCACGAAGAATAAGACAAATCAATGCCCGTAATTGATTCGTAAACTAGTGATCATCACATTTCATATGTGTGCAAAGATTAAAAAAAAATTAATTTATTAAAATTAAAAATTTTAATAATATAAATACCGATATTAAACTTATTTTATATAATTTTCAGTATAATTAAATACAAAAAGGTTTACATCATAAATTTTTTTTTTAAATACAAAAGTAGAGCTACAATAAAAATTATAATCTATATTTGCGAATGTGTGTAAGAAAGAAATTATTTTTTTTGTCTTAATAATTAAAAATGAATTAGCAAAAGATTACAATCAAAAATTATTAACAGTCCATTCAAATTTGAAAAGAAATACAATGAGACGATAGGGGTATATTTAGTGAATTATTAAAAGACCAAAAAATTATTTATTATAAGGGGTGGAGCCTTAATAATATAAAATAGATAGTACGTACAGTATATATATATATATATGTATGTATGTATATAATATACACACAATTTGGAAAAGAACCAGTCAATGCAGTACTAAATTAAATACGAAATTTCCTATACTTTGTAACTTGTCTCTAATTAAGATTATCTTAATTTGAAAATAAATCTGAAGCTAATTAATTAGGAGATTGATCAAAAATTCGTTGATTATATGTAACAAAGGCAAATATATGAAGATGTATGTCATTCTCCGACGAGGATCCAATTCTATATAAGTTTTACAGAACTTTACATAATGTTTATTAATGGAAATGGTCTAGTCACGTGTTTCGACAAATTATCCAATGATTGAAAGTATATCAACCTTTTTCCATAACTACTATAATTTGTGGAATAATTTGTCATCCAGCAATGGATGTAAAAATATGCTACATATATATGCTGTCATGAATAAAGAGAAAAAGTAGTATTCAACAACTTAAGACAATTGGGACTGGACACACTAATTTTAATTAAGGACAAAGAGTTTTTAATTGCCCCATGGGATTCACCAAAGGCCTAAAGAAGACCATATTAATAGAAAAAATCTAGACCCAAATGCTATATATTAATATAATAAATATAACGTTGCAAACATTATTATTTGAAATTGAAATATTTTCAATTTTCTTGGCAACAACTAAAACATTTTTCGAACTTAAAAATTAAGTGGGATGCCACATTTTAGGTTTAATTACCGAGAGTGAGAACAATGCATAACTGCCCAGCCCAACACGCAATAGTCCAAACCTTGTTGCCAACGACAACTAACCCTGCTTGCCAGTGGCATATGAAGGCCTATTGTCATCAACTACTATAAGAAGGAACTCTAATAATTGAATTCTCAGCTTAATTAATTAATCTTGATATAATAGTAATATTAAGGATGTGATTAGGAAATGATTAATGAGACATCCAATGACTTCTCCAAAGTTGCGACTATGACGGACGTAGTGACGTCACTTCACATTGTTTTATCCAAATATAATCCTCACCAAACTCTATGTATCAATACACACACACACACTCACACACATAGATTCACAATGAATATTTTAAAACAAAAAAAAACGCTCCTGGTAATTGACATGGCAAAAGGTCTAATATCATAATTAGTGCTTAAATTATAGTTTTATAGAAAAAAGTAAAAAAATTAACACTATGTCGACATGCCAATTCGGTTCAATTTTATTCTCATCAAAATTTATACTTTTGCACATAATATCTAGCTAAATAATTCTTTTTATCTCTTCTTTCTACTTTCACACTATTCCCACGTCATTTTTCTTCCCTACCTAATTTGCATCCAAAATTTAGCCTAACCATTCCCACAAAATAAAATAATAAAATTGTTCTTTCATCCCAGACTAAAACCCTCTTTAGCTATATATTACACAAATCGAACAGTCACGTCGGCTTCTGGCTAATTAACATGAAACCATTGAACTTTCTAATCGTTGTAACGTTATGGTCTTTAAATTCTACATGGAAAAATAATCATTCGAGATCGTTGTGTGCGGAAACTGAACACTAAATTTATGGCGGGCGATAATATTATTCAGAACTAAAGATGTGACTGCGAACGAGACTTTTATAAGCCAGTTTCATTACAACACTTGAAAACACAATTTGGATTTAATTATGTGCTGTTAGTTAAAATCAGTGTAAATGATCTTCTCACCCCCCACCCCACTAAATAGGCACAACATAGCACTATGTATATATGCCCCACTGGCATTACCTTCTGTTTACCGCTGAACCTCTGCTCCTAATTTTTTTGCCCCTCATTTGCGTAGCCAGAGCCAAGTCGATGCAGTTGATCATCTCACTGCTACTCTGTCATATACATACGTCAATCCCATGTGGCAAGTGAATATATAACTATGCAAATTATTTCCTCACATGTGTGTGTGTGTGTGTGTGTGGTGCATTTTTTTTAACTGTTTCTTGAAATGATCAAATACTGAGTGAATGCTCTCAATCAATGTTGATTGCTCAGCCCGTAGCCTTTGCTCCCACCTTCTCTCTCAGATTGAAAACTGAGATTCAACCACACAGGAAAAAATATATATATTTTAAAAAAATAAATCCATTAATTCTTCCGCTAGTGGATAAGAATTTCTCATAATCCACTCTTCTCTAGGATTTCCCATCATTCTCAATCTCTGGGGATAATATACTGGCAGGAATGGCAATACACCTATCCCTATAGTTCCTCCATCAGCTCTTTTTTCCGCATCAACAACACGTTGTTTTTTACCACATGTTCCCTGGATTTTTCACTCTTTCTCCTATTTCTGAATCTTTCAACTACCTGTGTTGTACATAGTTGCAGAGTCGACGATTCAAGGGGAAAAAAATTACGGTTGGATAGAGCAGGTATTTCACCCCTTTAGCTGTAGTCTCTTCGGCTTCATTTTTCTTCTTTAATTGTATGAATAGTATGGATGATTACTTAAGGGAAATAGAGGGGAAAAGAGCTCATGATCCCTACAACAATATCAGCAAGTTTGGGAGCTCCAAACGCTGCGTCCCGGTCCGGGTCCAGGGCCCGGTGATCGTCGGCGCAGGCCCTTCAGGCCTGGCCGCAGCTGCCTGCTTGAAGGAACAGGGCGTGCCGTCCCTTGTGCTGGAGAGATTTGACTGCATAGCTTCTCTGTGGCAGCTAAGAACCTACGACCGCCTCAAGCTCCATTTGCCCAAAGAGTTCTGCGAGTTGCCGCTAATGTCCTTCCCTCAGGACTTCCCGACGTACCCTACCAAGAATCAGTTCGTCGAGTACTTAGAAGCGTACGCCGAGAGGTTCGAAATCAGGCCGGTCTTCAATCAGAAAGTGGAGAGGGCGGAGTTCGATAACAGTCTCGGGCTCTGGCGGGTGAGAGCGGTGGCGGCGAGGGAGGAAAAGGTGGAGTACGTGTGCCGGTGGCTGGTGGCGGCGACGGGGGAGAATGCGAAGGAGGTGGTGCCGGCTATTGAAGGGATGGACGAGTTCGGAGGGGAGGTGGTTCACACGAGCGGATACAAGAGTGGCGGTGTATATAGAGGGAAGAAAGTGCTGGTGGTTGGGTGTGGGAACTCGGGCATGGAGGTCTGTTTGGACCTGTGCAATCACAATGCCACCCCTTCGCTTGTCGTCAGGGATACAGTAAGGACTTCAACGCCTTCACCTGTGTGTCATAGTGTGTGTTTTTGTGATCAATGGTCTAATTATCACTAGAGTTCTGGGATTTAGTTTTTCAACTTTTGAAGAACAGGAGTGGTTAAAAAAACGTTTTTGTTGGATTAAAAATGACGGCAAAACCCAGGTGGGATTTTCCAGGATTTCCCTTTTTTCTCCTGAAATAATTTGAGATTTGTCAGACATAATTAATAATACTGTTCATTACAGGAGTATGTGTGTATATGTGGGGTTGTGCATGGGACTTTTGAGTTTTGTTTTTTTTTTTCTAATGGGAAACAGTAGCTGAAACCCTAATTAGATTTTTCTTCTTCAGTACCCAAGAAAATTAAACTACCGGGTTCTTGTGTTTTTATTTTATTTTATTTTATATTTCATTAAAAGTGGATGGAGATTCGGAGATTTTCAAAAAAAGGAAGAAAGATCTCATGTCGTCCCAACTGATTCTGCGTTTCCAGTTACAGCTGATCAAATATGTATGCAGTACTTTCTCTCTTTAGTTGCTGGACAGAATATCCTCACTGTTCTTCACTTTCTTGGTTACTCAAGCATGCGCAAGCATTATTGGCGTTAAAAAAATAAATAAATAAATAAGACCCAATATTTTGTTCCACAATCGAACTAATTATTTGCGTACGTGTGTGTTTTACAAAAGTTCTTAATTTTCTCCAATCAATTACTTCCCTTCAATTTATAATAAGTTTTTTTCTTTTGAATTTTTCGAAGTTCTCACCATTTTGGTATTCCTCTTACATTACCTTTTTCTTCAATTTGTTGATTGGATTGAGCAAATGTGATGATTAAATTAGGTGCACGTTCTACCACGCGAGATGCTGGGAAGATCGACTTTTGGGTTGTCCATGTGGCTGCTCAAGTGGCTGCCCATGCGCCTCGTGGACCGGTTCTTGTTAGTGGTCGCGCGGCTCTTGCTTGGTGACACGGCCCGGTTCGGGCTGAACCGGCCGAGGTTAGGCCCTCTCGAGCTGAAGAAACTGTCCGGAAAAACCCCGGTCCTGGACATTGGAACCCTTGACAAGATCAAAAGTGGAGACATCAAGGTACGTACAATTAGTGTCCTCCTTGCTTTGCCTGTGCTGTGTGTATATAATAAAAACAAATCATTCGCCCTACGCCACCCTACAGTATATGCTTCAACGAAAATCACACAAAGAAACTTCTAGTAAAGTATCCGGCTATCATCCAACGGATAAAGTATATTCTATAGTCCAGAAATTCTATGACTTTGGCACTAAACGTTTCCAAAACTAATATTGTCAGGTCATGTCAATTTAGTAATAGATGTGCATTCCACACACTCTCTTCTCATTATTCAAAAGAGAATCCAGTACTTCTTGATCGTATAACATCGTATGCTACAAATTGCTAAAGTCACTTCAAACATTATCTCGCCTTTTGTCAATCGTAATTTGCTTTGCTAAATAAATATTAATTTTTTGTCCATCTTCCTGTCTGACGAGAATTACCGGTTTTGTCCGAATTGTCAGAGGGAAAATGGATTTTATTTTTTAGGTTGTGATTAAGTTCCCAATTAATTATTCAATGTATTTATTAATTGCTTCAGGCAACTTTAATTTGTTGGGCTTTTCTTGAAAATGTCATCGTGGCTTACTCTTTAATGACAATTTTGGCTTTTACGTGTGTTAATAAATAGAGTTTCAGTGCCAATTTGAGTTTGATAATTAGTTAAACTCAAGTTAATTAAATTTTTTAAATTCCGAATTCAATTTGGAATTGAATCAAGTTGTAAGGTTCAACTCAAAAAAAATATTCAGAATTTGAATTTGTGCTCCATTAAACAATGAGCTTAATCGGATTCAAGTCAAGTATCATGATTTATTAATACTAGTGTTTATCTCGTGCTTGCTCACTGTAAGTATGTCTTTTAGTATCATATTATCATCAAAACCAATATTAGTTTTGATATATTTAATTACTAATGTATCTGCTCTTTAATTGTTTTTAGATATGCCCTGGGATCCAAAGGCTAAGGCATCAAACAGTTGAATTTGTGGATGGAAGAAGAGAAAATTTTGATGCAATAATCCTGGCAACTGGTTACCAAAGCAACGTACCAAGTTGGCTAAAGGTAACTGGTCTGCTCTACTTTCATGGTCCATTTTTTTTCTTTTTTTTTTTCGTGGTTTCTAGAATCTACTATGCATTATTATATTCACTAATTCAAAGTACTTAAAAAAAGAAACGGCATGTTTGGCTGAATGCAATTTTTTCCATTCAGGAAGACGATATGTTCTGCCAGAAAGATGGCCTCCCAAAAAGGCCATTTCCAAATGGCTGGAAAGGCCAGTGTGGGCTATACGCGGTGGGGTTCACCAAACTCGGCCTTGCTGGGGCATCCATGGATGCCAAGAACATTGCAGCTGACATTAAGAACTGCTGGAGGGCAGAACCAAATGATCTCTCAGCCATTTCAAGGCCGCAATATTCCATGCAAAGACACAATTATAATAATAATTATATATTTTATTCTGATTAATTAATTAATTGTGGTAGCAAGTTTCTCTTTCGATAAAATGTGTGTAGGGATTGATTTGACGATGAATGGAGAATTTTTGGAGGTACTGATGTTTGGGCACATGGATGGAATTAAGGGGCTAAGGAGGAAGCTAGAGAAGTGATGTTGACTGATGATCTCCATTAACTAACTAATGCCACAGGATGAAGAAGAGATTTTGGAGTCAAAATGGGTTGTTAGGTTTATGTGTTAAGCCTCAATTCAACTTGTACATACACTTTATACATTTAAAAAAAAATTCTACTTCATTAGGGATTTGACTTTTAGTCTCTACGGCAAATTCTTGAATACAGTTGCAGGTCCTCACAAGTATGTACCTATGTATTATTATTCACAACACCTGACATGTGGTGTAGAATTTGACCAAGTTTGAGAGAAAAATTGAGGGTTAGTTTAGGCTTTAACCAGGAGGTGATGACCAGAGTGTTGTTGTTAATGTGATCTCATTTGCAAGGTGACTTGGTGTTGACATATGCAAAATGGACTTTTCCTATATATCCTTTACTTGCTCTTCATTTTCATCTTTTACTTTTGTGTGGGAGTGAGTTGAATCCATAATCAAAACATGATGGCGAAACTTTGGTGCCAAAGTTCTATACGATCACTAGCTCATTTAGTGCAATTTTAAAGACTTCAGCCAATTTGGATGGTGAAATGATTACAAGCCCTAGTAGATAGGACCACTAGAATTAAATAGAAACGAATGTGCTAGAGCCAGATTGATAATTAGATCGTGCCAGAAAATTTGGTATACTTGACTTTTATTGCTGGAGAGAAAATATTAAATGCTCTTTGTCATAAGTATATACGTTCTGTGCTGTACTATGTGTAATAGTTAACTTTTAGCTCTATAAATAAATAAAATTGACAATAAATAACCAAAAAAATTATCACAAACCGAGCTAAGATTATCAAGAATAAATAAATACCAACAATAATTGAAAAAAGAAAGGTTTCATTCATGACTTGAATATAAATGGCAGTAAATAAAAAAGTCGTGAGTCTTGCCAACATTATTACAAATAAAGTAAATTATACAAATACTTTTAAATTCACGTTATATAAATTTAAAACATTCAGATAAAGTGTGTCAAAATTATAAGTGTGTGTATATAATATATATATATATATATGTTTATTTATTTATATATAAATTACGCACACAAACTTTGTTTTATGATTGGAGTCATCCTCCATGGCACCGACTGATCTCTTATGAGTCTAATAGTTCAAAAAACCCAAAAGGGAATCGAAAGTGTCGTACGGTCCATTAAATGAATGATCTAAGATGGGATATATTAATTATATGTTATTTAAATTTTAAAATAGTAGGATATGTGATCAGAAGTGGAATTATTAAAATTGATCCAAATAGATAAGTACCATCCCATCATTCACAAATTATTAAAATACTAATTTGGAGCTCAAACTTTCCCCAAATCCCCATTCCTAACCAAGATAGGGGAAATACACACACACACACACAAGTCTACAGAATAAAATATGTCCACTTAACTTAAAAAACAAGGTACAATTAAGAAATAAATTTCGATATCTAAACACATCAGAAGATTACGCGTTCCATTAATTCCTGGTATTATCCCTCTTTCTTTTACCGTTGATATTCTTGATTCAGTGCTGCATATAGATTATAGATGTACTCAATTGACCGCTCCAATAATAATTTAAAAAATAATACCCAATTCCCAATAAACTGCATTAGAAAACACGGGCTTAAATTTCAAAACCAACACGACTAATAAACGAACAAACAAACAAATAAATAAATAGAACTCCAAGGAAGCATATCTAATGTTTTTAGGTTGTCCCAGTGATTGCTTTATCTTTAAGCAGATTCTGTCGAGTTTAAGTTAATTACCAAACTGCGTGTATTGCTAACGACGCGCATTCAGACAAACTCCCACGTTTTGAAATATGTTGGCTGATGTCTAGGTGGATTAAGAATGGTAAACACACGCGCATATATTTATGTATAAATTTAAATATATAAATGAAATATTTGTTGATAATAATGCTGGGATTGTTTGGTTTTTAAAGTGAGGTAATTCAATGAACCTGAAAATGCTAATCCCAAGCACTGGAAACAAGAAACATGACGCTTTTCTGTGAGGGAAAAGGCAACAACCCCCCCCCCCCTCCCCCCCAACCCCAAGTCGCTTCTCTTATGGCAACTAAACATTATTATAGTAAATTAATATAAAAATATTTCAACTAATCCATTAATATTTAAACACGTGTAATTAAGTCGAATTCAAATAGCTATGGAGATTAACAGCTAGTCGAACGTGATTTAATTTTGTAGTGTCCGAACTTGAGTTTGAGTTTCAGTCAACAGCAAACTAACATAAAAAATTTGAAATCAAATAGCTTCATCTATTAAGACTCTAAATTTAAATACTTTGAAATCAAGGCAAAATATTTGAATTTTCTATTATGGTAGTTTTTCTTTCGGCATAGATAAATGTCAAACACTTCTTAATAAGAATGGAAATAAGATTTCTTAGTAAGAATGGCAATAAGATGGTGAGAGAGGTGGATGGCCTTTTGTAAAGTCAAAATCCGTGGTGACCACTAAATGTGATTTCTTTGATTGCCAATCTATCATTAAATGTCATAGTCTAATTGCCAAGAGCTTAAGCAGTTATATAAATGGGGAGACAAGACTTACAAGTTTGGCTTTGTGATCTAAATAAACCTAATTGATTCAAACAAAAAAATTTAAAAAAAAAATCAATTAATGAGTTTCAAATAAATTTCCACCACAAATGTAATTGTTTGATACTATTTCTTATAATTACATCTACGATCCTTATTGATGGGTACTCCATTCATATCTTAATTCATTTACACATTTGTACCTTCTCAACATAACCAAAAGAAAGAAAAAAAAAGAATTAATCATTGTTTGGAAAGATAAATGATGACAAAAAATATAATAATTAAGAATCCTATGAAGAAGTAATAATGGGCTTGATATGTCTTTAAGCCCATTATAGGAGTTAATAAGGCGGTGGATACTCTATGCTTGCTTTAGTGTTATTGAGCCCTATGCATGCTTTTTGGTTCCTCACTAAAAATTGGTACATTACTATAGGGCATAAGAACATGCATGTTTGCACTTCTCCAACAAGTTTCATAAGCATATCAATGGAAGGATATACAATCCATTATCCCTTTTGTTTGTCTGTGCTTCTTGCCCCAGTTTTTGGAATATTCCTCCACCTTAAAATATTGTATCCTATTTTTCCTTTCTATTCCATCTGTTTCGATATTTTCACCAAATATAAAAGCAGTGTGTTTATATAATTGTCATGCATTTCAAAATAATACACATAAGAATTATATATTAGTGGGATGATGTGACAAAGATGAGCATTCCTCCATAGTTTCATGACGATCATGGAGTACAATTAGGATAATGAATCTCCAATATCCTTGAAATGAGGGTTGGAGGAATCATTTGAATTTGCAAGAATCTTATAAATAAAAAGAAAAACAAAAAAAAAAAAAACAAAGAAGCCATAATCAATCAAATTAAACCCAAGGCATTCGTTATTTTCAAACTATAAGAAGTCGAAAAATGACTGTCCCATTAATTAGCTAGACGTCAATCTCTTCACATGTTGTAAAGTTGGAGGCCAAGTGAAGAGAGAACCTAATCAAACTGATTGACTAGTTTCAATCACCAAAACCCTAATCAGCATCAAATAAATAAAATTTTGGGCAACAAATACTTAGTACTTTAACAAAACTTTATGCAAACTACAAATAGTGGTCCTATATGTAGATGCAGTACCAAGCATTTGATCCACAGACTCCCGATGGGGCACTCTGAGATACCCCTTTACGTGCATACCTGCCTACATATGCTGCACATGCAGACTCATCAGACCATCCATTTATATATTTTGATTTAATAAAGGGAAATAATTATTTTTATTATTATATTTTTGGTATACATGTAAAAAGATCTTTTATTAGATTTAATTTATTCCTTGTGGTCCAATAGGTATTGATTGTCTTAAATGCGTTCTAGGGCGTGGACCAGTAATTTTGAATAGGGGTCAACGTCAGATCAGATGGTTGGGGTGGAGTGTTACTTGTCGATCGATGATGAATCGTATATTCTTTCATGGGAAGAGTACAAATTAATGATTGGGATTAATTCTTGGCATCATGATTTATTTGGGAATGTCTGTCATAAATGACGGGTTTTGTCCAGTTGGTGTCTTGTATATGTACATATATGATGATGAATATGCAGAGAAGGTTTAAAATATGGCACCAGAGCCAATTCTCTTGCCAGAGCAATAATCCCTAGATAGACTATTTTGCCCCTATATATCACACTGATTATATAGACGCCTGAGGGCTGTTCTCAACTCTAAAGTATAAATAAACTGTCAAAAAATTGAGTTGGAACTGGGATCTTCATATGGGACATCTGCTCTGGCAAAAGCAGAATTATCCTGGAATTCTATGCAAGCAAAACAAGAATGTATTTATTGAGCATAAGCAATGATATATTGATATTATGACTAATTTTCAGTATCAAGGTGTAACTATTGTTTGCATTGTTTGCGGCCCATGGGATCTGAATGCTTTATAAAGGCTGCGAAAGGCTGGATTCTTCCAAGAAGGATGCTGACAGGTGAGTTATTGTCTTGACTTTGACATATGTGCTTAGGCTTTGGTAAATCCGATGTAAGTATATTCCATAGCTTAGATTCTTTATCTGCTGTAATATCAACTTTCAGTAAGAAATGATTAGGGTCGTCATTAACTCGCCGTATATTTCTTTCTGTTTGTGGTCAATTTCCTTAATTATATGGAGATGATCATTGCTCATCAGAGAATCAAAGAAATGTAAAAACGGTATATTTCAAGATCAAGGCTTTTAATTTTGTGATGGAGAAATTACCCCTCTACATAGTCAATACATGGGATGTGTGTGCTATTGACCTTGGACAATGTGACAAACACATAGGATCTCATGTTGACATGCGAATGGGCAGTTGAACGCACAAAACCAAGTGAGAAGATATCATGACACGGCGTATCGAATTTTTTGACACGTTGTCATTATCTAAGCGCTTGTTCCATAGGATTAAGGCCTTATTTTAAAGAATAAATTAATCTTAAAATAATTTAATATTATATTCATTATGAATAAACATATAAGATAATTTAATAATGAACAAATTAAATATGTCAACATAAATGGATTATTTTATCATGTTTATTATATTAGATTATTTATCCAACATTTTGAGAGCCAATGTTTTATCATCATGGGCCTTTATTATTTAATGTGAACATTTAATTAGCATAGATTAATTAATTTATCAAGCTTATTCTTTATAAGTGAACAAGTCCTAAACATGTGAAAGATATTTACCCTCTTAAAGACCTATTATTAAAAGTTTTGTTTTTTTTCAAAGCAAACACATTAATGTGCTTTATTTCCTTTTTTAAGTGGATATTACTAAACATAATATTCCTTAAAACGCGGAGAGGGCAGCTAGCCGCGTATTGCTAGCTCTTGCTTCTCGTATTGCTAGCTCTTGCTTCTCATGTTGTCATTATGTTAACTACTTTTTAATTCCCTTCTCAGATAAAGTGAATAAAGAGTGATGATCAAGCAAATTATGATCTTATAGTCCCCAATCTTATATGTGCATCTGTTTTAAGCTACAACATGCGATAACATAAATGGAAGGAATGAATTCCACTATTCACAATATTTTATTGTACTTTTTAGGCCAATTCTCAACTTAACTAAGATAATATTTATTTAATTTTTTTCAAAAATATTATAGTAATCTAATAATCACTTGTGATATTTAATTAATTTTATATCATTATTTCAACATAAACATTAGTTGTAATACCTTAAAATATATATATATATATATATATATATAGAGAGAGAGAGAGAGAGAGAGAGAGAGAGAGAGAGATCAAATTCTCTTTCCTCATTCTTGGTTGTTGTTATTGTTACCGTATTCTTGGCTATGCTTGGATGGAAATTTCCATCATATTCCATCCATTTAAATCTAAACTTTAAACATATCACTCAATAAAATAATTATTTTTATTTTTACCTTATTCTTAAATTTTCGCACTAATTATCTTCCCAGGACAATTTTCATCAAAACATTCTTAAATTTCCGCACTAATATTTTATTATCTTTTTTATTATTACCTACGTTACATACTCGCATGCGATCAAATCAAAACACAATGCCAGTCAAATCAGGACATCCAATGCCTACTGTCATCATGATCCGGCTTCCCGTTGACGACACTAAGTTCAAAAAATACCCAAAAATGAGCATCCCACCAAAACGTGACAAGAAAAATTCGATTACAGGTCATCAAGATGTTGATTTTAATCCCCATGGGAGCTTATTCACTTTGTTTGTTTCATAGGATTAAAATTTAAGACTATATTTAAAGATGAATTAATTTTAAAATAATTTAATATCATATTCACTAGATTAAAATATTGAATAACTTAATAATAAATATATTAAGTGAGCCAATGGTTGGATTATTTTATCATACTAGTTGAATCAGATTGTTTATCTAACATTTTGACATATTAGTATCCGGCTTAAGTCTTATCATAAGTTTTTATAGTTTAAAGTGAACATTTGATTAGTTTTAGATTAATTAATTTATCAAACCTAATCGTTCACAGACCTGGGCTGGTGATGGTGAAGGAAGAGTGGTCATCCAACATGTGTAACTTCACTATATATAACATCTATTAGCCCACAAGATTCCAGTGTCTGGGTGCGGAGAGAAGCTTTACATAACATGCATGAAAAGAGCAAGACAAGCAAGCGCGTGTACATGCCGAAAACGACCCATGATCGTCTTCATCATGGATGAGTGAACTTTCGAACGATCATCCAGAGAAAAAGATTTACATCTGTCACTCAGATCACCATTTCTCCACCTCTCACTGTGTGTTTGTGCGTGCAAAATATTCATCCCAGGGACCAGCCGGTCACATACCATCTCCGTCACGCAACCTTTTTCTTTCCCCAAGGACGTGTCCATTCTCAATCATAATTCCTCCACTAGATTCTTTAAAGTGCAAAAGGGCAGTACCGAGATGATCATATGTTTGGGTCACAAGTTAACACCTGCAAGAAAGCACTACTGTGTGCGAGTGCCCCCCCGATGAATCGTGATCGCAGAAAGCCCTGTTATAAATGGTGGAGTATCTATCCGTCTTTTGGTCATGCCAACTTCTTCTTTTTATCAGTTTTCAATCTCAAGATGCTTATCTCACAATGAGTTTTATCTTTCAGTGGCCTCACTTTTTCCTTCCACAGCAAACGGCCAAAGGAGAATTAAAGCTCTTTCCTTAATGACTTTTGGCATTATCTGATTGGGACAGCTCTCTTGGGAAACCGAGGGAATCTAAGCATCTGTTGAAAACCAGTGTGCGAATTTGCAAAAACAAGTCCTCTTGAATCTTCTCCATGCTTTGGGAAAGTACCCTGGTTATTATTGTTAGTAATAAATATTAAACCAAGAGGGTGTTTGGATAAGCTTATTTTCAAATTATAAGATCAGGTATGTGTGACTTATAAGATGTTTTTAAAACTTCAAAACTCACAAATCTTATTTTAAAAAATAAAATTGTAAAGTATTTGAATAAAAATAATGATATCATCTTGTAAGATTTTCTTCAACTTTATAATTATATATGGTTTTTTTAGTGTAACATTGATAAAAAAAACCACATATCATTAATATGATATAATTAAAACTATTCATGTCATAATTAAGTTATAAAATGGAATAACTTATAAGATGAAGGAGAGCATCTTATTTTGAAGTAGTTTAAAATAAGTTTCAAATATCTTATTTTAATAGTTTATAAGCTAATTATCCAAAAATCTTACCATACTTTTAAAGAACTCATAAACTTCCAACATCTTATAAGATATTTTAAATAACTTATAAGTTTATTCAAACACCTTGTAAGAAAGACTTGTTTTACAAGATTGGAATATTATATAATACATGCATCCCATGGACATACATTACCAAGTTGATGAAAATAGCCCTTTTGAACTCAAGATAACAAAAATATTCAATGGATTCTTTTTCATCAATAATGCAATTTAAGGAGGTGTATAATTTTAAAACTTAATAAGTGAAGTAGAGCTCCCAACCACATGTTTGGTATGATTCTAATATCACATTAAATGACCATCTCAACTAAAAATTCAAAGTGTTAGAGATGTGCAATTTAATATTTAATTACTTAACAATATATGTTATATATTTTGTGGCTACAATTTGCCCCCACAAAAATGGTACAAGGAACAAAAAGCTTTTGGACATGTCTGCATTAGATTCACATTGGCATGCACTCACTCTCGTACATGTGTTATGAATTTGTGTAAGTTCTAGAGATTACACAAGAAATGATTCCTTGTGATCTCTTTCCTTTTTCGATTAGCATTTAATTCTCTTTCACGTTCTGTACGGCTGTTCGGTGCTGTAAGTTTTCGATTTTGGGTGTTTGGTTCATCGGATTCTTTTCTTATTTTAGCCTAAGCTTGTGATTCTTTTGCATTGAAATATACGCACAGACAGATCGCATCAGATAGAAACAGCATATAAAGAATCTGTGAGTGTGTTTTCCAACGCAAGCATTCCTTGTGGTGAGGGTAATTTTGGAGGAAATTAATGGTCTATTAAGATAATTATTTTTATGAAGAATCTTGAACTTTCTTTGTATTCCCGAAGAATTGAGATGAAATTTCTGTCTCCTTTCTGCTTTTTCTTCTTTGCTTTTCTGCCCCAAAGACTAAGAATAGGTAATACAAATGAAAGAGAGAGAAAAAAAAAAAAAAGTTGAAACATTATGATGCAAATTGAATTCAAATGTTGGAAATATATGGAAGTCGTCATTAAATAAAATATGGAAGCCACATATATGATATATTAATACACACACACACACACACACACACATATATATATATATATGACAAGTATCAATCAACCGAGAAGCTCTTCATTTTTTGATGATAAATTAGAAAATATTTCCCTTTTGGAATGAAAACATGAATTTCGCATGTGCTAAATGGACGTGCATATTGCTATCATATTGACGCGAGACACATGATGCAGAAAAGAATCTTGATTGTCTATTTAATCCGTGCAATGTAATTATTTTCAATTTTCAATCATTTTCTTAGTATAGTGAAAAGATTCTTTTGCATTGGAATATTTCTTTACTTGAATTGGGGTAAAAAGAATCTTTTCTAAATTGTACTATCAAAGTTTTGTATGGGGTGCTCATTTGCTTAATACTGCTCAATGTTACAAAACTTTCTTCCCTCGTGCTTTGGTTGACCTTCAAAGAACAAGTTTCATTTCAAAGTGAAATTTTATCTAGTATTTCATCTAATATGTGAACAACTTATGTATAGTATACAAAGCATCTATATAAATATCTAATATATATGTTATAATGTCAATAAAAAATTTTGTTATACAAAGTAAATTTTGGGTTTAGGGTTACACAACTACCTTGAATCCCACAAACCATCAGCTAGCAAGACCTTAGACTTATCTCTTTCCATTAATCTTTGTTATACTTCCTCTTGTATAGTTGTACCTTTTCCTAATATGTTCTCATGCATGCCTACATGACAATTATTACATTTTTTAAATTTTATTTTTATCTCTATTTTATTTTCATACAATTCTCAAAAAAAAAAAAGGGTCTAAAACTACACATCAATGAATGAAAATAAACATGGCATGAGAAGGTTGGTTTTCGTGATGTTCACCAAACAAAGCAATTATTTCTTTTATCAGTAGTTCGAGCTTTTATACAGTTAAAAGTAGTTTCTATAAAAATATATGTGTAATATAATATTTTTTGTTAAATAATGGTGGGAAAAAGAAAAGCACCAAGCAAGTGGCAAAAGGAGAGAACTTTTAGCTTTTGTGTTACAACGTGTAAAGGCCAATTCAAAAGCGAGAGTGTAAGAATCTCGTTGAGTTGAGTTTAATTAAATATTGAAATTCGACTAGACTTAATTTTGTAGGATTCAGACTCTAATTAGAATTTGAGTCAAAAAGTGAAATTAAGTTAAAAAAAAAATTCAAAATTCAAGTTCAATTAAAATAGTTTGATTTATTAACATGAGAACGCAAAAAAAAACACACACTAAGGTTAAAAGGAAAGTGAGTGTTATGTCATGCTTACAGCTTGCACAACTTATGGACAAAAACATTCATACTTCAAGACAAATTTTGTGGTTGGCAGATCAAACATGCGACTTCTCAATCTTTTGCACGACACTTTCGAAACTAATCTGCCCCTTTTAGGGAATTAGCTTAGAGGCCCAATAAGTTTGAAACTAGATGTAGAGGACCTTTGCAGGCCTCTTAAGATCAGGAAAAGGCCGAAAACTGACGAAGCCCAAATTAAGTCTTCCTTCAAATTGGGCCGATAGGAATTTGTCATGGACAAGCAGATAAAGAGGCCCAAAAATTTTTTATGATGAATTAGACTTGAAACCCGATTGATGGATGAGTGTTAATTGTGATTCACTTCCATCTACCAACCCAATTAATGAAAGCCCATTCATCTAAGTGTCATGGAAATGGAAAGCAAGTTAACCAATGGGCTAAAAATGGGCCCAATCACATGATGCAAATTTTCAATTTTAAACTTTTCTTTTTAAATGAATTTATCATGCTAAATTTAAAATCCGCATTCTATTTCAAAAATATAACCTATAAACGACTTTATTTTGTCTTTTCTTTTCTTTTTTTTATCACCAAGGAAGATAAACACATCATTAACTAATTTGAGATTAAAAACCCAACTGAAAGAACATCCATAGCATGTACACAATCAAAACGTGATCCCAAAACAAAAGCAAGTTCAATTGCTGAACAATGTTTCGCAGATCTCGGAGAAAACTTCAAATATTAAGGCGTGATAGGAAGCCGAATTCAGGGACAAGAAACAAAGAAGCAGCCTCTCCAAATCCTCCGCCCCAAACAGCCGTTTCTCCACTATCATCTCCAACATCGATGCCCTGAAATCGCTGCGAGGATCGCGGGAGCTCTTCTCCACCGCGTAACTCTCTTCCACCACCGAACTGCTGCCTGCGTTCATACTCCTTTTTGATGGACTTCTCTTGGCTTTCCGGCTTCTCGAACTCGTCTCGCTGGAATGTCGGTTTTTGGCGTAATAAAGCGGCGTGGAGATGTGGTCGGAGCCGGGCTCGTATTCGGGGACGGTTCTGCTGGTTTTCTCCTTGCCTTCTTTACCGGCCGCGGATTCGGCGGCGCTGTTGGCTGTTTTCAGGCTGCACTTGGTGATAACAGGGTCGAACGAGGCAACCGACGACGTCTCGTCAATGCTTTTCATCTCCTTGCGTCGTCTCCTGGATCTCCGGCTCGTTTTGATCTGACGGAAAGAGTCGCCGGAGTTCGAGGACAAGCTGAAGAAAGCGTCGGTTTCGGCGTCGTCGTCTGGCTGGGTTTTCTCGTCGCTGCTGCTAAACCATCCGCTGTTCGATGAAGAGCTCATCTGGTTGACATTAGAAACCACAGCCGACGCCGCCTTTCCGCAACATTCTCGAAGCGGCTTTTCCTTTTCCTTAGGGTTGTGAGCTGAAAGGGGCGTCGCAGGGGGGCATTTCCTCCCTCGTGCGTCGGCTGGATGGCTCGAAAGCCGCGAGTTCCTTTTGCAGAGAGTGGGAAGGGCGGAGGAAGAGCGGTCACTCTCGTGGGGCTTTGTGAGGGTAATGGAGCATTCTGCAACGTCAGGTAGGTTTCGGAACTGGCAAGAAGTGAGAGAAGAAGGGAAAAGACGAGAGACTTTGAGTATGAAGTGATTGTTCTCCATGGATATTCTTCAAACTTCTGTCTCTCTACAATTAAATCGTAGCTGTGCATGGATTTTATATATATAAGGGGGAGCGAGAGTAGGGAATTGGTAATGGGACTGCTTTTGTGGTGTCATATGGGAGAGTATACGTATGTTTTTGTGGATATACACAGATACTTGTATAAAGTGTACGTATATATATTATTTTGTAACGAGTTACAATTTATTTAATAATTTATTACAATGTCATCCTCTAATGTTAAAATTATAAATACAAAATACTCAAAAAAAATTAGAGTAACCTCATGTTGACCCAGGGACATTGCAATGCCCCCTCCCATCTGGTTAGCTTAATTGTTAGTTGGAGTTATATTTGAGAGACAGTGTCTATAATTTTTCAATTTTTTTTTTTTTTTTTTTTGTGTGTGAGTAAGGATACCCTAATTACCCTTCTATTTAACGTAGGGATGTTTATAGTACCAATTTATGTTGGATTTTCTCTCGGAATGAAATGAATAAATAAGTGATTTGTCAGTAAATAAATCAAGCTTACAGTTTTCTTTGGACGTATTTTCAGACAACATTGGTACGTAGGAACAATTAATTTTGTGTGGTCAGTCTCTCATGAAAATACAGTGGCTCACACAAGTTGGTGTAATGAGTCCACGCTGTGTTCACGTGATTGAGCAATAATATTCACACAAACAAAAACATGGAAATTCATATTGTGACCCTGTCCATCATGACTACTGCAATATTATACCAATAATCTATTTGCTTCACGGACTAATTATAAACCTACTTTCCATGTCTCCATTCAAAATCAGTAAAATGCAATGCACGCTTTTCAAGAACTGTTCTCTCTTTGTTTCGATTCCATGCAGGTTTTTATTTATATTCATCTAAATCATTACAATATGTATAAAGCCCACAGTTAGTATCTTTTCCTCGTCCAATGAAAAAATTTAAGGAAAAAAAAAAAAAAAAGGGGATAAGTGTCGATCTCTATTACACAATACAGTATTATTTATCTATCTATACTAGAAGATTAGGATTAATATGATTGCATGCTGTGAATTTATAACATTTATTTCTCATCAGTAAGCCAACACCGTTACTCTTAATTACAAAACCATATATATATTATTATACCATTATATACCACATATATACAGTTAATTATATTATTATGAAAGTAAATCTTTTTAGTTACACATAAAAAATCATATAACTATCTCTAATTAATTTTCAAATTTTTAAAATATTGATCATTTATAATACAATAATTTTATAATTTATATAAATTTTCACATGCACAAGGTGTGCCACTTGCACACGTATATATTAATTGTATATATGTGAATAATCATCATGATACTTAATTCATAAAATACCACTTAAACTATTATAAATTAACCTGTCTTCATTATCCCAACTCGTTAATTTGATACCGTACGAAACTCGTAGGAAACCCTCGACATCAAGATTCAACGTACACCGTAGGGGGAATATATATGGCACGCACGTGGCAGCCTGTACAGCGTCGCATTCTGTGTGCAGCAGAATGTCCATAACTCGCTGTCCTCTTCAAATTCCCCAAATTAATAAAACAACAAATAATGTTCATTTTCATTTTTCATACTCAATAAATACATATTATAATTATTATATTTTTAAAAATCTATTTCTTTTCCTCTTAATTTCACATTATTTCTAAAAAAGTATATCTAAAACCACACGTTCAAAAATCAAAATAAATATTGCCAATAATTATGTTGGGATTGGGCTGACTCTCACTCTCTATTCATTAATTATTATTACATTGAATTCGCATCTTCATTCACTGGGAAGCTTCCAACAACTATGCAACACAAATGTTGTGGTTTCTGAATTTCAAACTTCAAGTGCAAGTCCACCAAAAGCAATAGGACAGGATATCGTGGTTTCAGCTTTCCATGCATCCGTCATATTTGTACAAGTTTGTAACAGTCTGCAGAAAAAAAAAAAAAAAAAAATTCTGTATAACAATTGGGTGTATTGTCGGTGAGATGTGTATGGCTGGTTTAAATAATATGAATGCTGACGACATCTCCTGCTATTTTTGTTTTCCTTCTAAAACTTGTCTATTCTCGCTTAAAAATTTTATAAATTACAAAATATTATAATATAATTTTTTAAAATTTTGAATTTAAATTTTTCTTTATCTTGTCTTTTATAACTAACTAAATAATTTATTAATCATTATATCAATTCACGGTCAAATCAACACGTACTTGTATAATTTTTCTATTTACATTTATTTTTTGTTAGCCCATAAATTTAAATACTATTACATCGTTCAGTCATTATCGCGATACTAAATATATATAAAAATAATTTTCCTACCCACTCAAATCTGAGAAACCAAACATAATTTTCGTCTCCAATCAAATCACTCAAATTTTCTTCTCCCATCCTAATTTGGAAACAAACATAGGCTATGTTTGTTTTCTTTTTTCCTATTACAAAACACGTATAATAGTCATTACACTTTTTAAAATTTTCTCTCTAACTTTTTCTTACTTTTATACAATTTATAAGAAAACTACGCTAAAAAATACACACTTAAAAATATTTTATGTCGCGTGTTTTATTTATGTCTCTTTGTTTCCATCAATGCATAGTTGTCATGGCAACAATGGTGCATTGAAGGAAAATGAGGATAGGACAGAGATAGAAGGTGAAACTAGAATAAAAGATTTGATATGATATTAACGTGCTCTTATTTATAGCTTAAAATTATGGTAACATTATATGTCAATAATTAGGGTTTTTAGGATTTTTATAAATGGGAGGTTTGGATATTTTGGGATTTTATAAGTGGGTTTGATGACTAGGTGAATGTATATATAAACACACGTACAAATACACATACTTAAATATTTATACCCCCTCCCTTTAAAATTTTATGCGTTGATTTCAAATGTTGAAATATTTGCTCTTACTTCTTACTATACTGTTGTGCATGTGTGTGATTTAATAGGTAACGAAGACAAGACGCGTGGGATTTGTAACGTTGCATAAATTTCAAGCTTTTCCCAAAACCCACCAAAAGCTATCGAACAAAATAGTTGTTTTAGCCTTCCCTCTTGAACAATATATCAGAAATCATATAAAATAATAGCCATTTGTAATCCATTTTTCTCAGCCAATCATATATTTGGGAGATGGGTTTTTGTTAAACATGATATTTAGTTGGAGTTGTGTTGGGATGATAATATCTTTGAAACGAAAGTTTTAAAGAAATTAATAATATAATTTATTTGAATATATATATATATATATATATTCATATGGATAATTATTATATTTTTAAGTATAATATATATATATGAATTAATTTAATTGTGAATAGGTGTGATAATTAAAAAATAATTAGTTAATTATATATATATATATATAAGAGAAAAAAAATTAAATTTGAATTTACGTTAAAAAAAAAAGGTGTTAGATAATATATTTGATAATAAAAAATTTAAAACGATATTTTGAAATTAAAAGTTAAGTCAACAATAACCAAAATGTTTGAGCTCTCTATACTAATTTGACTTACGGTGATGTGATTGTCTCAAAAATTTTGGCTCACTTTTGTCTTCTTCATCACCTCACATAAAACCCAAATCCCACTTATATTATATATCCTTTCAGTGATTGTGTGCGCGAAGATACACTAATCACATGTATATGACGTGAAGATTCGGTCACTATATTTTAAATTAATATATACCATTGTGTTGTTAAATGTGTGTGTCTTGTTGCCTGTAAATCTTTGTGTAATCTGCCAAGATACTTGTGGTTTTTGGTGGGGTTTTCCAATTTGAAATTTGAAAGGTTAGTTTTTTAGGGTGTCATTTTTGTCCTTCACTGAAATTTCAATTCAAACAATCATTTTCTTGAGGGAATGCTCCTTGTGTTCGTCTGACATAAGAGAATTAATGGATAAGAACCCTTGCCTTCACAATTTTGAAGATGTGTTAGTATTTGATTTATCTATTTTTGTTTTGGCTATGTTTGTTTCCAAATTAGGGTGGGGGAAGAAATTTTGGTTGATTTGAGTGAGAATAAAAATTATATTTCATTTGTAAGATTTGAATGAGTAAGAAATATGTAATAATAATTGAATTATGTGATAGTATATAGGTTTATAAAGTAATAAAAAAATAATTGTGAGTAACAAAATTATAGGGATAGGTATTGATTTGATTGTAAATATGTATAATGATTGAAAATTAATTAATTAGTTATAAAAGGTAAGAGAGGAATAAATTTGAATTTGAATAAAATTTGTAAAGTAGAACGTTTTATTTGTAAGATTTTTAAAAGAAAGTAAATAGTGAGTAATTTGGAGCCAAACATAGCCTTTATAATTTAGTGGCGAGAAACATTATTTGTCATATACTTTATACTAAAATCATAGCATTAAAAACATATCAAGCAATTTCTCCTTGGCCAATTCCAAGTGACTAAGGTATCGCTAGTATCATATTTTTTTAATTGATATAATTGAATTTTCCCACGTTTTACTTTTTCATGTTTTTATTTTTGTTTGTGTCATTTGTTTAATTAAGAAATATCCCGAAATAAGAAAATGTAACATAAATGGTTTTTGTAGCATCCTCCAGTTTTCAATGTTTATGAACACTCAGTTGGGTGAGCGGCCTAGTACTATCCTCGTGACAGAACCATTTGGGCCCTAAATTAAAAGTCTACTCATGAACGAGCCTCCGTTGATGACCCAATGAAAAAGCCCAATATGGATCTCAAGCCCACCTGAAAGCCTAATTTCCCATTAACGCAACTTACTGTTTCATACCTCTGTCATGGTTCCCGAGTCCCGACCGCCTGATTCACGGTGGTTGCTTACTGCATCGCCGAAAGAATTAAGAATCATTTCAAATCGAAATGAATTCTACGTATTGTTTGTCAGATGCGGCCGCCGCCGCATTCAGAAGAGCCGTAGCGTCCCTTGCGCCTGCCCGCCGCCCCGCACGCGAAAATCTGCGTACTCTATAAGCGTTTAGGGTTTCGAGTGAGCTGTAAGTTGCTTATTCCCTTGCAGAATTTTCGGTTCTTTACTTAGTCTGGACGACTGAACCAGTGATGGTTGCACGGGTCAAATGAAATTTTTTGTCTTATGGTATTGTGTGGAGAGACGAATTGTTGAAAGGGTCGCATTGGTCAGAGACATTGTACAGAGGAAAGCAGAAATTGTGAAGCTTCGCAATCTGGGTGGCGGATTACATGTTTCTCTCACCAACGCGTTCCCTTGAAGCAAAAGCGAGTGTGCTGCTCTGTTTATATCTCTACTTGGTTAGTCCGTTGCGGTCAGTATGGAGAACACTGAGAGTAGCTATAGTTCTATTTCAATTTTGGGTATCTTGTCGGTGATACGGCGTATAACGTCAATTATTTAATTATTAAAATTAATTTATAAACTAGTTACGTAATTTTATATTGATAGTAAGTATCGTGATATTTAACCTGAGATATTGAAAATATATATATATAATATGTCATAAGAAAACAAGCATTTAAACAAATGACTTACAAAACAATATAGTCATATGGAGTTTACTATTAATTATTAATATCTTACTTTATAATTGTACTAAGTGCTCGTAAATCTTAAACTTAAGACGACATGGTTGTTTTATGTATATAACAGTTAATGTGCCATTAAAATATTAAAGGTCAATATCTATCTTAACATGATATAGTGTCACGAGTCCAACATAATACGTATGAAGACATGTGTGTATTCATTCAAGAATTTATCTTCCTGTAAGAGAGTAATATATTTGTCCTGTGTAATTAATATTTTATGAGATATAAATCTTTGGTGAAGGTAATGTATGATCAAAAATGAGTATTTGAAAGGAGCATTAGAAGCGCCAATTGATCATATGACCAAGTTTGTAAATTTAACTAAATCCATGACTCTCACTAGATTTGGATAAATTAAAACGAAATGTCTATACCGCATGATATTCATAATCGGGAGGATTCATTTGATCTACTTCATTTCATCTTAATTTAGTTACAATATGGATCATAAGTTAGACACAATCCATATTTTTCGAATTATACTCATTATTAATTAAAGATGAATTCAAAGAATTACATGTAAAAAATTAGAATGTAGATAAGTGCTAAATTTGTGGAACGTGAATGAGGCTAAAGAAGCCTCATGAATTAATCTTGAGAAAACTCATAAAAAATTTATTTAATAATAATTAAATTAAATCAAATAAATTACAACGGTGATCATTAACAGAGATAATAATTAAATTAAAGGAGTAAGACATAAATGGAGTTTTATGATTCTGATCATGTTTGTTAATAATGTGATTATTAATTAAAAATATAATAACCTTCAATTTGATTAATGAGTTAATTGACATGAAGGATATATTATTAAACCTCCGTTTTTAATAAAGATTAATAATTAAAAGGTTAAATAGACTTTTTTTTATTAATGGAGATTAATAATTTTAAAAAATGGACTACAATTATTAATGAAATTAATAATTAAAAGGTTCATAAACTAAAAAATACTAAATGTCCATTTAGTAGATTCATGAAACCTATGACTAGCAAATTATAGGGTGTTAACTAAATATATATGTTTAGAAGAGTTCTAAACATTAAAAATTCATGTGCCACAAGTCAAGGTAGAAGAAAGAAAATTTTAGCCACCCCTTACTTTTTCTTGTCCTTAAAAGTCTTCTAATTTAAAGTTGTTTTGAATAAAAACCTTACAAATGGGGTTTCACGTATAGAAGGCGTTTATCAACGTTACAGGTGTATGAACGTATAGAAGGCGTTTATCAACGTTACAGGTGTATGAACAAATTAGAAGTTGACATTTGAGGGTCATAATTTAAAAATCATAAGTACATCCATTGAAATATAATTTTAAAAGGTACATTCTTTACATGTTTTTTCGATACTTTTCAATTAATACGTGTTATATAATGATAATAAAATGGATTTGATGTATTATTTTGCTACATATATGCTATTGTTTTATAGTTTTAAAATTTTAAAATTCAACCTGGAGCCGGTTAAAACCTCACAATTCCACAATCCTTACAGTTCAAGTTTTTCTTTGTTGCTGTGAATATCTCATTATCTAGATTGATTTATTTTAGCCAAGTCCAATTCGTTAGCTATGCTTTCCAAGCTGGTTCTGGTCAGTAGGTCGTTGTGTATATATTGACTGACATGTTCCCCAGGAGCAAAAGTGAAGCTGTTGTTCAAGTTAGATCTCTGTTAACTAGTTGAATAGTTCCGAAGAACAACTTCGATAGCTATAATTGTTTGAATACATGAAAGCTTTGGTAAATAGAAAGGAACCCACACCTCTTTAAATATGTTTTTCAAATATTGGGTGTATGATTAAAAATGAAAGTGGATTTGGGCTCGTACTCATGGGCTTCGACTTGGGCCAAACCGATTCATTTGGGCTGATTGAACCCCCCTTGCGGGCGAGAACAAGGGCAAGTCCAATGCTGAATTTTACTTTCTTGGGCTTCTTTCTTTTCAACTTTTTATTTTATTTTCTGGCCTTAGAAATTGTAATATCCAAACACGGTATCCTCTCATTCTAATTGCTGCCAAACAGGCCCCTCAGGAACCTTTCAGAACGGGCGTCCCTTTTGCATGGGCGTTCAGACACCTTCTCCAAACCCAAACGCGGCCGAAAGTGTTCTTCTGGAAAGGAGAAGACCCTTGCTGCTTGCTTTTTAACCGTTGCACCATTCCATTCTTGAATCCTTGTGTCCGTCCTTTTGAGTGCCATGGATTACCATAAATACAGATGTGTTCCTTGCCTTCGAGAGATGGCCGCCTGCTTCTGCACGTCAGTCCTCCCTGCACAACAATCCCTTGCCGACCACTGCACTAACAATCATCAACGAGTCATCCTCTGCAACACTCTGGCAACAATCATCACTGCACACCCTTTTACTGCTTCCAAACGACTCTCTCTTACCCTCTGGCAACAGTCATCTCTGCATAACCATTTTTGCTTAACCATCCTTTCTTCACAACCTTTACCATGAAAAACAAAAGCCTTCCCCTTCCTTTGCGCCTGGATTTGTTTAAATCCACTGAATTGTTGATTATTAATATTTCAGAAATTAATTTTGAAATAAAATTTGTCTGATTTTAGGAGAATATTTCGAATTATTGAAATAATTTTTTAGAGACAGCGCCCCAATGTCTATTTTTTGCACTAACGTTTTTTTGCAGGTTTCGATGAAATTCTCCTACAATAATTTGTTTCCAAATGCAAAAACTTTTTGGATCCATTTTTTTTTTTACTTTTTCTGAGTGGAACATCCGTTGGTTGGATAGCTCACCTGGGAGGGTGCAAACAACGAAGATGAGAAATACAGACCTGTAATGATTTGCGAATATGATTGCAAATTTTAATGAACATCTAAGGGACTGATTTGATACTCGTCGCATCCCTTTTATCATGTGTTTCTTTTGTCACCATCTTCGTCCATCTTGCTTGCTTAGTTACTCTGTGGCATTTTCCCCTTGAAGCTCGGTAATTTTCCTATCTCCGGTGTATCTACTGTGTTGCATTATATCATCTCTGATATGTTGCTTTTTGGTTTAAATGCAACATGATAGAAAGGAAACGCCTTTAGTTCACCATTGGTGTTACCTTTTGAAATATGTATTGTCGGATTTGACATGCAAGCTGGCCTATTTTGTAATTTTTCTCAACTGTTGGTAAGCAACTCCACGAGGAAGGAGGGAGGAAGGAGGGGATGCTTTGTGAAACATCTTATTTACACATCTCTGTGTTCTAACAAATCCTGTCCAAATTTGAACTTAAGATCAGACTCTTGGGCTGTGAAAGGTCACTAGTTGGCGTTCGTGGGGTAACCAAAAAGACGTTTTTCTTCTGTGCCCCAGATTTTAATCTAATATATTCTTGTTCAAGCTGGAGCTGGACTTGTTGCAACTTCTTGAGCTGGACTAATCATGGAGTATTCCGTCATAACCAGGGATTGAGAGACTGCTCGACACTCAGATTATACCGCTTAAAATATCAAGAGATCGGTTTGCTTCCATGGCTCTGCAAGACTGTGTTACTTCTGGGGATTTGAGTAATGACATTTGGGACATGTCAGGAGTATCAAGCCATATTTTTCCTGGAACACGTCAGTATTAAGCCAAATTTTCTTGTGATGGCTAATATATAGTAATTTGGTAGAAAATTGATGAAATCTTGTAGCAAAAAGAATGAACTTTGGTCCAGTCTTCTGGGTGCCTCATCATTACGCGAAAACCATGAACATTTGTTGATTTTATTTGACTCATGCACCAGAGTATTGTTGGAACAGCCTGATTGTGCAAAATGCATATGGTACTGAGATGGGATCATGCAGAAAATTTTCACACAACTAATAACTGAATGTGGATTATCTACACAATTAAAGCTGTTCAGTATACACTACAAGCAGCACTGTTTGCATGCAAAACCTAACATCTCTTCAACATATAGAGTTTCAATCTTCCACCACTTCAAAATTGCTGTCTCAAGTCTTCCATCCCCAACTACTGATCAAACCTCTTTAACTTTCCATGAAATGTATTTCGACCTTTATTTCACCAAATTCCAATCTTGCACTGCCTTCCTGGAAACAAGCTTTCTTAATCATTCAAAGAACCTGCATGAAGAACTCTCCCTACAAAAGCAAACAAATTAGAAAAACTCTTTGATTCTATCATGGTGCAAACGAAGGTTTAAAAGTACCCCTTTGGGTGATTCTTTAGCAGAAACGAGTAACTCAATGCTTGAGCCAGTAGTTCCGCAACTGGGACATGTGTAACAATATCTCCTCGCGGCCCTGATTCGTGACACTACTTGTCATAATCCAAGGCGGAGCAGTCTCGAAGAATTCGCGTATCAATGTTTGAAAGTCTTGCACATTTTCTTCAGGCCTTTTCCCTCCGTTCTTCTTCTTTTTACGTTTGTCGCATTTGGTGAATATCATTGTCATCGGAATCTATAACAAGAAAACAAAATTCACACAATTAAAACTAAGGTCTTCTATTGAAAGAGGATATTTCAATTAGGTGACGCTGCCGCCACTTTTTCTTATAAATTTTATTTTATGGTATTTAAGTGTGTGTAGACCAATCCAGCTGATATATGGAAATTCTGAGATAAGATTACTTGAAATTCAGTAATATATTTCAAGCAACTTTAAGCTTCAAAGAGCTCAAGCACTCAGTAGATAGGATTTGGACATGAGCCAGGATATAGAGTAGCAGCATCCTGAGAGCAAAAGCAAACTGCAACAGATTCATACATACATCAGAAGTAAAAACAGAAAAACTACTAACCTGATTTTGCCCCAGCCAACTTGCGTACTCCAGATCAATCTTTTTTGCAGGAATGCTGGCATCAATGAGAAGGAACACCGAGACAAGGGTTGGACGGTTAAGGAAGTAGTCCTTGGTGAACTTGTCCCAGTCCGTCCGAACCTCATGTGGCGCCGCTGCATACCTAATTAGCACCAATAAACAATCGATTATCACACCAATCATCAAAATTTTGTTTATCCACACAAATATGACAGGGCAACAGATCAGTATTACTTGTCAAATAGCAAAGCAAGAACCAGGCATCTAACATTTCTTAGATAAGGCAAAAGGCCTAACTCTCATGACTCTTTTATCATTTCTTTTCTTTCTTTTCTTTGTTTCTGACGGTGAGTTATCTGTGTGCAATTTCATTCAAATTATAATCTTACAGGTGGTTGTTTACAGGTTTGGAGAATTCATACCATTAACTCCTAATCAACTGCATAAACTAAATGAAACCGTAAACAGATTGCTAGATTCCAGAGCCAAGATGGTACCCATAGCCCGGCAAATCCGCAAGATACCAGCTATCATTAATCCGAAAATGGTTGATACACTGGGTCTTACCTGCAAATCGTAGCCATAAACCACTTCATTTCATTATATGTACGCATATTACACCCAACAAAAGAATGAACGGTACCCGGCTTTTTAGATGTAAGCGCGAGTCTTTTGCGCCTAACAAGCGAATTGAGAAGCGAAGACTTCCCCACATTGGACCGGCCCACGAGCGCGAACTCCGGCATCCCACCAGAGGGGCAGTCCTCAGTCCTCACGCTGCTCTTCACAAACTCCGCACTCACAACCTCCACGTCTTCTCCAGCGTACTTGCTCAGGACAATGTTGGAGCCCTTCAAGATTCTAGCGCTCAAAGGCGCGTCTTTAAGCGACGAAACGTCTGTCTCGGGCGGCAAGAAAAGGGTCTCAAGAGAAAGTTGCAAGCTTCCTTGTGGTGAGGCTATGTCGGTGGGGGCGAGCGTAGAGAAATGGGAGAGGGGCGAGGGTGGGGGTAAGGATGCAGAGTCGGGTCGGGATTCGGGATTGGATAAGAGGGCTAAGGTTATTGAGAACAGTTTTTGAGATTTGGGCGACGTGAGCGGTGATGTAAGAAAGTGGGAATGGATTCTGGGAAACCTGTGAGTCAGTAACATCTCCGTGCTGCGGCTTTTTCCGGGGATTGTCTGCGCGATGGACTGTAAGGAGGAGGAGGACGGGCTTACAGGGGAATGGATTTTGGTAGAATTACAACTTAACCCCCCATTGTTGTGATTATTATGCCCACACCCCCTCTTGTATGCAAATTACCGCTTCAGCCAAAATAGAAATCGTGTATTCCAGTAGCCACTAGAAGCACGATTTCCAGTAAACAAAACAATTCGAAGACGAGTAAGACGCATAGAAACTCTGCGAAGTGATTCCAATGGCGGCAGCAAGTAGCAGAGTTTCGCTGCCCATATTTCGAGCCAAAAACCCTTTAATGATGAATGAAAGCTGCCGCTCATTTGCACGGCTTTTCCTCGTCCAGAACCACGACTCTTCTTCGGCGTCGTCTGATATTAGTCTGCTCCAGAAGCTTCTTAAAACGCCTATCTCGAGAATCAAGGAGACGCTCGACTTCGAGTTGAGCTCCGAGTCTACCGAAGTTCCGTGGGCTTCCGTTGTCACTTCTCTCAATACATCTGCTCCCCAGAAAGCTAATTTGGTAACTGCACTTCTCGTTGTTATTCAATTATTGTTTTTTAGGGTTTGAATGCACTAATCAAATTGACCACCTTTTTTATTAAAAAAATACTAGTACGGTGATGGTATAGTTGTTTTGTTTTTCGAATTGTAAGGTTTAAAGTAGCATCTTTACAGTGAAATCTGAATGTGATGGAAGTGTAATTGCATTTGCACGCGAAGAATTATAATTGATACACTGTTATTTGCCTGTATAGCCAGGTTATTGAATGGAAATTAGAGAAATTGACCGAAGAAAACGGCAAAAATCAAGATTGTTACGCTCAGTTGATATCTTTATGTGAAAAGATTAGAAATCTCCCTATTGCATTGCTAATATTTACATCAATGGAAGCTCAAGGAGTTAAACCTACATCGTTGGTATTCAATGCCCTAATATCCACAAGCTTGTCTTCTGGTAATTTGCTTACAGCATTAACCTTATTTGAAATAATGGAGGGTTCAGAGGGCTACAGACCTGATTCTGACACTTATGACGCTTTCATTTTGGCCTATGCGAACTTGGGAAATAAGGGTGACACTGAAGCTTGGGTAGAAGCTAAACGGGACGCTGGATTTCCTGCTGATGATGTTCAAACGTATGGTTCTCTCGTACATTGTTGTGTCAAATCGAAAAATTTTGAGGATGGTCAAAAGTACTTTGACGAAATGATGTTAGCTGGACTAATGCCTAATGAATTCATTGCCCAAAACATGCTCACAGTGTATTGTCAGCGGAGAAATTGTGGTGGGGTGAAAGATATTTTGAAGTTTATACTAAATGGTGGGTGTCGGATTGATCAAAATATAGCCAGAAAGGTGGTGAATTTGTACCGTGAAATGGGACAGGTTGAAGAGCTGGAAGAATTGCTGGTAACTTTAACTGAATCCAATCAAACTTCAGAAGTTCTTTCAATGGTTCATTGCTCAATAATTAGAATGTACGCAGACCAAGATAGGCTAGATGATGTGGAGTACTCTGTGGGGAGAATGCTTAAGCAGGGAATCTCATTTAGCTGCGCGAAGGATGTTGAACTGGTAATCTGCTCATATTTTAGGATCGAAGCTTATGATAGACTAGACATGTTTTTGGGATGTATAAAAGACTCTTACAAACTCACAAGATCCATTTATGAATTATTGGGTGGTGGCTACCGGCGGGCAGGCCTATTAGGAAGGCTTGATGCGGTAGTGAATGAGATGAAAGCGGCTGGTTTCGCATAGTTTCGTGATTCCCATAAGGCTGCCACTTCTATGCACACATTCTTCCATCAAGTGCAATGTGGATAAATTCAGCAGGGGCTGAGCATTCCTCCAGAGCTTGAGCAAAATAAAGTGGCTAATGTTGCAAGTTCCTTTTGGATGGATCCACTGTTTGATACGACGACCTTCTAGAGAATGCTTGCAGACTTACTAAACTCCATCTCCTCGGTGGAATTTGCTATGCAACTCTATTTCAAGGGATGAATCATCGGTGCATGACTCTGGCACCATGCTTCTTGTTTTGAGGTTTACAATTACTCTTTTTGTCCTGTGACAGTAATCAGCAACATGCTTATTCCTTGTTTATTTGTTTGATTGATTAGCTCATATAGATCAGCTAAGATTGTTTCTCATAAGAATACAAGGCAAGTGCATGTTTTTCTTCTCATGATTGTAGTTACTGAGAATAGGCTTTGTTTGTTTTTAAGTTTTGGTGTGTTTTTAAGCGTTTTTTTCTCGAGAATTATGTGGGAAAAAAGAGAGAGAGAGAGAGAGAGAGAAAAAATTTTAAAAATATAATAATTGAATGTTTATTATCATAGTCCATAATTTGAAAACAAGTACAGCTCTAGTTTCTATCAAATTCTTGAGACAAGAGACATAGCCCTTCCTTTGAAGGCGGAATTTATGTGAACTAGGAGCATCCGGCAATCCGCGAAAAAGAAACCGATGTCCTGCAAACTGGAGAATTGACCATGCGCATCCTCTAAATCTGATCTCCAAAAACCCGATTTTCTGATGAGGACAGTAACCTTGACTTATTATGTAAGACGATTCAAGAATGAATGTGAGAAGGGAGCGATATTTTTTTTTGTATCCAATGTGTGCGTCCCCCACCCTGGTTTAATCCACTCGTGATATTGGGCTCTTTAGGCTAACTCCCTACGAGCTTTTATATGTAAATTTTATTCTTTGGACATGGGCTATGCCTCTCGGCTAGCTGTCTAGCATGGGCACAAGTCTTGAAACAATTTTTTTCACGGGTCTAATCTGGCTTCTAAGAAGTGATTTTATAAAGAATGGATTGAACCGTTGACCAGTAGTTTTCCAAAGAGAGGGGGGAAGCCCTAGCATGTGAAGAGACAAGTAAGTCCAAGGGCCCAAAATTTACACTGTACACTGCAACTTTTGTAGCCACGAATCGGGTGGAATTTTGGTTGAATCTTCACCCGCAATCCAAAAAAGGTGGAGTTCCAGCCTTTCATGCTTGCACATTCAACACACAGTATTTTTATCAATCATCCCAAACAATAATTTACAACCGAGTGGATTTGCCAATGCATCCCGCTAGTTTCCTCAAAAAGGAGGACAATTGTTAGAGAACCAATAATGGGTCCATTTAACACCAACCAATAATCCACATAAGGTTTGGCCCAAACCTATTAGCCCACATGTAGAATTTATATTTTTTTAATTCAAATACATACACTACAATCATTATATTTTTATAAATTTCTTTCTACATTTCTTTTATTTTTAGATAATTTTTAATAAAAATACACTTAATATGATGTTCACGATGTGGGAAAAGCTTTACGAAATAAAATAATATAGTCTGTCAGTGCAACTCGTGTTCTTACAGTAAAATAAGCAAAGACAGTAATCTTGAGACATGCTTATATTGAATAATAAGGCAAGATTAATTTTTTTTTTTTATCTAAGTTAATCACGTAAAGTCCTTGATTTAATGGGAGTCTGCTATAAAATCACAAAAATTGAGAGAATAAATAATCCTACATGCGAGTCATGACTAAATATGCAAAATATTGAACATTGTTCATATATCATTTTTAATTACTGTTTTGTTACTCAAAATAATTATTCGGATTATAATCATGTCTAAATAAACGAACAAGCTATTCATTGAAAGAATTTCCAATGCAGACGGCTAGGCTATGCTTTTGAAGTAAGCCTATATAAAAGAACATTAATGGGCCAAAGTTAAGCCCATCTATCAACCCAATATAATTATTGCCCAACGAAAGTCTTAGCAAACTTGTAATAATAATGACAGTGTATAGCCTCTTTACGGTTCTTTCAATCCTAACTTCATCATTTATTAAATCATAAGAAGCATGAAATAACTATAATCGCAGTCGCTGCACAAAGCCTGCACGGACTTTTGGGACATTTATTTGCACATAGGGAATATTCAAATTAATTATTTTATTGTATATATGTTTGTGTTTATAAATATTATTGCAGTTAGGAAGGTAAACATGCGACATGAAGATATGGGCCCGTGGTTGTGGGTAAAGGACACTTGGACCAACCACTACTTGCTGCTCTAGGATGGCAGGCATAAGAAAAAATTAATTGATGAATACTGACAAATCATATATTTCATTATATAAATAAATTATTAAATTTTTTAAAATATAATTTTTATATATTTTTTAAATATAATAGAGAAAGAAAGAAAATTTATATAATAAAAAGAGACAATAACTAAATTAAATTAAACTTGAAAGAATTGAATGAAATAAATGAAAATTTGAAAAAAAAAAAAATGCGTACATGGAAGTAATGGCATTTTAATTATTATTTATATTTAATAACCAAAAAAATCCTCAGTTTAATATACAAAAGTATATGGAGTAAATTGAAGTGTAGAATATGACATTAATGTTTTTAAAATCACTTTCAAAAAATTGGTTAAACTATATATGTGTGTGTGTACATATAAATATACATGTATTTATACATGTAAATTGATTGACATGTAAAAAGTATATATACATTCATACACAATTTTTTATGCATTAATTAATTAAATAAAAATAAGAGATAGCTCCAAATTTAATAAACCATCAAATATAGTATAACAAATATATTATTTAAAAATTATATAATAATTTAAAAATTACGTCATATTATTTAAATGTAGCTATTAAATCTTTTTGGGTGCAACTTAAGAAAAATATTATCTATGCATAAATAAATAATCATTATTTTTAGTATTTGTATGATTGCACCACAAATTCATTTTGATTACACAATAGAAATTCTTTCATAACATAATCACATTTTTTTATTTCCTTAAGAGTTTAAGACGATTAACACTCTTAATAAAAATTTGAAAATTAAAACTAAATTGTATATTTTAAATATTAATCAATCATAATTTTTTAACTCAAAAAAAAAAAAACAGAGAGAGAAATTTTTAGAGATTTTATTTTTCTCTCACCAAATTTTCTAGATTTTTTTACCTCCATAAACTTTTCGAAAGATATCATATAAAGAAAATATTACATTCAATATGCCATTTGATAGACAACATTAAAAGTAGCTAACATGCATGTACAGCAATAATTTATACCAATTAATGTATAAAAATATTAATGAACCTCGTTAATTGTGCGTAGGAAATCATCGAGCGGCTTCTTCTCTTCCTCGTCGGTTGTGAGGTTTGTTTCTGTTTTGGTCGGTTTTATAATATAATCATCGGACCAGTTTCTGATTAAACTACTCCGATCAGCCACTCCAGTTGGATTTTAACAACATTGTATCACATTTGACATCATCCTGAAATAAGTGTTTGGCCAAATGGTGGGTCTACTTTACATGTAAATATTGTAATAAGAACCACGTTATTAAATTCGGAGCGGACCGGTTCGATCGATTTAATCGAGAACCGGCCATCTGTCCGGTTCAAATGCAACTTAACCGCTTAATATAACCGATTAATTATTAGTCAAACACTTTCTTTCTCTCAACTCTCGTCTCTCAGCCCAATTTCTTTTCTTCGCAGTTCGCACCCACCCGTTGAATACGAATAACTTCCGTCTAAACTTAAACCATGTCTGCATGTTGGACATGAGACTTGCGAAGCAATTATTGCACCTAATTAAAAAGGGCTATGTTTGTTAACTACTTTTTTTTCATCTATTTCTCTTTTTAAAATTTCTTAAAAATAAAGAAAAGATATATATATATATATATATATATTAACAAGGGCTATGTTTGTTAACTACTTTTTTTTCATCTATTTCTCTTTTTAAATTTGTGTAATAATTTTTATCTTAGTCAAATTATTTAATTTTTAACATTACATCTAAAATTTATTTTATACTCTATTGTTATATTGGATTACATTTATTTTGTAAATTATTTTTATAGTAATATATATAATATTATATAATTAAAATAACCGATTTTTTCAACTGTTCAACTGGTCGGACCAGTGACTCAGTGACCCAGTAAATTTTTCGGTTCAGTCACGCGTCCGGTTTTAAAAACATTGAATAAGAACGCAATTGTCCCAATAGTAGGGTCATTTTTCAGAAAATAAAACCTTATCTGATTTAATGTGTGGTCTATCATTATTAGTAATGGACTGCCCTTTAAAGGTGCAATTTATTTTTCTGGGAAAAAGAGTAGAACAGAATTATTAGTGTTGTGCTGGTGACTGGTGACTTTGCTGTTTGTCGTCTTGCGACATGTCCCGTTTCTAGTGTTAGCCAGTTATTCTTGATGACTTGAATTAATATGTTATGTCCTAATTAATGCTTGATTGTGATAACAATAATGATAATCGGTGACAAGAAACGCATCCGATTAGTATATTCTACGATTATAAAAATAAATTTATAATATTTTTAAATATAAAGTTTATATTTTCATAAAAGAAGACAAAAAGAAAGAAATTAAGAAAGATAAATAAAACAAATTAAAATTGAAAAATATTGAGAGAAACAATAAAGTAAATAAAAATTGAGGAGCGATGATGGAAGAAATTTAAAAAATGAAAATATAAGTGAATATATAAAAATATGTATATACATAAGTAAGTGTTTTATAATTGTACATTGTGTAAAAAAAAAATCTGTATTCTTAATATATAGCATACATAGAGAAAAAAAAATGAACAAAAAATATAAAGTATTTTGTGGAGTGTTGATGGAATATTCCTAAGTCCTCTAATAACGTGAGATCGCTATTATTAAATATTTCCAAAACTGAGGAAAAAAAAAAAACCCATTGTTATTAGTGGCAACCTTACCAATAATTTTAGAGGACATCTAGAATTTGTATAAAAATTTTATTGAAGAATATATTTAATAGGGTAAAATTTGATAAGATAGGAATTAAATTTGATTCTAAACATTGCCTTCGAGTAAGTAATGCTCTCACCATCATCATCATCGTCATCATATACAAATAAATGATAGGTTAGTTGATTAACGTGGTATCTTTAAGAGCCACAAAAATTGCAAACAATAAGGCTATGTTTGGGAGAGGGATTTTTGTTGAATATAATATTTTATAAGAATTGTGTTAAGATGAGTAGTGAGTTTGAAATGAATATTTTGATAAGATGAATATTATAATTTATTTGAATATATGTATAAAATATATAATAATGAATAGATGATGTGATAATTTATAGAGATAACGATTGTGTTATAAGATATAAATAAAAATAAATGTAAGTATATATGTGATATATAGATCTTGTTTTAATTGTACATAAGTGTAATGATTGAAAAATAATTAGTTAGTTATATATAAGATATATGAAAATTTTAAATTTAAATTTAAATAAAAATATTGTTAAATGGTATGTTTAGTAGTGTAAAGTTTGAAAAACTATTATGGATTTGAAATTTAGGTTCCAAACATAACCTAAATTAATTAAATAATAAGATAATGACAATTTTGCATTGAAAAGGATGAAAATTAATTAAATAATTTGTTACAATCTTTACACCGGATGTATGTAGCACCCACAACGCCTTTGCATCCACCAAAAATGATCATTGCATGCTTCAAATAAGAAGGGGATATCTGTCCTCCCTCTACTTTTAGTGATATATTTATAAATATCAATAATTGATTTTAACAAGGAAAAAATGTTAATTTCCCATGTAAAGGTTAATGATCAATTGATTAAAATTGTTTCTTGGTGGATTTTCTTAACTTAACCCAAAATTTCCATTGTAATTTAAATTTGGTTTGGTTTTTGATTCAACTGTCAATCCATATGGGCTATTTGTTGGCCTCTCACCGAGAGAAAAAAATCATAATAATAAAAATTGAATACCAACTAATATAAATGGCTTGAAAATTTGGCCATAATATTTGTTTGTAAAAATTTAGTTCAAGCACATATACATACATATATATATATATATAAGAAATAATTACGACATACTATTAATTTTTAGACACTTTAGATTCAATTAAAAACACATATAGTTCACATTTCTAAACTTGACAAACAAAATTCACACTTATGATGAATAATACTTCTTTTTAAAAAATATCAGGGCATTAATTTAAGAGCTAAAAACCATGTCATTATCGTCCGTATATACCAAATTATAGAAACATACTAGCATGTTTTCGCATGCTTGATGCGTGTGCATGTAAAAATTCAAATTTTGATATATGGTTGGATTAATTGTAATATTTTAAATTACATTTCATAAGGTTTTTATTATTATTTACATTTTAATAAAAAAATTACAAATTTGAGTGTGAATAAATATCAAATATTATATCAAAATATTGTTGTAATGAAAGATAAAATCATATTAATAAAGGGGGGAGAAATAAATAAGATAAAATGAAAAAAGAAAACTAAAAAGGTTACAATTTTGACAATTTTAAAATTAAAAATTCAATAAATTAATAATCAACAACAAACATGATTTGATCATAAAAATAAAAAGTAATTGATTATTTTTAATACCACGACTCATGTGGTAATCTAAATTATTCTGCGAGCATTCAGTGTATTAGGCTACGTTTGTTTTTAAATTATAAACTTTTAAAGTACATATTCAATTATTACATTTTTTAAATTTTATTTCTTTCTCTCTCTTATTTTTATATAATATTTGAGACAAAAATATTTAAAATAAATTTAAAATTTGAAAACAAACAAAACTGCATTTTTCTTTGGCAATCAAATGATACTAAATCTTGTGATATAAAGTATTTGTTTATTTTTAAATTTTGAAATTCAAATAACACACTCAATCGTTATAATTTTTAAATTTTATTTTTTTTACTTTTAAAGAAATTTTTAAGATACAAATTTTTAAAAACACAAGTCAAAATTTGAAAGTAACCATAGCCTTAATCACTAAGTGCACGATTTCATAACTCTGAATGTGCGATAAATTAATCTATAACCTCGGGCTATGTTTGGGAGAGGGGTTTTGGTGGATGATGATTGCTGAAAATTGTGTCGAAATAAATTGTATGTTCAGTTATAAGATTTTAATAGGATAAATATTTTAATTAATTTGAATATATTTCTAAAATATATAATAATGATTAAATGATAAGAATAATGATTAGTTTATAATGTATAAAAATATAATTATATATATAATTGTCAGTGACTATAAGTATATATATATATGGGTTTAATTTGATTGCGAATATATGTAATAATTAAAAAATAATCAATTAGTTATAAATGTAAGAGAAATAATTTGAATTTGAATTTTGATAAAATTTTATTGAGTTGTATATTTGGTAGAAGATAATGTTTGGTTAGAATTGCATAGGAATGAGTAATTGATTCAGTTATAAAATTTTTTGTATTTTGAAAATTTTAATTTATTTATATATATAAAGTATATGATAATGATTGTACGAGAGAATAGTATACAGATATAATTATTAATTTATAAAATATAAATATATATATATATATATAAATGTGAGTGTATATATTTGTAAATATATGTATTTATTTGATTGTGAATAAATATAATAATTAAAAAATAATTAATTATTTTATATATATATACAATAAAAGAGAGAAATCTTTAAATTTAAATTAAAATAAAAAATTTATTAGATTGTACGCGTGAGTGTGTAAAGTTGGAGAAGAGAAGAATGGGTTCCAAACATAGCCCCTGGAATCTGATGGCCATATGGTACTGAATAAATTATCTGATATCCGGACAATTATGGATTTGAGACAATCACATGCGGTTGGAGTTTGGACCCCAAAAAAGCTGAAGCCCGCGCTGGCGCGCGTAACGTACTAGTCAATAATGCACCAGACTTTCAAGGGCATTAATTATCAACATAAAATTTGAGAAAAATAGTAAATAATAATTTAAAAGTCCAAAAGACTTTGGTGGAAATGTTTTACTAGTTCTCAAAAATTAAGTACCAAACATTTATTTTGCTAAAAATAGGGGTTAGTAAAAATCTTACGATTTCTTTTTCAGTTTAAATTTGTTTAATTTTGAAAACAATTATCAATTTATTGGCAAAAAGAATTATTAATGAGATTGAAAATAATTATATATATATATAGACAAATAAAGGTATTTGATAAATAGAGCATGATGTGAAAAAGGTTTTAAAATAGAGTATGAAATAGAGTATCTTTCATCCGCTGAAAATAGTATTTTACAAAGAATCGATAATTCATTGTCCAATGTATTATTTATAATCACTGATCGTATTGTTGTTTATTATCATAGTTGTAATCACTCAACGTGTGGCCTTCCTTACATGTTGTAGTTGCTACATTATGTGTAGATGTGTTTTTAAAATCAGACCGGTGCTTAAATTAAAAAATTTAACAAGTCATTAAAAAAATCAGTTATTTTAAATTATATAATATTATGAATATATTACATATTACTATAAAAAAATTTATAAAATAAATGTAATCTAATTTAATAATATACTAAAAAACGAGTTTTAAATGTAATGTTACAAATTAAATAATTCAATTAAAACAAAATTTATTACAGAAATTAAAAAAATGTTAAATTCAAAATGATTAAAAGTATAAAATTAAAAGGTTAGTTTTGAAAAGTAAACAAATTAATTAATATGAATGATTTTAATTCTAAGATACAATAATTAAATTTTTAAAAAATTGATTAGAAAATAAAAGGATAAAAATTACTAAAAACAAAATTCAAAATAAAAATTTTATATTTAATTAATATTGAGGAATTGTCAGTGTGAGAAACATTGAAAAAAAAAAGAGCGAAAATTATTTTGTAAATTTTTCAAAAAATTGCTAAATTTTCTATTTTTTCTTTCAAAATTTTCGAGTAAAACTAGTTTGATCGATTTTTTTAGCAATATTGTGCATTTCTAATTTTCATACTTTAATCATATTGAAAAATCGGCTTGTTATTGTCTAGTTTTTAAAATAATGAATAAGGTAAGTTACTTGATCAGATTTCGATTAAACACAACAACATTTTGCAATTTAATGAATATTAAATTTAAACTTAAACAACTTTTTAAAACTCAACCCACTTAATTCAAATTCAATTTAATTTTAAATTTTACAAAATTGAGGTAAAAAATATTTGAGCAATCATCAAGTTTGAGATGCTATTCAAACTCAACTACTTAACTCCTCTATTTGCATGTGATCATACTTATTATTTCATTTCTATCATTATATTTTTTCTAAGTACTTGGTACCTACTACTAACTCACACAAATAATTACATTGATTGATCAAATTGAATCTCAATCAATCAAAACAAACTAACCTAAAAAAATTTAAAACATTCAAATTCAAATGAAACAAATTTTAATTTCATAGACAAGACAATTTATTCTTCATTTACGTTTCATAAAAAATGTAAAACTAAACATACAAACGCCACAATTTGTATTTTAAAGAACACCACTCTCAAATTTAGCCTCTGGATAAATAAAACTTCGTCGTTTCATTCTCCCATGCTTCTTCTGACACCATCATACATTTGTTTTCATTTTTTTACAAAATCAAAATTCGTATTTTAATTATCTAAGTTTTAAATTTTATCTGTCTTTTATATAATTATTTAAAAATACTCCTAGAAAGAACATTCACAATTGCTTTATCAGTTACTTTAGTTTAGTTGGATTAAAAATAATAATAATCAAATTGTATAATTTCATTTTTTACGTGCAATTTTATAAATAGAGTAAAAAATAAAAAAAAAGGTAAATTTGGTCGATCAAACTTTTAAAGAGTGTTTTCGTTTTACAGGATGGTAAAAAACATAGCTAGTGTATTTTTGTACATGTACGTAGACAGGATAAAAATAATTCATTTATATGTTCAAGTTATATAATATATACGAATTTGATACTGTATTATAATTGAATGATTTAATGATAAATAAGTATATTTATTATATGCATGCATGTGAGGGTGTTCACACACACACACACACAAACATTCAACATTAAATACAAATATATGGTTATGTATAACTAATTTTTAAATATTACATGTTTACAATTATAGTGTATAATTTTAAGGGAAAATAAAGGACCAAAGGCAATGGTTGGATAGATAATTATATTAAAAAGCATTTTTAAAAAAATTGAAAAATAAATTAAATCTTAAAAAAATAATTTGAGATACCTATTTGGATATGTTGATTTTTCAAATATATGTGTGTGTGTGTGTGTAATAATTAGCGATCGATGCTATATATATTGTCAGCAATATGTTTTTTAAAATATTAAAAGTTCTAGAATCTAAATTTTAAAATAAATGAAAATTAAAATTTGGAATACGTATTTTTAGAAAAAATGCCCAACATCAAACATCAACAACTTCAAAAAGAAAAAAATTTATGGAACGCAATTTTTTCTTTTAAGAAAACGTGCCATCCAATGATCGCCAATATTTCTCACTCCTACTTTCTTCGTTGCCCATCTATTTCCAGTCGTTTTCTTTTGTTTTGTCTTTCTCAGTCCGCAGTACACTACAGTCCACCACGATTCACCCATTTTGAGGGAAGACATTTCCCTCAGACCATTCAAGAACGGAGACCCTTTTGAGTCCTGAGTGAGAAGATATCAAAAGGTGAAGGTTTTGTTACACAATCGCCCGAAAGACGGAATCTTTGGTATTCCCGAATGGCCGGAAATTTCGAAAAATGGAAGGCTTTTGCACCATTTTTTTCAGTTCTGTGGAGCTTTCTGTTGGCTTCCATTCTCGTTTCTGCCGAGAGAAGCTTAGTGCAAGAATCTTTGTCCCATGATGCAACTGGGACTTACACCTGTGATACAGTGTCAGGTTTCTCATCTTCCCTCTTGAATTTCCTTTACCGGGAAGACGAATCGGGTTACCAGCACGTTTGGCCGGTGAGCTAAGATCACTGTTTCAGTCTAAGTTCTAAATTCCTGTCTATGTGCGCTGTTCATGTTTTAACTTGTTTGGGATTGGTCTAGTTGTATCAGATATGTTGTCCGCTTGTTCAAGTATTTAATATTTAACGTTATCCACAAAATTGAGCAATTGTGATTCATAGTTGTATGCAATATGCATATAGGCGTTGTTCATGTAAATGAGTGCACAAGCAAATCAAACCTCCCATGTAGGGTACGCACATCACACTGATTCACATACAAAGAAAGATGGGAAGGTACATCATGGAGATAAGTAAATAATTGAGTGCTGAATTAAGTAACCTTTTTGAGTGTGTCGGCTGTCGCCTATGTGTCCAGTAAACTTCCCACACTAGACCCCCAACACAATAACACTATGTTTGGTTCTTGAAATTTGAGGTGGAAAAGAAAAAAAATATATTAAGAAAAATAATTTTAATTATTTGATTAAAAAGAAAAATCTTATAAAAAAGAAAATTATAGAAAAATTATAGTTTAAAGAAGGAAAATGAAAAGAAAAGTATTTTAACTTATGTTCTTCCTTCAAAAGTTTCGCTAATTTTATTTCTTTATTTATTTCTTCTTTTTTTTCCTCAAAGTATAAAAAATTTTAATTTTAAATTTTTATTTGATTTGATTTCTTTTCTTAATTTTTTTATTGAAATTTCTTCAACCAAACGCTTATAGATCAAATTTTGAATTTCTTTCTTTTTTCTCATTTCTTTATCATTTTCTTTTCCACTCTAAATTTTAACAGCCAAACACACTCTTAAGGGACTTGATATGTGAGGTGAGTTATTCACTCATGTAGGTTTCTTTTCGGATTTTGAGTGGTTGGTAATATATTTTTTATTCTGGTCTTTGATCCACAGGAACTGCAATTCAACTGGCAAATTGTTATCGGTAGCATAATTGGATTTTTTGGAGCAGCCTTTGGGAGTGTGGGTGGCATTGGTGGCGGCGGCATCTTTATTCCTATGCTTACTCTGGTCATTGGATTTGATGCAAAATCTGCAACTGCTCTCTCTAAATGTGAGGAAGGGCAATGTTAATTTATCTGAAGCCGACAAATCTGAGTCTTGCTTTTATATTTTACTGTACATCTCACATCAAATTCCTTGGTTGGTTTAGTTGATTAAACGTAACCCTGAAAGTGCAAGGTTTCCTTTCATTTTGAAGCATTTGTCATAGTCTTGTCGGCAATTTTTTTCACCACTTTCAGACAGTTTTTTATGGATACTTCACTCCTGCTCTTAGACTTCAAATCTTTTTATTGAATAATCTTGCAATCATTAAGAATGTATGTTACTATCTGTTAGTGAAGCAAAAGGTTGCAGTCATGGGCTACTACAGCTGAAAATAGGTTATTATTATAAAGCAACGAGTGTGTTTCCTTTTCCTCTGGAATGGCCTCAGAAGAAATGGGATCCGTTTAGAAATGGAGCTTTGGTTCTACAATAATTTTTTCATGCTTAGCCCTATCATAAACGAATGTTTCTGATCTCACTTGACAGGTATGATAATGGGGGCTGCAGTCTCAACTGTTTACTACAATCTTAAGCTCAGACATCCAACCATTGATATACCCATTATTGACTACGACTTGGTTGTTCTCATCCAACCAGTGCTCATGCTAGGCATTAGTCTAGGGGTATCTTTCAATGTGGTATTTGCTGATTGGATGATCACGGTTCTTCTAATCATCCTCTTTTTAGGTGACAAGTTTGTGTATTTGTCACACGTGGTGGCCCGTTTATCTATATCTATATTATACTATTATTTTAATTAAAAAATTACAAAAGTGAATTTACCAACTTATCTTGATGTTAAATATTTGTATTCTTTTTATATTTTCGTCTCTTTTTTTTATTCAACTTGTAACCTATATTTATACGTTTTCACAAATTTTATCATAATTAAATTCTTTTGATATTTCATTAATTTTTATTTTAAATATTTTTACATGATGTAAAATCATATAATTTTAATTTTAATTTTTAATTTTTATCTTTTTTATTTGTGCTTTTTCTCAATTTTTCTCTCTTTTTGTTCAAATTCTTTTGATTCTTATTTATTTTATTATTTTAAATATTCTTTATAATTTTGATATTAAATAATTTTATTTTTATTAACTAAAACATAATAATTTTATAATTTAAAAATAAATCCACCCAGGCGTAGAGTAATCTAATTTTACTAATTGAATTAATATGTTGATTACAGCTATATCAACTAGGGCCTTCCTTAAAGGAGTTGAAACTTGGAAGAAAGAGTCTCTTGTGAAAAAGGTAACTAAAACTGTTTTCTTCTCTTAATAAAATGGGATTTGTCCCGAAAAGATCAGACTTCGAACCTTTGATACATAATTTTGATTTGATGTTTCAATGTGTCTGGTTTTTGGATGTCAAACAACATCATTGCATTTAAAATTCAGGTTGCAGCTTCATTTTGGCAACTGATGATAAGCACATTTTACTATTTCAAATTTCACGTGCTAAACAAGAATGCCATTTGTCAGAATTATATGACTGCATCATTGAGAAAAATATACACGCACACATTAGGGAGGCACTTCAAATTTTGCCTTATTCTGAATACCAATTTACTTATTTATTTTTGAAAACCAATTTGTTTGTTGCTGCAGGAGGCTGAAAGGCGATTGGAGAAAAATGGTGCATGCATTACTTGAAAGCATTCTTTTTCACCATTCCTTGAAGAAACATTACCCTTCCTTTTGACATTCTCTTAGAATTTAAGCATGTTTTATCATATTGTGACAGTCAATGAGAAAGCAGAAGCAGAATATAAGCTTCTCCCGGGTGGACCTAGCAGTAACGCAGAACACGAGGTCAGAGACTACAAAGAAAAAGAGGTGGGAAATGTCTTAGAACTAGATGTTAGACAATGCCTTGGAACTCGTCCTAATCTTCCAATAACTGAGATTGGATTCAATATATCTCATTGCCTCAGGTTGGTATTCTTGAGAACGTTTGTTGGAAGGAGTTAGGGCTTCTAGTTTTCGTTTGGGTCGCGTATCTGGCACTGCAGCTCATCAAGGTCTTGTCTGTCTCATGTATTTATTGCCATTAGTTTGTTTTTGATACTCTGGAGCTCTTACTGGAGCTTCTTCGTGTTCATCTAATATGTAAAATTTGCTGGCCTTGAATTGAAACAGAATTATACAGCTACTTGTTCTGCATCATACTGGCTGGTGAACTTGCTGCAGGTATTGTAAGCACTTTGAAGCATGTTTCTTGTCAAAAGAATCATGCAGCTGATCTTATTTCGAGAAGCTTCCTGTATTTTATGACACGCATATGATCTTGTTGAGGTTCCCTTATTCTGTAGATTCCCGTATCCCTCAGCGTGTATGGTTATGAAGCGATTGGCCTGTACAAAGGGTGGCGCAGAATTAGATCAACAGGAGACAGACATACTGACATTAAAGCGTGTCAACTGATCACCTTTGGATTGTTTGGCTTCATTGCTGGTGTGGTGGGGGGCCTTCTAGGTCAAGGGGGAGGATTCATCATGGGTCCTCTATTCTTGGAATTAGGTGTTCCTCCTCAGGTGAGTTCCATCTCTTTGTAACGTACTCACTCAAGATTCTGAACTGTCACGAACATGTTTACAATAGCATCTTGTTTAAGGTAAATCCTGGTCTGTAAACTAGTGTTCTAAAAACCGATGCAACCAAACAGTCGAACTGGTCAGACCATCGAGTGAAAAAACAGTCTTTGAAAATGCAATAAAATCAAGTAAAATTGAGGTTGAACCATTAAATTAAGTGAACCAATCATGGCTCACAAAACCGAAGGGTTTAAATTGATAAATAAATAATATTTTAAATCTTAATTTTTCCTCTTCTTAATTCTATTTTTATTTTTTTAATGTACTCTATTTTCAATTTTTTCTGCTTTATATAAAAAATTTATATAAGGAACAAATTGTTTTTTGAAATCTCATATTTTTTGACTTAGATATATATTGAATATATTGGACTCTATTAAAATTCTACTATATTTTGATTAAGTATTTTGATGTACATTTTTACATTTTTTTGGATTAGTGTTAGTTGATTTTATTTTTGTAGTGTTCTTATAATACAAGTGCAATGTATTTAGCTATTATAGTTATAAGAAATGCTTAAAATTAATATTAAAGTATTTTTTAATATTTGTTATTTTATGTATTTTTAGCATATTAATTAATATTTAAAATATAAGTTAAACCACTAATCCTTAAACTGGTACATTTCCTAGCACTACAAGGAATTTTAGTAAGGAAAATAAATTTGTTGCTAATCAGAAAGGAAAAACGGATTTAAATCTACGTACTTACAAAATGAAATTTAGAATCCAAATAATTTGTTTCAAATTTTACAAATGGAATTTGCATCAAATAATTTCGTTGCTAATATTTACCAAAAATCACAAAATTTAGCAATGAAAAAATTCTTTTCAAAATGCACATATAATGTACTTTCTGTAAATACTTTTTAAAATATAAATATACTATTAAAATTCTTCATAAAAATTCTTATTTCTTGTTTTTACATATTTTAACACACTTCTTTTTTAGCATGTCATATAATCCTGATTAGATTAATTGTTATATTCCATTATTAAAAATCTAACTATAACTTCATTTATATTTAATTAATTTATATTTTTAACTTTTTTCTACAGTCTAACTAAGGGTATAGTACAAAAATGTTTATATTTATGACCAAATTACAATATATTTTTTTCACATTAACCAAAATAAATATGAAATATTCACATCACGTTATTGTTTGTATAATATGACAATATAATTTTTCTCGTAATATTACTTATATATTGTGATGATTATTATTTTTCTTATAATAGTATATATCAATTATCAATAAAAAAATTTATTTATTATTGTAATGTATTATTAATGTTATTGTTAAATTCTTTTTAATAAGTTAATCAAAAAACAATAAGTTAATTTAATTCAAAGTGACTTTCAAAATTTTAAATATTTATTAGAAATAAAATTAAAAATAAAATTCATTGTTATTAATTTCATGAATTTAAAATATATAAATTATTAAACAAAATAACATGCAGATGTGTGGCTTAATTAACAGTAACCTCCCAAATTTTCAAAGGTAAAGTTTAGTCTTCAAATTCATAAAGTCTCAAATCTAGAGATTGAAAGAGAGAGAACAACAAGAAAATTATTTATTTTAAATAATAATATTCTTTGCAACAAATTATTCCCTGCTAATAGGGAAGAAAAATTTTGTTGCTAAAGTTCCTTGCTAAATTTATCAATGAGGATCACTTAGAAAAAAAATTTGTTGCTAAATTCCTTGCTTATTGAAATCAACTACGAATTTCCTTATTTTGCAAGAAATTTCAATCCTTGCTAAACATTGAATTTTTTGTAGTATAACTTGATAACCAGTCTGGTTTTTAAAACACTATTGTAAACCACTTTTGCACTCAACCATACATAATAGTCAATATGAATTTTTTTTCCCTCTTTTCACTTCATTTGTCTTCACTTCATTATTTTGGAAAACAACCAAGAAGATGTTTCCCTGTTATCCCTTCTAGACCAAGCAAAAATGTGGACGGTAGACACCACAAGTCATTGATTACTATTTATGGTCATGGAATTGTTTTGGTCATTGATTTTAAAAATTTATCAGATTGATATTGTTTACAGGCAGTCACGGAACCCTCTCTTTCATTTGATAATTTGCACATCTGGCAAAGAAGCAGCGTATTTGAAATTGCACCATTCATAATGTAAAGACCATTTAGAGGGTGTTTGGTTAAGCTTACTTTTAAAAGCTTATAAAGTCATAACGCTTATAAATCTTATTTTTAAAATAAGTTAAAAGTGTTTGATAAGATTATGTCATAAGATTGTATTGAAATTTATAATTATAGTTTATTATAATTTTTTAATATAATAATAATGAACATAACTCTAATAGTATTAATAAGATTTAATTTAAAGATATTTATGTTATTTTTAATATATAGAATGAAACAATTTATAAGATATTTAAAAATAAATTGAGAGTAGTCAATTTATCTTTAGAGAGTTTATAAATTCTAAACATCTTATTTTTGAAGCTGATAAACTCTTTTTTACAAAAAAAATACTAAATATTCATGAAAAATTTATAAACTCTTAAACATCTTATAAGAAGGTTCGCCAAGATTATAAACTCACCTAAACATCCTTTAAGTCTACATGTTTGAGCCATCAGTTAGAGTGCCTGACGCGATCCCAAGGATTCGTCGAATTTCATTTTAATATTTATTAATTTTAGTTTTATTAGTTAATGGGCTTAATTAATAAATTGGGCTGTGTGGGCTTTTTAGATTAAAGTCTGATAGTTTTAGTATAAATAGTAGTTTGTTATTCAATTGAGGACAGACAAGATAGAGTGTTTTCAATTAATCCAGGTTTCCTCTCAATTCCCTGAAATTGATCCTTTCAATTTCTCGTGAGTTTCTATCCCAAATCGAGTCATTCCGAATTGATTCGAGTGATTCGTAACGTATCAATCAGCAATCGGTGTGCTGATTGTGGCCGTTCTTATCGGGTTCAATCCAATCCTACTACGTTGGGTTGGCGTTCTTCGCCCGGTTCGCGTCCTTGGGGTTATCGGATTCGGGTCCGGTTACACCGTTCTATCCGACGCGATCGTTGATCACGTCAATGCCTATTCCAATGCAAAAGAATTATGTGCTTTAATTTGTTTGCTTTCGTTTTTTTAGTGAGTGATTTTAAGTGTACTGTCTCAAAAATTATATAAAAATAGAGCGAAAATTTATAGGCGTAATGATTGAAGTGTATATCTTACAAAGTATTTACATCAGGCACGCACATGCCTTAAATAACAGATGAATTCAAAAACCCTTATCTTCTTCATTTCTTGAAAAAGGCGACAAAACAACCGGCATTGATTGCTTCTTGCATGTTGTTATCAAATTAACATGCATGGTAATAACAGTTGAAAGGGCTACTGATCAGGTCACAAGTGCCACAGCCACCTTTGGCATGATGTTCTCCTCATCGATGTCAGTGGTCGAATATTACCTTCTAAAACGTTTTCCCGTTCCTTATGGTAAGATCAACGTGAAAAGCACGAAGCTTGACTTTGCCTTGATATTGATCATACAAAAAACTCATACGGCCTCTCGTTTGAAATTCAAATGAATCTGTGCACTCTGAATATGTATGACAGCTCTCTGCCTAATTGCTGTTGCAATCATTGCTGCTTTCGTTGGGCAACATGTTGTAAGAAAAGTAACTGTTATGCTGGGAAGAGCATCCATAATCATCTTCGTTTTGTCATTCACAATCTTCGTAAGCGCCATCTGTCTAGGTGAGCACCTTCAACTACATATGAATATGAAGTTTCAACTGCTGTTAATTTTCTCAGCAGGCATGCATACTGTGTTCTTGATTCGTTAACGATCATTTTTCCCTTTTGCGGTACACAGGCGGAGTTGGCATTTCGAACATGGTTGGAAAGATTCAACGACATGAATACATGGGCTTTGAGGACCTCTGCAAGTATGATTTGTAACAAGGTGATCATCCGCACTGGAGCTGATAACTAATCCTGGATACGGTATGTTCCAAGTTGCAAGAATTGAACGGAATCTTGTTCCTCAGTTTACCAGAGGGATAAAGGAGACAAAGATTATGTGATTATGACTGCATCAAATATTGAAATGCTTGCCAATGTATGCAGACAATTGTCCTATTTTTGCCAATATGCTCTTTCGGATCAGCTCTAGTTGAAATTGGTTCTTGTGTATTATGTTCTCCTAAATTGCTTTAGGGAGCAAAACAATTATGTTTTCCGCATTTATTATGTTGTATTGGAGATTGAAGGAAATAATATGTCAATGTTTCATTTCAACTATGAAAAGCTTGTGCTTGTTTATGAAATCCTTGCTTTGGTTTGCTATTGTATCGTCTAATAGTAAATATTGTTTTGGATGTCTTCCAGGGATCTTCATAAATAAGCCGTTTTTGGATTTATCATAACTATGCATATGTGAATTTATTTATAAATTATTTAATATTAAAAAGTATAAAGAATATTTAAAATCATAAAATAAAAAATATCAAGAAAATTTTAAAAAAGAGAGAGAAAATTTGAGAGAAAAAACAAATAAAAAATAAAAATATATGATATTACTTTTTTGCAAAAATATTTAAAATAAAAAATGATAAAATTTGATAATAACATATAAATATAAATTGTATGTTGGATGAAAGAGAAAAGAAAATAATAGAAAGAATAAAAGTATTTGACATAAGAGTATTTATGTAAATTCACTTTGTACAACCATAAATTTTTATTAAAAATAATAATATAGTATAGACTATATAAAGTTAAATTGGTCAATAACAGTTTGTATTCATTTTTTCTCTTCGCATGAAGTTGAATGGCAATTTCTTGACTTTGGTGAGGTTAGGATCCAAGTGGCTATTTGATTATAGGAATATTGCAATGCTTTTAGGAGAAAGGGAAAAGAAGAATTGCTTTCTCAGTATGCAAACGGAGAAAAAGATGCTCCATAAAGAAGACTACAATATTCCATTGAAAAAAAAAACACAATCAAGAAAGACATTCCTAGGTTGGCTTGGCCATTGAATATTGCCTAGTCATTGTCTAGTCCAAATCCACTTTGTTTGTTTGACTATACACAGAAAAGGAAAGGAATCAATCATATTGTGTAGAAAAATAATTGGAGACCAAATTTGTAAGCCACCCACTTTCCAAGAATCAAGTCTCCTTTCATGAGGGGAAAAAGAACAAAAGTTTGGATGACAATAGTGACTCACTTGGGTTCCATCCCATTTTCTAGATAAACTACAAATTTAAGTTTTTCCAACCCTTAGAAAAGACAGCAGGAAATATGAAGAAAATTTAGGGTGTTGAAAGAGGATGTTGCCAGCGGTGACATGTTCCAAATGTTTCTAACTTTTTTCGCAAGGGGGATTAGCAGAACCTTTTGGAAGGGAATAGTTGATGATAATATATAATCTTCAACTTAAACTAATTGAAGAAGATTTATATGCTTATTTGAGTATAACACAGTTTATGTGTAACTCGTCTACTTTTATGGTTAACAAAATACTTCATTACATTATTTTAATTAACAAGACAAAAATTAAAGTGAACTCTATATGGATGTATATATATCTCCATATTCATAATTCATTGGAATTTGTATATATGGGCCTGGAGAAGACAATTTAAGATCTTTCTGGCCCAATGTATCAATTTTCTCCCAAAACTAGGCCCAATAAGGATCCGAGCTAGTCCAAAATGGGGAACCAAAAACGGTTCGATAAAAGGAGGCCATTCCCTAGCTGCATATAACACAATCGTAAATTCAGGGAAAGGGAAGAACTGAATCGAAACCCTTAAAGAGAGAGAGAAAGAAGATGGTATTCTACTTCAAGGCGCGACCGGAGGCAGGAGACTACACCATATTCATGGGACTTGACAAATACGAGAACGAGGAGCTCATCAAATACGGTTTTCCCGAAGATATTTGGTACTGCATAATTTTGTGGAAATCGTCATTAATTTCTTTTTTGAATACGGTGAATGGATCTTGAAGCTAATCGTTTGAAGTTGATTCGACCCGTTATCTGGAATGCGATGATTTAGTTATTTATTGATGCTGTTGTGCAAAAGAAAATGGGAAATGGTGCTGCTTTTGTTGCTAATAAAATGGATTGTGGATGTTTGGTAGGAGAGTCTGGTCAAAACTTTTTTGAATTTGGAATGATAACGCTAGCTTGTTTTGAGTTGTTTATATTGAGCAAGGATTAGGTTGTTTGGCTGTGCTTTGTGGCGGGAATTGCGTTTTTCAGTGTGCGAAGTTTTAGGCAGCAAATGATTTTTCTACGTTTCGTACTAGATTTGTGCGACTTACACTTCAACCAGACTTAATTATTCGTTAGTGAAAAAAATTAATTTTGTCATGACTTTTGGAGTGTTGCCGTTGTATTGAAATTAATCTAAGTTGGCAAATAGATGATTAGTTTTGGTATTAGCTTCTTAATGTGTTGGTTTCAAGAGTTTGCAACACAAACATGTTTGTCAAATGAATTCTTAGCTTGACAAGCTTATTTAGATTAAAAGCTTATGTCAATTTAGTCCAGTTACATTCCATTTAGGAATTGTACTGGGGTGATGTGTGAAGGAGTTACTAATGGATTCATCATGTTTTTGATGGGTGCCTAAGCAAACTGGCCAAAATACATAAGATACTTCTGAATATCCCAAATTATGTTCAACAATTGTTAGTTACAGCATATTTGACAGGGATGGTTTCCTGTAGGTTCCATGTGGATAAAATGTCGTCAGCCCATGTTTATCTGAGATTGAACAAAGGTCAAATGATTGATGATATGCCTGAAGGTGTATTGGAAGATTGTGCTCAACTAGTTAAAGCAAATTCTATCCAGGGCAAGTGCTATATTTATGTATAATTTTGGTTCAAATTTTTATTAAATATGATGCATTCCCAGGCCATTTTTTTCTGTAATGTTTGCTGATAATGTTGACTTTTTTTGTTGAATCCTAGGCTTAGTATTTATTTGATGGAATCATTTGAGTTTGTTTATCTGGCAGGAAATAAGGTAAACAATGTTGATGTTGTTTACACTCCTTGGGCAAATCTTAAGAAGACTGCTTCCATGGATGTTGGGCAAGTTGGTTTTCACAATTCAAAAATGGTGAGCTTCATTATGATTATTTTTTTGTCTCTGTACTGTTTTTGCCCCTGCAGCTTGAAGCTTTCAATCAGTTGTTGCTGGAGGTGAAAGTTCATGTATTGTTCTTCGTCCTTTTTTTTTCCTTCCATTATTTGCTTAGGTTCGTACTGTGAGAGTGGAAAAACGAATAAATGAGATAGTTAATCGCTTGAACAGGACAAAGGTGGAAAGAAAGCCAGATTTGAAAGGTACACACTTCTGTGAAAGCTCTAATATTTTTAGGCAACTCTCTTCTGTCTGGATGCCAGTTTTTCCATATTTGCTCCTCTGCCCTTCAATTGCTCTTTGAATTTGCTGCATCATTTGAAGATCATGCTTTATAGTTTGCCCTTGAGCATCTAGATTTTGACTTGTGATTTTCTTATGTTTAGCTGAAAGGGAGGCAGTTAATGCAGCTGAAAGAGCAGAGAGGAAACAGCTGCTCCGAGAGAAAGTGAGTCGTACTATTACTTAGTTTACTGAAGCCCTATGAAATAGATATATTCACATACTTACTCATTTACTAACTGGACCATCTAAGCTGGATTTTTTCTGAGTACTGATGTCATTTTGTCGTCATAGAATGAGCTTCAAATAAAAATGGATACATTTATTAGAAGGATTTGACAGGTAAATCATCGTAAAAATTGTAATTATCAAAACAATGAAACATGAAAACACCAATGCTTTTCATTGGGAGAAGCTAGTTCATTATATTTATTGGTAATTGAAGGTAGATTGATGTGATTGTAGACTATTAACAATCTTGCGAATCACTGGCATTTCTGAATATTTTGCAGAAGCGACGTGAAGAATTAGAGAGGCTTGAGAAAGAGAGACAGGCCGAGTTAAGGAGCTACAAAAATTTGATGGTTGCTGAGAAGATGACATCTAACAAGGACATAGCATCCGCCAGCAAGACCCTGCAAGAACTTGAAGAAGATTTCATGTGATTCCGAATGCTTCAACAATTAGTCAGTGTTCAGATGATAAGTCAGATTGTGAGAATCATGGCCGTAAGCTGAAGAGGACTAGGAACAAAATCTAGAGAGAGCGACAGAGACAGAGTGGTTGGATGGGATTGACGGTAAATTTTATAGTTGTGGCCATAGGCATAAATATGCACCTCATCTAAGTGTAACCTTTGCTCTTGAAGCTCTCAAAAAATGGGTTAAATAGGACCTGGTAAGCAAAGATTTACATTGAGAGAGGAACAATTTATTGTATTGAAATTGGATGATGATGATAAACATTGGTTTCAAATTTTGGATGTCATTGTGTTTTATCAGTAAATTAATCTAATTGATTTGCCACCTAAGGCACGATCTTAATGTTTGGCTTGATAATATTTCATAACCAAGTTCTAGCTTAAGGAGAATCAGTATTAATCGTTTGGATTGCATGGCCCGGGGCTTGGGCTTTATCTATGATGTCTTTATCCTCTTGATGGTCAAAACCCTAAGTTTTGTGAGTTATCCTCTGAGAGTGACAAATATACCTACTATACCTAACAAGTGAAATTGGATATACCAGCTATACCTAATCTGTGAAATTGGAGCATAAGAATGTCATGCTCAGCTTGAAATACAATCATGAAGTTGAAAGTGTTGAAAAGATACAATCTTGAAATTGAAAGTACTAGAAATTTCTAGAGGTATATTATCAAAAAAAACTTTCTTTGGACCAAGAAATAGCAGCTTGAGCTGAATATGTAACCACAATGCAAGGTTGCATAGAAGAATTGATGAACGATTTGGTTCCTAGGAGCTAACTTCATCTCCAATTTTGAATAAGGAATGAAAACACCCATTTGATTGTTTATAATTTTTTACATAAAAAAACACATGGTAATGATTATAATTTTGAAATTCTAGTTCGTTTTATTCTATTTTTACATAATTTTTTTAAAAAATACATCAGAAACCAAACTGATAAAAAGTTAAACAAACTTGATATTCAGTAATTTTTTTTGTCTGGAAACTGAATAGTGATAAATCAACGACAGTAGTTATACTCACAAACAAATAAAGTTATGCAAATGATAAGAACGTAGGGATTGTTATTTAATCTGATGAATGGCCAATCAATGATTAGTTTTTCGCATGCTAACCTTAGGCCTCCATTTCCCCCAAAAGAAATGTGAAAATTTGGGCTGCAAAAAGTAGCAGAAAGTATGCTTCCCAGCAATGATTCTTAAATTCTTCCTCTCAAATTCCAATATCACATCAAATTGAGAAATTATGGCGCCATGTTGCTTGTGTTGTATTTGTTTGCAGGGCAGGCAGCCGTGACAAAAATCATTAGACTAACTTCACCTTTCCTCCCAAGCCACAAAGAGGAATGATGGCACATAGTTGGGGCTACAATCTTTCTCACAAAATAATGGTTATGTTTGGGAGAGGGGCTTTTGTTGTACACGGTGTTTGTGGTAAAAATTGTGTTAGAATAAATAATATGTTTGTGAAAAATATTTTGATGGAATGAATATTATAATTTATTTGAATATAAATATAAAATATATAATAATAATTAAATAGTTTTCAGAGATAATAATTATATTATAGGATATAAATAAAAAATAAGTATTAATATATATGTGATATATATATATATATATATAAGTATTGATTTAATTGTGAATAAGTGTAACGATTAAAAAATAATTATTTAGTTATATATTTGAAAGAAGGAAAATTTGAATTTAAATTTAAATGAAAATATTATTGAATAATATGTTTAGTAATATGGAATTTGGTATGATATTTTTGAGTTGAAAGTTGGAAATAATATAAAGGATTGCCTCATATATAAAACATGGACACAACAACTTTTACATTTTGCTTTTTGTTTGAATGTCGAAATTGAATATATTGGATCTCAATTTAGAGTTAGCAAATTACATGAATTTAGTGTTGAATATGTGAAAATCAAGAAAGATGGTGGAACCCTCGGGAAACAAAACAAACAAGCCTTACTAGTTGGACCCCTTTTTTTCCAATTTTGTAAAAAGCAAATTTAGACTAGAAGCATATGAAATTGAATTACACTTTCTGGTCAATTATGGCACAGAGATTGTATAATTTTCTTTAGAGTTCCTAATAAGGCTGCTATCACCATCTTTATTTCTAATTTCAACACCAACGTTCTCTCTCCCTTTAAAAAGCCAAACCGTTACACTAACACAGAAACATCTTCATGCTCATTAATTTCAACCTTAAACGTATCCGTCCTACACACACATCCACAGATCTTCCCTTCTCCTATGGCAATCCCTTTCACCAACTGGAAAAGCTCACGCAGCAAAAGTGTCCGTTTAGGCCAAAGCTACATGCGATCAGAGTGTGAATCCTATCATAAGTGGCTCATGTTTTGGAGAAGAATCAGAAGGGGAAAGAAGAGGAGTTCAGAATTCACATTGGCAATGCAAAAAACATATGATCCTGAGAGTTATTGGCAGAATTTTGATGAAGGGTCCGAGAGGATCGAGCCCGATAATTTGTGCAGGTCTTTCTCAGCCAGATATGCCAATCCTTCCTCGAAGTTTGATCACAGGAAGTAGCTGATGGGTAAATGAATGACTGAGGTTGGAGGTTTTTGTTTTTCCCAATGTATGTGATAAACTGGCTTTCACTTGTTGTGTTTTTGCCTGTATAGAAGAAACACATCCATGCCCTCTAAGATAAGACCAATTACTGTGTTGTTCTGTGTCTTCCTCTGTTGCATATTGCTTTCAAGTTTTGAGTATCTCATTTCTTGAAAGGGCACTGCCATATTTTGTTGTGTTTGTATTATTAAGAAGCTAGACAGCTTGTCTGTGTTATGAAAGCTGATGGGCAACTTAGCAAACCATCAAGCTATCTTCTTGCACACATATTTCTCAACAATGTGACTTCTGGTTTGCTGGTTTGAAAATTCTCACCAGGCTGAGTTAGCATAGTTCATATATATCCCGGGACAGTAAAACAAGTTGTAAAGGTTTGGCTGAGTCAAATTTGATGCGCAGACAAGCATCACATTGCTTGGTTTATCATATTGCTTGAAGTTAACCGGAGAAGTCATCCAAAGTGGGCTAGAATTTTCACATAGCAAGTAAGATAACATGTTTACCTTCAAAATCTGGTTATCTGCTAATGGAAGACAACCAAGATCTTCTTGCCAGTCAATTGCATGCTAGAATGGTCAAAAAAAAAAGTACACAGTATCCGACAGCATTTCTTTATAAATAACATAGTACATATTTGTTGTCCGTAAAGCATGTGGATCGAATATTGCAGATCAACTTTGGTTCAGTATCCATACATAATATCGACTGCTTTTAAGAACTCACATAAGACTCAGATGATCAAATCCCATCTCAAGCACAAATCCTCTATCTCATGTTCATCCTCCATCCCGTCTCTATTTTTTTCACCAATCACAATACATGATGATTTTGTATCTTTACAGTTGTTTACAGTTACAAAAAATAACATACGTAACAACCACACATTGGTGGGGTAGAAGGAAGGGGCACAGGGTTTCATAGGGAGAATTAGATATTAATGATTGTGGGGCGTTTAAGAACAATCGATGCTTGTGGATAAAATTTCAATCAACAGATGAAGCTTAATCTCCATCTTGTTCATTCTTCACTGGTGACAAAGTAATCTGGTCAAGTGAGAAGTCAGTGTATTAGATAAAGAACAGGCATTTCATTCAAGGACTGCATTCAAGAGAGAACCAATACAATCGATGCAAGTGTTGAATCCCCTGAAGAGGATTTGCAACGTCTGAAAGCAGAGTACATTCGTACATCATACAGCCATCTACGGAAGATTTAAGAACGGTAACTCTTTTAATGATTAATTTTCCATAAAAGCCAAATGTTTGTCTAATGTTATTCTATCAGTTAGGTCCATCAACTGTTGTTTGGTCTCGGAAGCAAATGGGCTAAATCTGCTAGGATTCACTCGGCAGCAGGTTTTGCAGGTGCATGCTTGCAAATGAATCCTTCTTTCTGGTTCTTCAGCTCATCTCCAGCAACAAGAAAGAATGCAGTGTGCCTGGTAGCAGAAGACTCCAGTTAAACTAACAAGACGACAAAAAAATATGTTGTTAATTTGAAAGACGTAGGAGATCAAAAATTTTACCTAAAAAAGTTCATCATTTTGACCTTGGAGTCTGCATCAATATCCTTGGTGCTGTCCAATGTTTGCTGCATGTGGTGCAGCCACCTCTCAGCAGCTTGACGAGTGACAGGGAAGGGGCGGTGGCGGGCAATCAATGCGGGATGACCTGTCAAAAGCCGGGAGATTGCAGTTCCAAGATTAACATAACTTGACAAGGACTAAAACAATAAACCATCCCAACTAAATTTGCCAAAACAATCAGACAAATCAGATGTCACTGTTCTGTGATAGCACAAGGAACTTTCATTTTTCATAACACATCCAACAGGCTAATCAGCGTCAAATTTCCTAAAATAGAATTAGTGATTTACTTTGAACCTAGAACTAGCTCAACAAGCACATTCTCTCAAAGTCTTTAAGGCACAAAACAGAAAATATTATACTGCAGCGAGAGTGAGGGCTATATCATGTCATTTAAGGAAGTCATCAAATGAAAATAAGAGTTTATTTCTGCCAGGGATATAAAATGAAGAGGCGCAGATATGCAACAATCCTAATGACATAAGGATGTTTCACACTTCTGATCTAAGGTTGGTCACCTCTTCTTTGGCTGTACAGCGGAGGCCCACCCATTCTTTGCACAAAGAATTCGTACTGGTTTTGAATGGCATCTTCCTTTTTGGAGTTAGCAAAAAGTGATCGGAACCATTCCTCCTCATCATCATAAACTCTGTTATCCAAAATCCCAAATTACACAACAAATGCCAACAATCAATTTAAATGAACCCTAATGAAGACAAAAACCATTTCAAACGCATAAAAGTATTGAAAATCTGTTTGAATCCATCCAGGAACAAGAGCCAGCAAAATGATAAATTATCAATACACTAAAACAACCATACCCCATTTATAAACATGAATACTCAAAGAACAAAAATTTACTCAAACATTCAATAAAAAGGACAAGCAAAGCAACCTAAAACAATCTTTGACTTTCCATATACGAATTTTACTATAACAAACGAAGATGAAATATCAGAAATTCATTCGACAAACCCCCATATATTAAAAAAACCCAAAACAATTTCGTTCTTACTTCTTGTCATGTTCCTTCAAAAAAAACTCAACAACAAGCCAATGTTTTCTGAACTGACTGAAGTCAACTCAGCCGAAGACTTAAACTTTATGCATTTATTAACAACTAATTTACTAAAACTTTAGATAGAGAGAGAGAGAGAGACAAAAAAGAAACGCCCAATTCTTTGAGAAGGCGATACCTGTTGTAGAAGTTGGTGGACAGATCAACGAAAGTCTGGAGGCCAAGCTTCTCAAAGAGATTAGTTTCGTCAATGGCGAAGGCATCGTTCCGATGCACTCCGCTCCACTCGGATGCCTTCTCTTGCAGCGACTGCATCGTTCCTCTTCTACCTCTTGGCGTGGGGGCGTTTGGGTGATTTGTGCGGATTTTAGAGTCTTGGGGTATTTATAGAGCATAGGGGCACGTGGAGGTCGCGTGCACTGCACGGTGGAGACAGTGGAAGGAGAACACTGTGGCCAATTCATGGTGGGAAAAGTCACTCGAATGCATGGAATATTTATTTAATTTAGTAGGAAAAAGGAAACAAAAACGAATATGGCAACACACTTTGGCCGCCGGTTTTCTCAAAACAGGAGGCTCAAATTTGTTAATAAATTAAATCATTCGACTCAAATTAATTAGGTTAGAAAATATTTTTACATGTTATTAATATTCAATTCAATTTTGAAAATTTTATGGAATTTAATTATATTATTTGATTTAAATTCGAGTTAATGTTGAAATTTTATAAAATTGAATTGATTCCAATTCAAATAATTATCGAATTCAAATTATTATTCGAACTTTACTTGTTCACGTCATAAATTGAAAATAAAATTTTGATACGTGGGTTATTACTAAGAATTTAAATTTGCATATTGTCCTCTTGTGATCGCTTTACTAAGAATTTAAATTTGGATACTGTCCTCTTGTGATGGCTTTAACATGCTTTGCTTTATGAGTTTGGCGGTGAGCACATAATGAGGCCATAGTTTCGTGACATTTTCTTTATTTGATATGATATTTTATTAAAGAAAATTATTAATATTTTTATATGTATAAACTACAGCACAATTTATTGTTTATGTATAAAATGTGTTTACATGCTTCTAACATGAAATACTTGCCAATTTAACAAAAGATGAAAGGAGATGGGAAAACGAAAAATTATGGCTAATTTGTTGAAAGTAGAAGGAATGTATTATGACCAAGTTTGGTGCATTTTTTTGGAATTCATCTGAAATGTTAATTAGGTATGATTTTTCTATATGTTCTTTTTGAGGTTATAATTTATGGTTTGTTTACTTCGAATTATATTTTGAATATGAGTTTTGTTAGAATAATTGATAACTCAATGAAATGAAGTTATTGAACATATAAATGTGGAGTAATATAGTTTTGTGAGTTTTAATGCTATTTTAGATGTCATGATTTCTTATATAAAGTTTATCTATAGGCATTTTTTTAACCAAATCATATACTTAGCGATGGTATTATAAGTGTATAAAAGAAGTGTTTATGCAGTTCAAGTTCATATTCACATGAAAAACACATCAGACAAATCAAAAACTGTTCAGGTGTAATGCTGCATGGCTAACACATTAGAAAAGGCCAAAATCATGTAGTAAACATATTTCTACAGCGTGGCCACGTGATAAGTGCATTAAAGAAGAGTGAAATTCTGTTGTCACCATGCTGTCTAGATGTGGCAGCACATGAAGCATCGTGTGGCCACAAAGTATTTGTATGGTAACTGTATAAGGAAATGGGAATAGTAAAATTGAATTTCTTGATGCGAGAAAGATGGATATATAAAGAGGAAAGTTTGGAAAGATCAAGAGTGGGATGTTGGACAAGAGGAAAAAAGATGAGAACACAAGAAATCAAGAAGAAAGATTTAGAAAACAAGATGAAATTCAACAAAAGTTAAATGAACATTCTCCCATAGTCAAAATTCATGCACGTCCTCGTGCGTGTGTTGTAATCTCCCAAGCGTTTGTCTCTTTCAAGAGCAAATATATGCGTCGACCCTCTTCTCCGAGTCGCTAAGTATGAAATTATATTTTTGTCTAACCCATCCTCCAAGTTGAGTGCAAGGGGTCTCCATTTTAACACCAACATATTAAGTAAACTTTGATACCAAAAATGTCACATGATCCAATTTATTCCCAAAACACCGATATCCCAATGAGGTGATTAGCCCATACAAAGTTTGTGCAAAACCATTCATAAGGTTGATGTTGGTAAGAATTCACATTTAAACTTTAAGTACAAATTTATCCTTTATGTTTTAATTTGTGTTGCGAAATGTGTAACTTTTATATTGAAGTGTTTATATATGTGCTTGTAATAGGTTCAATATTGTATTTTAGTAACTTGTGTCTATAATCATAGATTATTTTAGTTTAATTTGATATTTAATTTGTCATTGTTTTGTTATTTATAATTGATGTGCATAATGTTTTTAAGAACTTAGTCAATTTCTAGTTGATTTGTAGTTTCGAAAGAATTAACGAAAGTGAAATTCCTTAATTAGACTTTTAATTACAAACCTAAATTCTTTAAAAATGGTAGAAGTGAAACTATAAAATTTATGCGGATAACATTACTAGCTATAGAAATTTATACTCACTTTGGGTTAGAGGTAAGGCTCAATGGGTGCATGCTTAACCTTTTAGTCAAAATTTCAATAGAGTTTGTAAGGATATATTGAAATTTTTAAAATTAACAACCGCAACAATAATGATCAAATTAATAATTAATGAAAATTGTACAAAATAAAACATGTCACAGCATATCTAGATTTTATTTTATATTTAGAAGTTTCAATACTCAATTATATTTTTTAAAAAAAACCTCTCTTACTTAGTAATTATTTTTTTTATTGTTGACTTAATTATGTTGCACCTAATCTGATTAACTTAACTTATATACATCTATACACATACATCAATTCGACCTTTTTGTGGATTTGATATTTTTAATCTATTTGTATTATTTAGATCACAATAATTATATACTTGTAACTTTACATAGATCAATAATATGTGATATAATAGGACACAAAAATTAATGACTTTTTTCATCGGAATTTAAATGTTTAAAAATCTTTTAGTATCAAATTGATGGCAAATTTGTCTAATAAACCAATATCTCGAGTATTTCAATAAAAAAAATTAATTTGATTGAACACTTACCTTCAGATGTTGAAAATGGCTTGATTCAAGAAGTGGAATTCCAATAAAACCCGGAACTTGCTTTTATTTTGTGTTTTCATTTTCATTTTTTAATTTAAAAATATTTTAAATTTTATTTCTATACCTTTTTATCCACTTTTCATAAAAACAACATCTCAAAATTAAAAAAACAAATAAATCAAAACAAACATAACCGACCATTTTCCATGTCAGCACAGATACAAGGAACTCATCTAATAATGGCGTTCAGGTCGCGGGAAATGATAAAGAAAATCGTTAAGAAAATCGGCGGCAAGCAGAGTTTAGCGCCGGGAGTGAAAGAGCAGTAGAAGAAATCGGTACCTAATAGCAAAGTCGTGATAAGCCGAGCCCACCGGGGGCTTTACGCCGGCCGAGATATCCAGTTCGGGAATCGCGCCAGTGAAGATGGAGGCAACAAATCTGTCCACAAATTAAACTATTTTTTTGGTTTGGTTGTTTAAATAATGTGAGACTTTTCATATGTTGTGGATTAGGTCACTGTACTTGTTAGTTCAGTTTTAGTTAATGTTTGAAGCATGTTAGTGGCATGGAAAGCAGTCTGATTCAAATGTGGATTGATGGTGATGCGCTAAGTGAACAGTCAAGAACTGCTGGAAATTCCTTTGTCGAGGATTGTTTGAGGAACTTGACTGAAACTTTAGTTAAGAGATCCTGTGATGGGTTTCGGCGATTGATACTTGGAGTTACTGATGTGCTGTGTTCTTCATAGTCATAATGGGTTTATGCATACTGTCTTCCCATGACCATTTTGTTTTCTCACGTGGATTGTTGATGTGTGAATGTGTACTTGCGACCATACAAGGAGTGGGTTGTGTGGTCAATGTTTCTTTGGCATGTTGTTTCGAGTAGATAGGATATTCGCTGCTATAAAATCGGAGCTAAATGTATGGCTAGAGATGTGTAGAATGTGGCCAAAACAATAGTCTGAGCATGTCTCGTTGTTGCTTAGAGTTGGCATTGATTGGTCATGGTCTTGGTTGTTCTGTGGTAAAATGTTATGTTGTAGTTTCTAACTCGTAGTTGGACTAGGAATAGATTCTGATGTTCTTTTCAATATATTGAATTACTTATTATTTGGCTACATTTGCATATGCAATTTGACTGTCATCTGGGAGTGAGTAAATTGTCTCATCGCACGCTTCTTGATTTGATCCCAGTGCTAGGACAAGGAGGACTTGGAAGCCTAACGTGCAGGTGAAGCGGCTTTTCAGCTACATTTTGGATCGTCACATTAGTGTTAAGGTAACTGTCCATGCACTGTCCTGCATAGACAAGGCTGGCGGAATTGGTGAGTACTTGGTGAAGACTCTGTACCATAAGATGCACACGGAATTGGGCCTTTACTGGAAAACCAAGATTGAGAAGATGTACGCAGACCTTTGGGAAATGGATGTAGTTTTCTTCTCTCCTGAGGATGAGGCCAGTTTCGAAGAGCAGTTTAAAGAACTCGAATTAGATGTATGGTTCGAATTCAATTGCCAAGCAAGAGCCAATAGATGATGGAACAGATGTTGGGGAAGCTAGTGAACGAGCTTCAAGAAGTGAAAACAGAAGCTCTCATGCAGATTATCATGAACCAATGTAACCCAATGCTTAGGGTTTAGCATTTTGTGGACAGGTTGGATCTGATTATCATGTGACAGTTCGCTTGGTTTTTCTTTGGAGATCTTCCATGTTCATAATTGATCTCCATTTTTTCACATTTTTATCATTCATACCAAGTTAGCATTACCATTTGTTGGCTGTTTCCCTGTTACGATTTTGCGGTAGATTTGTTTACGTTATTCCAGTTAACAGTTGGGTTATACATGAGAGTTGAAAATATGTATAGTGATCCTTAAAAGAAGGGTTATAGCTGATTGGTTTCGTTTTCCTTTTCCAGACTGCTTTTGACAATAAATATTTCCCCACTTGCAGTGAATATCCTTGATTTTTGAAAGATGTGTCTTGTATTTTATTTAATCTTGAGACGAAATAACTTGAGTGTCAAAAGAATGCGGGTTCAAACAAGGCAATGAATATTCATTTAGAACTATGTCACTGCCAACAATTGGAAACAATATCTTCATTGCAGGCTGTTCCTTGTCAAAGTAAAACACAGTAATATAATCACTACACGCCCAACCATTCAGCATCTCTAGACCACCTTCAAGATCTTAACAAAACTTTGAAAGGAATTCATACAAACTTTCAAGTTTTTTGTATCCTAAAGCCTCTTATATCTTTTACTTCTCATGACAAATAAAAGCCAACCAAAATAGCCAGTTTCTCACTCTAAACCTCAAGTTGTCCCCCTTTTTGAGTTTTATTCATGCAAATGCAATCCACAAGTTCAATTCACACGCACAGCCTATCTCTTTCTTTAGCTGTCTTGTCCATCTGTCTGAAAATTTCAACTGTCTCTACCAGCTAATTCCGGCTTCCTTTTTTAAGCCTCTTGCTTTCATCAATGCTCTCCATCTCTCACACTTTCTCCAACGTCCAACATCAGCAAATAGCTTCGATACTATTACATAGTTTACAAGATTGTCACCGTCCAATCTCAAAAGAATATCTCCCACTTCTCTCCCATTTCAACATTTTTATGTAGCCTACAAGCATCAAGCAGAGTTTGCAATATTCCTACATTAGGTCTTACCAGCATCTTCTCTATCGGGTTCTTGGCTTCTTCCTCTAGACGTCCAGTTCCACCAAGGACGTCAACTATGCAAGCATAATGCTCTACCCTAGGTTTTACCCGGTAATCGTTGCACAACGCTGTGAAGCACTCTGTGCTTTCCTCCTCAAGGCCAGGGTGACTACAAGCTGAGAGCACTGCTAAATACGTCACATCATCGGGCTCGATATTCTCTAGATGTATTTTCTTGAAAAGCTGAACGGCTTCCTTACCAAGACCATGCTTTCCATACCCTGTGATCATATCAGTGTAGGAGACTACATTTTTGACGGGCATCTTATCAAAAAGCTTTTCAGCATCCTCTGTCAAACCACACTTGAGATACATATCTAGAATTGAATTACCTACTGATGTGTCCAAAACAGAGGGAATTTTGATGGTGTAAGAATGTATTTGCCTTCCCAGCTCCACCATAGCAACATCAGCGAACACACTAATTAAACGGGAAAGAATGAAACTATCAACCAAAATGCAACTCCACCTAAGCTGCCTGAACAAGCCCATGGCCTTTGGTAAATATCCCTTTTGAGCATAACCTACAATCAGTGCAGTCCATGACACAAAACTCTTTGTTTTCATTTACTGAACACCTTCTGTGCTTCTAATAAGCGCCCACATTGAGCGTAAAGATCAAAAAGTGCACCTGCAAGAATCTGATGACTTGAAATGGTGTACCCCCCGCCTGATCAGAAAGGCATGAATTTGCCTTCCCTCTCGAATAGCTCCAAGACCACGACATGCCTTTAAAGTGCTCGAGAATGTAAACTGGTCTGGCACTTCCCCTTGTTCTTGCATTTGCTTGAGAAAATGCAAAGTCTTGTCAGCCATAGCTTCGAACTGTGCATATCCTGCTATCATAACATTCCATGTAATCAGACTACGAATTCTCATTGCACTGAACATGTTTTCAGCTTCATCAATTCTTCTACATCTCAAGTACATATCGACAAGTGAATTTCCAACAACAGGAATGCTGATGAAGTCCATTTTTACTAGACATGGAATGGATCTGTTGCCCGCATACCAGGGAACCCAAAATCCCACATGCTTTGAAATTCATCGACAAGGTAAACTCGTTCGGCCTCACATCTGAATAACCCATCTCATTGAAAAGTAATAATGAAGCTTACGCATTGTCTGCCTGCAGGTATCCACACATCAAAGCAGTCCAAGAAACAACGTTCCTCTCAGGCATTCTATCAAACAGAGAATGAGCCTGTTCCGCCCTGCCACATTTTCCATACACATCTATGAGGTCATTGCTAATCATTAAATCAGACTCATAACCTAGCCTGTATACTGCCCCATTTACTTGCTTTCCTTCATCATATAACACTTTGTGAGCACTTCCGCAAAACTTCTACCAAGAACTGCCTCCTTCTGATCAATAAAACCCCTAGTTTCTGTGTATGAATTTCAAAGCGACCTCTACCAATAACCTTGGCAGCGCGAAAATCAGAATCAAAGTTCTTGCTGCAAGATTCTGTTTCTTTCAGTAAAATTATGCTCAAGTAAGCCTTTGAACTGATATAGACCAAAGTCAACAAAACTATTCATTCTCGGAAAAGCGAGAGCGCATGCTGTTGCCATAACTTCTCTTCTTTCTTCACAAATAACAAATTTTTCGTATTTCTACTCCGAAGGATGGCAAAAAGCGTGGAGAGTTTGACAGTAGAGGAATTGGAAGATATGATCATATATTCATACCCATGCGAGGAGAAATGCCGTAACACAATATACATGAAAAGAGTAGTACATGCCCAAACGGGTGAGTTTTCACTGTTACAAAACAATTTTTTGGTGACAAGAATGTTCAGTGATCAAAATGGAGAGATGAGTATGCAAGTTTGCTGTTTAGAAGAGTTTTTGAACCTAATATTTTCTTTGACAGAGCAGAATATCAATGCTGATAAGGAAATGCTGATACGCCATTGACAAGTGTAAGAGCATCTCCATACCCATTTGTTTCAAGGTTCTGGGGAGCTGCTGGATCCGAGTATTGGACTAGGAAAACAAATTCAAGGCCTTATTAGTGAATTCTGGTCAACTGGGAAGAACACATAGAGAATTCATCGTTGGACGCGTGCTTGAATCTTGGATTGCACTGACGCCCATACGGTGTTCGACGTCGGGACCGGCGGAGATGGCCAAGCGGGGAAAGCTAAAGCACTATCTGAAGAGATGCCAAAAAAGCATCATATTTCTTAGAATGCCTGCCTGCGCGCAATTCCGAGCCCCAGGAACTTGTAAAAAACACGATTCATTCTTGAAGAAAATAATTGGTAAGGAAATATCGGAAAATTTAAAACTTGTCAGAAGTGGGATTTGAACCCACGCCCTCTAACGAGGACCAGAACTTGAGTCTGGCGCCTTAGACCACTCGGCCATCCTGACACTTGGTGCCATCGACTAGCATATGTTTTTTTATAATATTAATAATATCGCCTTAGAACAACATAATAACGCGCACACTGTCCTGTCGGATAGGCGAATAATAATTTGGCATTGGTGATAGTAATTTGACCTCGGATTCGACTCAAGCAACGAAATTTATTTAAACTCAATTGTCTTTAACATATTTTAAAACTAATTGAACTAAATTTGAATTATCCTAGTGATGTAACTATATTTTGAGTTCACACTTTAAAAAGACGATTTGTTAAAAGACAAAGGACAAGATCGACTGTAAACGAATATTCCACTGCCGTGATTCATAGGCAAAGCACGATTATTAAATCTGCTAAAGAAAGTAAAAAAGTCTTAATATATTGATTATTTTATTTATTTATTTACTGTGTAAATCTCGTAGCACAGGAAACAAATGTAGGCTGTGTTTGGTTTTCTTTTTTATTTTTGTGTGTATATTTTATTAAAAAGTGTGTAAAAATAAAAATTTTAAAATATAATAATTAAAAAATATATTTTTTAATAAAAAAATGAAAACATGCATAGCCATAATGATTGACTTCAAACGTGTTGGGACAGAAAGGCTAATCACAAATTCTGACTCGACTAGTTGAATTGAATAGAGGAAGCCGAATTGAATTTGGGGACAACTTCCATATATAAAACTTTGGTTTAACTAATCAAATTTTTAAGTATATTTATAAACTTGACACTGCTGTTGAATTCAAAATATTAAGACATTTTTTTTCGTAGATTATTTTATCTTATCTTATCTTTTTATTTACTCTCTTATTGCGAGACATAACTCGTACTCAATTTTTTTAGTAGTATTTTTATTGAATCATAAGACTAAAAATGACGCTTGTTTCTCTTGAAATTTCTTTCAAATATGCTATCTCACCAAAAATGCTTTATAACTTAACCAAGCTCATCAAATTTTCAAGTATTTTTGTTTAAAGAGTCTTAGTTCTATTAAATCAATCAATTAAACGAGTATTTTTAAGTAGTTCCTACGTTGTAAATACCATTCAATTTTGTAGGCATCTTCAATGAGTTATGATGGTAACTCTATATTACCAATTATGAAAAAGTTAACTATATGATAATTAAACATTATCTCTATACTCATCTCAAATTGAATCTTTAAATACTAAAATTCAACAAAGTTTAATTTGATTAGTTAGATTTAACATGAAAGGTCTAATTAAATTATAAAGCATCTTTAATCGACAACACTTAAAAAAAAAAACTATTCATATGATTAAGTGAGCATGCCTCATACCATATCTTAACAAAAACTTAAAAGCATCAAATTTATGGTTCATTATTGTTTCCTTGTTCTTTTTCTTTTTTAAAAAAAAAAAAAATTTGGATACAATTCAGAGTCTACTTTTTCTAATGCTTCAGAGTAAAAGACCATATTTCACAAATTTCAATTATGGGGACCGGATTCATGATAACCAAGCATGCAATCTCTACTTCTATGCTTTGTATTTATAAAGTAGAATAACATTATTTTCCCAAACAGCTTTAATATTCATGTACATAATCTTTTATGCACACAGAGTGTATATCCTACTAAGTATGGAAACACTCATTTGTTTGATTTGCATTTTTTTAGAAGTAGTCCTCTAGAAAACAAGCGCACAAAAATTATTTTTTGAATATATCATATTTTCAAAAATATGCATATAGACATTTAAAATTAAATTATTATATATATTAAAAATCAAACCATGACCCTGACATATATATAAATATATATTTATAAACTTAAAATTAATTATTATTTTTATGTATCATTACAGTATCTAAAAAGTTATACTCTCTTTTCTAGGCACAAAATATTTAAATTTCAACTCAAAATTAAATTGCTACTTGCACACCCTTGGGCTAATGTATAATGCTAAAAATTAATATTCTTTTTACACTATCACATAATTTAATTATTATATAATATTCTATATAAATATACAAAATGATCAAATTAAACAATCACATTTATTAATTTAACGTTATTAATAAACTTGTATACAAAAAATTGCATTTATATAATTTTGATAAATTAACGTACTGTTTACTAAAAAACTACACATGTCAAAAAACATAATTTTCAACACATACAATACTCTAACACACACATACATATAAGCATTCAAAATCTAATTATTACCTCTATACATACATACAATTTATTAATTTAAAGTTTCCGACACATATTTATACACTAAAAATAGATAATTATTCATGTATAAAATTTATACAAATCAAACTGATTTAAAATATATTTTTTTTCCAAAAAAACAAAAAATTAACAAATTAGTCATAATACTTTTTACTTGATTTATACAACACAAGTGTAAAAAATCAAAATGTTGTTTGGATGCAAATTTTGATGATGGGAAGGTTGGTGTGAAAATTTATGAATAATGTAAAAATAAGAGATAAAAAATATAAAAATATTATTTTATTAAATAATATGTTTGAAAGTATAAATTTTTATAGTAGAAAAATAGAGTAAATTATGCATCATAAATGGCCCAAGTACACTCAAAAAATAAAGTTATGTTTGCTTTTATTTTTAAATGTTTAAGTGTATTTTTAAAAAAATATATAAAAATAAGTGATAGTTTGGAATAAAATTTAAAAAATGTAATTATTAAATAATTTTGAAATATAAAATGAAATACTTTCAGACAAAGCCACAGCGGTTCCAACGACGTCGCATGGTCCCGTTCGAACTCTAGATCAACCCGCTCGGACAATTTCACTCCAATTTCAACTGGGCTCTCTGCGTTCGTCTCTTTCGAGTTTGATCTGAACAAGCACAATTCATGCTTATCAACACAGTTCCTCTGAATTCCCAGTCATGGAAGACAAAGATACAGAACTCCTCTCTAAAGTCACCGCGAACCACTTGTTCCTGGGCCAATTTGAACCATTTCGGGCCACGTTGCGCAGCCTCCGGGCCCGGAACCAGGACCTTGCCCGAACTATTCTACAGACGATTGTTTCCCAGGGCGGGCGCATGGGTATACCCGACCCGGTTCTTTGGTCCGATTCATGCCCTTCTCCCGCCATCCTGACCTTCCTCTGTACCCTCGAACTGCTCCAGTTCCCCGACCCCACGTTGAATCTCTGGTCGTTCGACCCGAATATGTTGAAATTGCGTTCTGAGTTTTTGTTGTATGTACATATTGTAACCTCTAGAGTTTTGGAAAAGGTCAAAGATGGTTTAAATATGGAGGGAAATGAAAGTTTTCATGAGAGCCACGTGAAGAATGAAGAGCTGAAGGTGTTGGAAAGAGTTTCGGAGGTGGGATTTAGTCGTTTGAGGCCGGATTTAATTAGCTTGGAAGAAGTGGAGGAATGGGATTCAATGGGTTTGGATGAAGGTGAATTAATGAAATTGAGGGGGGTTATTTTGGAGAATTCCGATATTTTTGACGTGTTGTGTGCTAACATTGCCCAGCAATCGGGGCGCATAGAGAGTGAGGAATCAGGGGGTTTGGCAATTGCACTTAGGAAGGAGGTGAGGCGCCAGAAGGAGGAGGAGGTACTGAAGTTGGTCCAGAAGCACGTTCAGGTAACGCATCTGGATGCCATGAGATTGTGTTTGGAGAACGCTGACGAGGATGGTGCAGCTTCACATGTTAAGTTTCTTCATTTGAACTGTGGAGTTGAAGAGGCCGAGTATCGGTATGGTTGACACATTCACTTAGCTTATGTCGAGCATGCTGTTTGTGCCTGATGATTAGTCGAGTGTTATTTAGGAAATTCACTCGAGTTGTTGTTATGTTGGGATTATTACCTTAACTTATTTGTGACTTTTTTATTCACGCAGTTACTCCACATACATTATGAAGTAGATAAACAGGCTGACTAAAGGGGTTACAACATCCCATGTAAACATGGATACCACCATCACTGTATAACAAACGACTTATGCTGGCTCTAATTACGTCTTATATTGCATGCATACCTTCTAGGATCTTTCTGTATTTGCGTACGCCATTCTGAATGAGAAAAAGATGAAGAATGGAAGATTGAAGTACAGTAAGTCGGATAAGTTTGCCAGAGTGATTTTTATTTTCTGCTTATTGAGGAAGTAACAAGTGCATTTTAGATCCATCAATGCTCCTGAGTCCTATCTATCATGCCTTCCATAGGGAAGTTCACATGCAATTCCCGGCCTTCCATTGCTTTATATTTAGCACTTGTCATGTTTCCGCGAATCAAAGTTAAAGTAAAGGGACAAGAGTGAAAATACTTCGACACTCAGTTGGTTCTGGGTTTCCATTGGCAAATATATTTTGCACGTGTCTTGATTGCTATATTTCTTATTGCATCACAATCCTTCTTTTGTTGCTGTCCTTTCCACCTCTAGCAACTGACTAACATTCTGTATAATTGTTTAATAGTGTGGTTCTGCAAGATCTCCTAAAGAGGATGTTGTCTGGAAAACATGATTATTTTGGAGACAGCTCACTTGCCATGCGAAATAAATTGCTATCATTATATGCAGAAGCACTTTCATCTCACTGCACTCGTCTTGTTCAGATGCTTCAGGTCATGTTGCTTCTGTGATATCGTTTTCTGGAGTGAATGGTCTTTTAATTTGGTTTATATTATCTTTTATATGTTTGATAAGTGCCAACAGCATGTGAAGTTATGCCTTCTAATTCATGTATGATCTGACACTTCTATTGCTATGATGCAAAGCAAATTGCTGATTGCATAGGAGTGTAGAAGCGCTTGGTATGTATCTTTGGTGTGTGAGATTGTGGATTAAATCTCTTTATAGTTGGTGCTTGTGAGTGTTCTATGTAATTCAGTAATCTGGTGTTATATGAACTATTTCTGATGTTTTATATTTTAACAAGCTCCAAGCAATGCAAAGAAATTCTCAAATATGTCATTGGTCTCACAGTTCATCCAAGATGATTTACTCCTGGAGGAGATCGAGGCCTACAGTGCTCGTGAAGGCGACCAGATTCCTCTCCCCCTTCACTGCCTTCTAAAGTCCATTGCACAATTGGCACCTGAAACTATTTCAGCTGACAAACCTTTTTCTCTGAAAATTGTGACGGATTTTTGCATGCGGGATATGTATCATTATGCTCGTGTTAGAGGCTTGCATGCACTTGAATGTGTTGTTAATACTGCATTGTCTTTTGTGCGGAAAGAGCAGATTCTGGAAGCCTGTCAGGTGTGTTGTGTGGTACACTTATAGTCAATTGATTACTAATGCCTCAATTTTCAGTCGTATTTGCACTATTCTGCATTTGAGTTCCCATTATTGAATTCTTCTGCGTGTTGCTATTTGTCAATTGATTTCTTTCAGAAAATGCTGATGATTACTTTAGCATTTGAAGTTAGTAAGCGTGCAAACTGTATATATGCTCATTTCCAGTGCAATACCTAATGTCCTGGATATTTCTTAAATGTCCTTTCTGTGTCAAGCATTCCAGATGCATGCATGTGAAATGTGAACAAGTTTTCTAGGCTCTTTATATAGTTTGGAAATGAAAACTTGTGCTGGTAATTTTGTTTTTCTGCTTTGGTGCTTCCACTTGAAGGAAAAGGGAGCTTTGGTCCTGCATTTGCCTTTCACTTGCTTTGAAACTTCTCCTGGTAGAGGGGCATATTAAATTTTTGTGATGAAAGTGGTCTTGTGGTTCTCGCACATTGTTGTCATTGGGTTTTTAATTAATTTAAGTGGCATTTCTCTTTGTTCAAAGTTAGAATATTTGTGGATATTTAGAAATATTTTTTTTGATATTTTACATATTTGTCTCCTTATTAGTAGAATTGCATATGTTGTTTCCTAACTTATAGGAATGCTAGTATATTAAGTTCAATTTTGATATCTACTATAATTGTTTTTCAACTTCACACTATAAATTGTGGTGGGTTTTCATCAATAATTATGAGTTAATTCTTCCAGTCTCTTTTAACATGGTATCAGAATAGGCTTTTTATTGGGGAAAAAGTCATACTTTGTTTGAAATCTTTGTGAAGCCCTCTACTGTGGGCTATTAAAGATTCCTTCTTCTTCTTCTTCTTCTTCTTTTTTTTTAATAACAAAACTTTATTCCCCATCTAACAAAGCCTAATCTCAAAACCCTATATCTTAGATCTAAGTTGCAGTAGTTGTGCGAAAGATGACCCCTCCTCTGATCATCACACCACCTACCACACCTTCTGTTCCTCTTCTGTTGAGCTCCCCCTGCTGCCTCTGAGCCCTTAGAAAAGACAAGCGAAGAAGAATAAAGGTGTAAAAAAGGGAAGGGTGCTTTGATTTCTACTCTCAATATAGGGCATAAAGGCGAGAGAAAGAATTGGGCTCATTGGCTCAAGCACCCTAAAGTTTGAGGTTGAAAAAAGGGGTTGAATTTCCTAAGAAACTCATTTTTTTTTTAATTTTTAGCTGAAACCCATTTTGAGCTATTATTTTCATGGGTTGCTTCTTTTAACATGATCTAGGCCTTTTATACTTTATTCAATGACCCCCACATTATTTAAGTGTTAAAACTTATTTCAATTGTCCAAGTAAATGAAAATCTTCCAACACTATTACCCTTGGTCCCTCTAATGCGTGCTCGTCCGTCACAAAAGAGAGTTGACGTATTTGTTGTACGTGAAAGAAGACCCTTGTGCCCATCGCACATAGAAGAGAGCTATCGGGCCCACTGTGAGCAAAAGAGAGCAATTGTGCCCATTGCACATGAAAGAGAGCTGTTGCACCTATCGTGAGTAAAAGAAAGTTGCAGCTGCATTTTAACATTCTAGCTTTGACCACCAAAAATGAAGATGATTAGATTGTCCACTTCTATCTACTTGGACAAAAATGTGTGAGTTGAACACTTCCATCAAAGATATTATATTCAACTCGAGGGAGAGTGTTAGAAAATCTATGAATATTTAGAAATATATATTTTTATATTTTACATATTTTGTTTCTTAATTAGCAGAATGGTTTATTATTTTGTTTCCTAGTTTATAGGAATAGTAGTATGTTAAGTTTGAAATATATTTTTGGTATTTACTGTAGTTGTTTGCCAACTTCACACTATAAATTTAGTTGAGATTTTTATCATTGGATTCTATATCGATTCTTCCAATCTTTTTCTAACATTGAACATTTACCAATGTCTTGCATCAATGCACATTAGGTTCTTATGCTGTTGCCCTGGCTTCAGCCACTGGTAGCTGCGTTGGGTTGGGATATTTTGGCTGGAAAAACAACATTGAGAAGGAGATTGATGCAGTCTTTATGGACAAGTAAATCTCAAGCTCTTCGACTGGAAGAGTCTTCTCCCTATGATAATAAGTTAGATGAGGTACATTGCATATTCACTTTTCTTCTAAAAGATCATCTATATGCTTCTATCTGAACTGCATATCAGATTTTTTGAATACGTCCATTACATTGTTTTTTTTTTCCTTGTTGCCAGGCATCATGTGTAGAACATCTTTGTGACACATTATGCTACCAGCTTGACATTGCTTCTTTTGTTGCCTGTAACAATTCTGGTCAATCGTGGAGTCTGAAATCCTCAATACTATTATCTGGAAAAAACTTGGTAGAACATGGGAACGAATATACTCAATATGATCCATTTGTGGAAAATTTTGTACTGGAGAGACTATCGATCGAGAGTCCTCTTCGGGTAAGGCTCTGAAGTCTGAACTGTGTATTTTAGGTATGTATGGACATTTAACTGGGCTTGTTGTTTTTGATGCCTGGGTGTTGGTCAATTTTGACACTGTATGGTGAATGCTTACGTTTAATTGTTAGTTGTTTTAATTTTTCACTGCTTATGGTTTATATGCTCCTTAGTTGTTCTTGTTTTTGTAGGTAATATTTGATTTAGTTCCCTTCATAAAATATCAAGATGCGATTGAACTGCTTAGCATGCAGCCTATTACTTCTACTCCAGCAGCTTGGAAGAGGTGTGCTTTAATTCCACTTTACAGTTATCTTTACTAGCAGCTTGCATATGGCTGCCAAAAAATTTACTTGTGATTTTTGATAAACTCCTACAATCAGTTATATATTGAAACCCACTTTCTTTGCCCTGTCTAATTAATTACAATACTTATGTCACATCCTATTCAGTCATCAAGTCCGTATGCTTTGCTTTCTAAAGTGTGAAATGTTGTTAGTCCTTGTCAGCTTTTAGTTGAATGTAGGGAAGCTTGTGCATGCTTTGTTTCTGATGCTTATTGATTGAAAAACGAACGAATTATCTATTAAACATGTTCTTTGTTGCCACCTGATGCACTGAGAACTCAGTTCTAAATTTCGGTTGTGTGATATCATTTCTAGCATTTTGACTTATACTTCTCTCCATGATTCTATAAATAATATGCATGTGGTCTTAAATACCTGGCAATCTGTATATTTCATGTATAACAAATGATTCTGCCTGATATTGTCGTTAATCATTTGTGAGGGATAGCACTCAATGCAATAATTTATCATTCTTTTCTCTAACGTCATGTCTCTGTCTTCAATATCCCCTTAAATTTGTATTGACCCTGTGACTTGTAACTGACCAAGTAACGTTTTTCTTCTAGTAGAACTGAACTAGTGGTTTTTGTTCTGACGCACAATCTCTACTTCCATGTAATGCAATGGGAAAATGTTCCTTTTTATGTTGTTGATGGCTGTTGTATTTGAAAAATGTATAAATGGGTCATTATTGTTTTGCCCCTCACATGTTTGTTCATTACATGTTGGCAGCATACAAGATATTGAACTTGTGCACATGAGATATGCTCTTGAATCTGCTGTTCTTGCTCTTGGAGCTATGGAAACGAGTACAACTGATGGGACAGGAGATCAGAAAATGATTTTATGCTATTTGAGAGAATTGAAGAATCATTTGGATGCAGTCACCAACATTTCTCGCAAGGTTTTGTGAGCTTTGCACTATAAAAAACGTTGCATATTGGAAATATTTTGCAATAATTTTTACATTTTCGTCAATCATATAGTGAGTTTCCTGAACAACCCAATTTAGTGGCCTGGGCTGCTGATGTTTAGGAAAAACTTGTTATTCAAAGTGTGTGAGAGAGGCTATTAAGTAATTTTATTTTATTTTGTTTGAAATACTCCCTCTTATTGGGTAATGAAATTTTTTATTTGGTTTTCTGCACCAAAATGATGGAATTGAGGGGACTGTTTATTACAAAGGCACCAGTTGTTCCACTCTATCAATTGATGGTTATATAAGAGATCTATAACCTACACAAATTATTTACATAAAGGTTCCTGCTTCCTACCCATAATTAGCTTTTATCTTTTTGTGTCATAATTAAGTATCACGCCATAGATTGCCTCCCCGAGTCTATCTTCCTGGTTTGTCAAAGCAGGGGTGAAAAGGAGGATGAAGTGTAGATCTGGTCCCAGGTTTGACCATAATGTGAATTCTCAAATGTTGGACAAAAAGGATTCAGAGGGAGAAGAAGAGGCAAAAATTGGATAAATAAGTAAAGCTCCATCAACAAGGGACAAATGGGAAATTTATGGAAAGTCACAATCCCCACCACAGTATGGTGCACCTACACCAGTGCTTCTCATCCCTCTCTGCATCTTGCTTTACCTTTTCACCTTGGGCAGTTTTTTCTTGGCATAGGGATCACTATTCGCTCAAGGAAATCCATTTGGATTGTCTGTGCTAGTAAATTAGTCTTCCTTAGGCCTCATGTTGGCCAATCCCATCCTAAAGTTATCAAATTTCTTTCTCTTGGGAGAAGGCTGACAATAAAGGATACTTTCTCAATGACTATAACGATTTGATGGGTTTCAATGAGAAGACTTTTTTCTTAATATCTTGAAATAAATACTGGTAGCATGAGTTTATGACTCCTTTGTCATGCTTCCAGCTATAATTGGAGTAGCTTCATATTGATTTGGAGATGTGGCTTTCCTTTGATTGCCTCTTCTTTTCTTTGTCTGTGTACCTTGATTTTTTACCTTTATGGGGAATGGGTTGTGCAGCATTGTGCCATTTTTACATTGCTTTCTTAAATTTGCGAAAGCGTCCTCCGTGCTGCATGAAGGAGGGCTCTGGCTATGGTGAGCCAGTAGACACAAATAGATCTGTCCCCTCATTGCCAGTTAATTGAATAAAATCTCTTGAATAGAAATATGCATAATTTAAGAATACTTTTGAATCTTTAGGTGATTGAAATGATAGTGAAGTTTGCAGATATTGTTGTAGTGATTTCCTGCTTTATTTTTCCTAATTTCCATGTAGCAAGTTAACTTATTTCCATATTTCAGTAATTCATTATGGTGGAAATATTTTTTAGTCAAATAATCTTTGCCATTAAGAATTATTGGCTAGTGGAATGCTTGTGCTGATAACCACACATCATCATACAAGTCACCATCTTGCTAAAGAAAATTGATAACTGGTCTTTGCTTTTATTCTAATAGCCTTTCAAGTCTGTGGACCTAGGGCAGTCTTGGTTTCATGTGTCCTACAGTAACTGAATTAGATTTGCCATATTGGCACCAGTTCTATTTTAACAACTGATGATCTTAGATTTCAGTAATGGTGTTGTTTATGATATTTTGCTCTTCACTCCCTTCTCTTTTGTTGCTTATGGTGGCATGGGTCATTTGCAATGTAGGTATATATGGTGAACATCATTATCTCACTTCTGTACATGGACAATCTACAAATTGACTTGGTATGTTATGATCGAATGAGAAGACCTTCCAAGTCATTCAGTGTTCATGATGAGGGACAATCTGATGCTCCAACCCACGAAGCAGGAAACGAGATGGTTGTCTCCTTTACAGGACAAATACTTGATATTTTGCAGCAGCAACTGCCTTTATCAATATCCGATCTGGACAGTTCCTTGGATAGTCATGTTTCGGCTGGAAGTAGACAGGCTGTAGAATGGCGAATCTTGAGGGCAAAACGCTTTGTTGAAGATTGGGAATGGCGCCTTTCAATTTTGCAACGCCTCCTTCCATTATCTGACCGTCAATGGAGGTGGAAGGAGGCTCTAACTGTGCTGCGTGCTGCCCCATCTAAGCTACTTAATCTGTGAGTTGTATTGTTGAGATTCTGAGTTTTCTTTCTGTTAATTATTCCATTTGTTTAGGCTACTGTATTTATCTCATGAACCTATGCCTTTGTTGGTTATGATTTCATATGATCTTATACGAGCAAAAGGAAGTTTTTGTCTGTTGCCCATATAAGTATGCGTATATTTGATGTATACTGGAAACAGTATGTTACTGTTCTCCCATTGTTGTTGGTGCTGATGTTTGCTTGTATTTCAGTTGTATGCAAAGGGCAAAATATGACATTGGAGAGGAAGCTATTTCTCGTTTTTCCTTACCTCCAGAAGACAAAGCAACTTTGGAATTGACTGAATGGGTGGATGATGCCTTCAAAAAAGCGTCTGTACGGTTCTTAACTTATGCGTACAAATTTATATCTTGATCATATATCTTAAAGTTTGAACATAGATGTTTTCAGGAAAATTCAAGTTATGATCTTAACTTGTGCCTGGAAATTCTCATCTTGATCTTACTCTCAAAGTTTAAAAGCTTAACATTTTCAACCTCATCAAATTTCTTGATATAGAATTGCATGTCAGTGAATGATACCTGTTCTGCACCATGTTTGATTTTTGCTTTGTTGACTGAATTGTCATATACCCTCTTGTGGATTATTTCTTGCGGCATCATTCCTTCTGCCATACATGCCTTGTTTGTTGATGAGACAGAGAGAGAGAGAGCAGTTTGAATGAAGTAGTGATGGACGGTTTGAAACATTTAAAAACCCCTTAACAGTGCTTCCCCTTAGAACACTAACATGCATTCTATTTTAGCCATTTTATCTCATTAGTATTTACAGAAGCTCAATTTAACTTGGTAAAATGAAGTTGTGATGGATGGTTTGAAACATTTTAAAATCTTATATCTGAATTGGATGGATATTAGGTGGAGGATGTGGTTTCACGTGCTGCTGATGGTACTTCTGTTCAGGAATTGAATTTCCTGTCATTGCACTCTCAGTTGGGTCCTTTGGCAGCTGTAAGTGCTTCTCCACGGCCATGAGCCCTCCATTTTGCTTTGTGGTGGAGCTGTTGCCCAATGTTTTGTGGATGCTACTTAGGTTAATGCTTTTGTTTCCCCTTGCAGATTCTTCTATGCATTGATGTAGCTGCAGCATGTTCGAAGTTACCTAGCGTGTCTTTAAAGCTTCTGAATCAAGTAATATGGCTCAATGAATTGAATTGTGCTTTTATTTGGAATTTCCAAGCTAGAAGTTTTTTGAAGTGTTGAATTTATCTAGTAATTTTTTACTTGTTTCTTTTGTTTTGTAAAAACCTGAGACCTAACCTGTAGGGTCAACTCTCCCAAGCTTTCTTAGCTAGCTTATTAAAATGTACCAAAACGTCTTCAATTCGTCTTTTTTTGGGAGAAATACTTTGGACATGTCACTCTTTGACCTGGAGCCTTCTTAAAAATGCATCTAACTCCCCATAGTATGTTAAAATGTTGCACTTTAATGTCATATCCCTATTTTGTGGAAGGGTGAACTGGAATATTTCACCACAAATACTTCTGTATGCTCCTTGCTAATATTTATACTTTTTAATCCTTTTGGGTCATCTTAAATTATATCAAAACGTTGGGGAGTTGTAAACTCATGAATTGAGGTGGTGTCATCTTTTTTCCCTCTTTTTGTGTTTTGATGGTTGGGGTGAGTGTTGGGAGGGTTATGGATTATTTTTTCAATATGAATTCTGACATTTTGTTCCAGTACTCTTAGTGGACATGCATGCATTTTATGAATTATTTATGATTTAGCATGGTATAGATGCTTCATAGTTGATTTTGGCTTGACTTTATAGTCAATTTTGATATGTAGGCACAAGTTATGCTATCTGAGATCTATCCTGGAAATGCTCCAAAGATTGGATCAACTTATTGGGATCAAATTCATGAAGTGGCAATAATTTCTGTTGTCAAGCGCGTCCTTAAGCATTTTTGTGAGTTACTGGAACAGGTAATTCGAGCTTGCAAGGTTGAGTTCAAAGTTTTTTCAGTGATGCATGCACATTAGTTTTTTGGTCTGTTATTTCATTACACCCAATTGCGTGCTTTAGCTAATGTGGTTTCCTGCATTTATCCATTGCATTGAAAGTAGTGTATTGGAGTACATCTCATTTCACAAGGCTAGACAGCTGTGACATAGGTTTCCTTGGCAAGTGACTGGAAATGGATTTGAGGTTGTTGCTCAACTATATGTTTGACAATCCTCTATACCACATGGTTTGTGACAGCATTTTTCAATCATGCAAATTTAGATAACTAACTACTCTCTCTGTTTGTCCTTGTGTTTGTGTACTGTGGGTGACTTGAGAACCATCTTATGGAGATTGTACTTCTAGTAATACCAATTCCAACATTAACCAGGGTGCAAGTTATCAGTGTGGGTAAATCTAGGGGCTAAAGTATCTTTGGATTTACATGCAATGAAGAAATTGAAATTTGCACTTGTTATTTCTTACAAGACAAGTCATTTATGACCTTTGAGATGTCAGTATGTTCTGAAGGGGCCAATGCTTTCATGTTATGCCTAATACCTTGAAGTCATTTTCTCAGATGATATTATTGCAAATAGTTGGAAGGCCTGTTCTCTTGTCTTTTTTCTGTCATTCATTGAATTTTCCTTTCCAGTTTCTGCCTCCATAATTTGTCTGGTGAATGTGCAAAATACCACTGCAGCCTACTTTGTGTTTAGTGTTCTCTGGCTAGTTTGCTACAACGCAATAATTTCATGTTTTCACATTTTTTGGTCATATATGTCTCAAGTTTGAAAAGGGTCTCAAGATTCACGATGTTGGTACTAAGATCATTGACATGATTTCTTTCCTGTAGTTTTATTAGTAGATGGAGATTGATTTGGCTGTCCAAATTCATTTGCATATAATGTGAGCTGTGCTTTACAATAACACTCTTCAATATTGATTCATCTCTTCAGGACAAACCATTCGCTCTTCAGGCTCTTTTATCAGGTGAAATAATCCTTTCATTTTCCAAAGAGTTTCACAGACAAGGAAACAGAGATCGTGCTCTTGGTATGCTCCATCAAATGATTGACGATGCTCATGAGGGGAAGCGTCAGTTCCTTAGTGGTAATCTTTTTGTCTCCTCTAGAAATCTCTCTGGAAGTAGAGTTGTATGCAGGCTTCTGACCAAAGTAATTGTCATAATGTGCAATTCTGTTGATCAGGCTTCTGATCCTTGTTATCTGTTGAAATTTCAGGTAAGCTTCATAATTTAGCAAGAGCTATTGCTGATGAAGAAACGGAATATGGCCATGCTAGTGGGGATGGCTCTATTGATGGGAGAGGAACTCCAAGCATCGACAAGAGTGGGGTTCTTGGGCTTGGTTTGAGAACTTTAAAGCAGTTGCCTGTGACTCCAGATGCTGGTGATGGTATTGTAAACTCAGCAAGTTATGATGTCAGAGACTCCGAAAAAAGAATTTTTGGTCCTTTTGGTTCCAAGATCACTACTTTCCTTTCTCAATTTATTCTCCACATCGCTGCGATTGGTGACATTGTTGATGGGACAGATACAACTCATGACTTCAACTATTTTTCACTTGTTTATGAGTGGCCCAAAGACGTAAAATTCCCTCCTCTGGTTCCTTTATTATTGTATTCTTTTGGGAAGTTTTATTTTCTTTATATCTTGAAAAGAATTGATGTAGATATTCTTTTTGGTTTTCAATGGTTCATGATTGAAGCTCTGTTATTTTAAAAATTTTATTTTACATTTTTTTATTGATGATCTTAAAAGAAAGGAATTTAATTAGAATAGAAGAGCTGTTACGCCAGTAACATAGATACATGGAATGAGCAATTCTGATTTCATGCCCTGAATCATAATCAAGGGCTAACAATGTTAAATGTGCTTTTGATTCAACCATAAATTTGATAGTTGACTGCCTGATGGTTTGACCATTCATTTGTTGTTTCATTGCTTGATGAATCATTTTTCTGGACGTCTATGGTCAAGACTACTCATAAAATATGTGTTTTGGCCTGCAGGCTAACCTACATCTAATGTAGGACCATAGTGTAGTAAGCTTGTTGTGTTTTAAGTATTTGAACTCGCAAGCCATTTAACAGTTCCTACCAGTGTTTCAAATATTCCACTCTGTCATTTAAAATATTTCCATTGCATTGGCTGTTATCACAGTGCTTTTCTTTTGGGTTGAGTTGATTTCTGCACTTATTTTCCCTTGGTTGGATTAGGTGCAAAAATAATAATTGGCACAGCTTCTGTTTTATATATTTATATCCTTGATTATGTTAATTTTTTAAATCACCTTTTTTGTTTGTACTTTTGTAATGCTAAGCTAACGATATATATTATATGAACTTGCAAGCTGCTAGCTGCACTTGGGAAGTTATTTTTACCAAATTGTTATTTTAAAAACCATTTCTCTTAGCAAACGAAGGAGAATTACTAAAGCATTTTTTTCCGTGAACCTCAAAGCCTAAATGCAGATTAAGTTGTGGAGTCATTTTTTCTATGTTATTGATACATAACACTGAGCTGTGATTATGAACCCATACATTGCTATCTTTATTCATGACTTGATTATTCATCTTATTCCAAATAGCTGCATTACCTTTTGTTTTTATGAGAATTATTCTGAATCTTTTATTATTGTGTTTCTTATTTACATTTACACTCAATATGCTTATGTTTTTCTATCAACCTTCTTTTGCAGCTTTTAACTCGTTTGGTATTTGAGCGAGGCAGTACTGATGCGGCTGCAAAGGTAGCAGACATAATGAATTCAGACTTTGTCCATGAAATAATTTCAGCTTGTGTACCTCCTGTTTATCCTCCAAGATCTGGTCATGGTTGGGCTTGCATCCCGGTGATTCCCACTCTACCTAAGAGCTATACTGAAAACAAGGTTCTTTCACCTTCTTCCCGAGAAGCTAAGCCAAAGTTTTACATTCGTTCTTCTGCCACTCCTGGAGTCCCGTTATACCCTCTTAAGTTGGATGTAGTGAAGCATCTTGTCAAGTTATCTGCTGTCCAGGCTGTCCTGGCGTGCGTTTTTGGAAGTACTATGTTATACAGTGGCAGTGATTCACCTATCTCTAGTACCTTAAATGATGGCTTATTGCCAACACTTGATGTTGACAGGTTTTTCTATGAATTTGCTCTTGATCAATCAGAAAGGTTTGTTTCAACAAAATAACATTGAAAACTTTGTTGTGTATAGATTGTCATACAGTAACTTCTGTAATATTTTCATTTTGGCATGCAGGTTTCCAACCTTGAATCGCTGGATACAAATGCAAACTAACCTTCATCGTGTTTCTGAGTTTGCTGTTATGTCTGAACATGAAACTGATGATGTTAAAGACAATTCAAAACCCAAAACTGCTATGAAGCGATTTCGCGAAAATGATAGCGACACTGAATCAGAAACTGATGATATGACTGTCAGCAATAACATTTCAATGCCACTTCCAGAGGTTAATGATCAAAACAATATGGTTTCAGATGCGTGGCATGATTTTCCCAACTCTGGAACTGCTGAACCTAATGATACAGTTTACCTTTCTTTTGATTGGGAGAATGAAGGACCCTATGAAAAAGCTGTAGACAGGTGTGTGCTTCTATCTGTTAAGTAATTTGTTTGAGGTCTGGGGAAGTATTGTTTGTGATAGAAGTCAATTTTTTAATTTTGCCCTCTGCATAATTACTGTCATGTTTTTGCCAGTGTTTTCTGCTTGAGCTGGTTGAAAACCAATATAACCCAGGTTAAGTTTGACTTTTGTATGAATTAGGGTGAGAGGATTACTTAATAAAACAGTTTATTATATGATCAACTAACTTTGCATTTTTTGTTAGCAATTGTCGGTATTGTGTTATTAAGTGCAATTGGAAATTTAGAAGTTCCTGGGCTTTTGGATGTTGCATATTGCATCTTGTTAGAAAGATTGAAAGAATTAGTGTGATACAGGAAACAACTTATAGTATGGGACTAGCATAAGAATGCTAAATACAGAAAATAGATTGACATAAAAACAATCCTATAAACTATGAAACAAAATATTTTTCAACCTATACTAGGTAATAAATTATTTAAAATATCAAACTAGATATTTTCAAATATTCAATAAGATATTCTAAAATATTCTCTAACAGTCCTCTTCAAATTGAATAGTGTTAAAAATGCTCCACTTGAAACTCCAACTTGGAACAAGTAGACAACATAGATAAATACTGTTGTAGATGTCATCCAGTAAGGTAGGCAATGTTAAGAAGATAGCCCGCTAGTAAGATGGTAAGATGGTAACACTGGAAGATAGCCATTAAGGTAGGCAACATTAGAAATCACGATTGTCCATGATGGACAGTAGATAAAAATCACATATTATATGTGACAGTCAGCAGAAGCTGCACTAGTAGCAAATACAGCTGCAGTAGTAACAAATACTAGAGGTCATACTTGACAACCCACAACAGTAACATAATTTGTGATGGATAGTCAAAGATTGCCAGAAATCACGATTATTTGGGACAGTAGAGAGTAGACATAACACTTTAGGAAAATAAGCCAAATAAAATATTAAAACCAATTTCTTTTTTCTTCTTGAACAGGAAAATATATAGGAATACGACCTTAACCACTTTGATGCTATGTTGAAAAAATGGAAAAAATAAATACATACTCTTTACTCAAGAATGATCCTAGTTTTTAGTTTGAGATTAGTACAAGAGTACCAAATTTAGGAATATGATCCCTCTACTCTGATACCATGTTGAAAGAATTGGAAAAATAAATACATACTCTTTACTCAAGAATGATCCTAGTTTATAGTTTGAGATTAGTACAGGAATGATCCTATGAAAGAAAATTTTCTAAACCTATACAAGGTAACAAAATATTTAAAATATCAAAATAAATATTTTTAAATATTTTAAAAAATATTCTAAAATACTCTCTAGTGCCTCTGAAACAAATTAGGCTTCCAACCTGTGCGGTGGGCTAAGGCTATTGATGTTACTTAGTTGATGTTTCGCAGCCTTGATGGAAACCTGTTGATCGATTCAACCTGTTGATCATTTTCTGTTTTTTTTTCCTGACAAACATTATTTGGCTCTTGAAGTTAAAAGTTGGCTAGAAAGACTATGATCTAAATATTCTGCTTCTATTGTTTAATGGCTTTGGGCAAATGTTATATCACTAATTTGCCTATGATAAAAGAAAGCATATGATGTCACAAACCATCTTAGGAGGTCACTGGAGTTGCCCATTTATTTATCTTTTCGCCCCTAACATGTCATTACCACTTTTCATTTTACCCTCCACTTCTATGACTTGGCCTTCTTTTGTTGGACAAATTCTTTTTATTGCTTGACAGCTCGGAAAGTAAAAAAAAATCTTATGAACACTTAGTTTTAATCATTTTACTGTCACAGATTGATTGATGAAGGAAAATTGTTGGATGCTCTTGCTCTGTCAGACCGTTTCTTGCGTGATGGGGCCCCAGATCGGTTGCTTAAAATGCTCATTGTAAGTGGAGAGGATGATAATTTTTTAGAACCTCATGGCGGTTCAGGTCTTCGTGTTTGGAGCAACAGTTGGCAATATTGTCTACGCCTGAAGGATAAACAACTGGCCACTAGACTTGCTCTGAAGTATGGCTACTAGATCAGCTCTGTGATTTTTATTATGAGTAGTTTTTGTTTTATAATCATAGATTATCATTTCTTATTCTGTTATTAAAGGTGTAAAATTGTCTTAATGCTTGACTATTTTCAGCTTTTAATCCTTTTACTTTCCTGTCTCCTCTGCCTAATGTAAACTCTTGATTGTTAGATGTCCTTAATACTTCCTTGGTGTTGTGCTAGTTTTATGCCTTTCGCCATAGGTTGTTTAACAGATGCTGTATAACCTCTTTTTCAGATATTTGTACAAATGGGAGCTGGAAGCGGCTTTGGATGTTCTCACTATGTGTAGCTGCCATTTGACTGATGGTGATCCACTTAAAACTGAGGTACCTAAATTGTGTTTTATCCATTTCTGTTGACCTTGGAACTTCTATTAATGCAGGAGTTTTGCTGTGTGGTGGATAAAATAACAAGTTGGTCCTTGTTTCTTTAGGTTGTTCAAAGGAGACAAGCGCTCTTTAGATACAAACATATTTTATGTGCAGATGATCGTTACAGTAGCTGGCAAGAGGTAACACCTAATTGCTCCAGATATGATGCATAAAATGAATCTCCTTTCTTTGTGTGGTTTTCGTTCTAAAATTATTTTTGCCTTCCCCATTCATTCCTATATTGAATTAGGTTGAGACATATTGTAAAGAAGATCCTGAGGGTGTTGCACTTAGATTGGCTGAGAAAGGAGCAGTATCTGCTGCTTTAGAAGTAGCTGAAAGTGCTGGACTTTCTATTGAACTTCGTAGAGAACTTCAAGGCCGTCAACTTGTCAAGCTTCTCAACACTGACCCATTAAATGGTGGTGGCCCTGCAGAAGCTTCGCGATTTCTTTCTTCTCTTCGTGACTCTGATGATGCTTTGCCCGTTGCAATGAGTGCAATGCAGCTCTTGCCCAACCTTCGATCCAAGCAACTTCTTGTATGTTGAAGTGTTTCTTTCCATATTTCAAGTTTTCCTTAAAGATGACCAGGATTTTTGAGTTTTTACTTTCTGGTAACTAAAGCTGTGTTTGCTTTCAACAAGGTGCACTTCTTTCTAAAGAGAAGAGACAGAAATCTGTCAGAGGTTGAGGTTTCCCGGCTGAATTCATGGGCTTTAGGCCTTCGTGTATTAGGTTCATTGCCATTACCATGGCAGCAAAGATGTTCGTCCCTGCATGAGCACCCTCATTTGATTCTTGAAGTTTTACTGATGAGGAAGCAACTCCAGTCTGCTTCTCTGGTACATTACCTTGTATATTGGCTGCCTTTATGTCTAATAGACTAAGTCATGAACTATTTTGGCTTGTTAACTGCTTGCAGATTCTTAAAGAGTTTCCATTATTGAGAGACAACAACATGATTGTTGCATATGCTGCCAAGGCTATTGCTATTAGCATGAACCCCCCTCCCAGGGACTCCAGAATTTCAGTTTTGGGTTCAAGACAGAAGCATAGACCCAAGGTCAGCACACCCACTCGGACATCATTAAGTAGCAGCCTTAATCATTTGCAAAAAGAGGCTCGCAGAGCTTTTTCCTGGACTCCTCGCATATCTGCCGATAAGGTTGCATCGAAGGATAGCCATAGGAAGAGAAAGAGCTCTGGATTAATGCAATCTGAAAAGGTTGCTTGGGAAGCCATGGCTGGTATTCATGAAGATCGTGTTTCAGTGTACACTGCAGATGGGCAAGAAAGGCTTCCTTCTGTTTCTCTGTCGGCAGAGTGGATGCTAACAGGTGATCCCAACAAGGATGAAGCAGTTCGTTCTTCTCATCGATATGAAAGTGCCCCTGAGATCAATTTATTCAAGGTATGTGCGATACTATGAAGTCTCACAACAGATTCAAAAATTTGTGATCTGCCAGAAACCTATGAATTTTGTTTTGGATGTTATAGGTATGTTTTGAGTATTTGGTAGTTTTGATGTCTAGGTGATTTCCGCATCTAGCAGATTCCCTGAGAATGGATCAGCGTGTGTATCTACAGATGACGTGTTTAATGTTTGTTGTGGTTACTATTCTGACGTCTTTAAACTGTGTAAATTCAAATAAAATCAAAAACTCCTCTATATCAAATGATTTAGCAATGAATTGACATTAAATAATATACCGTATAAAGCTGTATAAAATTCATGGACTGCAGAAATATGTTAGTAATACAGCATATTGTAGGAAACATTGTCTTGAAACAAATATGATAGCTATATGTCATCTAACTTAACTACGCAACAGGGAGTATAACTGTATAATTTTGTCCTGACTCAGTTTCAGTAGCACTGAAATGTTACTCATTGATTAAATGCAATTGCGGCATCTGATGTCAAATGTTGTCACAGAACTAATAATTTCATACACAATGTCCAGCTCTCCACAGCCCTTGTGACTGACTTTAGTGGGTTAATGCCTTGTTATGAAGCCCTGAAGCTTTCTTTTGACAAGATATAGTATGAGGGTATCAACTGCTGAGCCTATTATGGCATCAGAACCTGATTTGTGTGGCTGTCCATTAGCAATTTATTTGTTTTTTTTTTTTTGCCTTAACTATTTTTTCTCGATATAGAATATTGATTTCAATTGAAATGTTTTGCTGTACTTTCTCCATTCATTTAGTTGGTGCTTATTGTGCAGTTTTCAACTTTGGCCTGAATCAATTGCATTTCCATTTCTGTATTTACAGCAATTCTTTAAGTCTTATATGCAGCTAAACTATTGTCTCTGTTGCCCCAAGGCATTGCTTTCATTATGTTCAGATGAAAGTGCTTCCGGAAAAGGTGCTTTGGACTTGTGTATTAATCAGATGAAAAATGTTTTGAGTTCCCAGCAATTGCCTGAAACTGCATCTATGGAAACTGTTGGTCGAGCATACCATGCAACAGAAACATTTGTGCAGGTTATCCAGTTTGGAATGCTTTTGAACTAAAGCAGAATGCTTCTGCAAATTCTTACTTTTTGACATTTGTTCTGCATCTTTCAGGGTCTGCTATTTGCTAAATCCCAGCTAAGAAAGATTTCTGGGGCAAGTGATTTGTCTGGAAATTCTGAAAAGGGCCGGGATGCTGATGATGCATCTTCTGATGCTGGCAGCTCTAGCATGTGGAGTCAATCTACTGATGAACTTTCTGAAGCATTATCACTGGTAGATAGGTGGCTAGGATATGCTGAACTGCTCCAAAGTCTTTTGGGATCAGGCATAGCTGCCTCCCTTGATGATATTGCTGATAAAGAGTCATCTGAACATCTTCGGGATCGATTGATTCAGGAGGAACAATATAGTATGGCTGTGTATACTTGCAAGAAGTGTAAGGTAAAAGTATCAAAGATTACTAATATGTCATTTCATTAATAGCACCAATATGTAACATTTTACTTGCCTTTCAGATTGATGTTTTCCCAGTGTGGAATTCATGGGGCCATGCTCTGATTCGGATGGAGCACTATGCTCAAGCTCGTGTGAAATTCAAGTAGGTTAAAAATAGATGAGTTTATGTATGAGTTCATGTGCATGCAGAAGCTTGTTGCATGGATAACTCTCTGTAGTTGAGACTTCTTGTTTTCTTATTTTCTATTTCATTTTGTTAGCCAGAAGATGTGCATTTCTGCATTTTCTATAGCTCATGTGATAATGTACAGGCAAGCTCTTCAGTTACACAAAGGTGATGCAGCTCCTATGATCTTAGAGATCATCAACACTATTGAAGGGGGCCCGCCAGTTGATGTTGCTTCTGTTCGGTCCATGTAAGACTACACACTTCAAGAATATGAATTATTGCACATATTTTGTCCTATGCAATCTGTATTTCTTCTGTTCATTTTAGAGATAACGGAATTGGAGTGAGACATTCTCAAAGCTTGCCCCCAAAACGGAATAGCAAATTAGACCATGTAGGATATCTACCTATGGCCAGTTGGTTTCCATATCATTATCGATTGAGATGAGGATGCAGCGGTTACAATATTAGAAATTGTTTCTATCAACTTGTAAGACTAAAAGATTTTTTAAATCTAAGTAACGTGTCTGCGCACTTTCATAGTGGAACCAGGATCTATTATGGGATATGCCATTTTGTTATCTTCAGATCTGAAGTAGTCAACTAGAAATTAAATGTTTTGCCTGTGTCAGTGTTTCTTTCTGTAAGAATAATTGCATACGTGTTTTGAACAGTTTAAAATCTCAGATAAGGTGGTAAGAGGTCTTAAGCTCGAATCTCAACTACCCTCCATTTGTGAAAAAGTGTTACACGTGCAAGGTTTCATAAACAAATAATAACGCCTAATATTAAATGGTATGTCTCTCTAACAACTTAAGATTTTAGATGAAGTGGACATTTAACACCTTCTTTGATGCAACAGTTCGTTATAATTGAGCTATTTGGGAAGCAGGATGGGCTGAATCTTGTAAAAAAAAATTCTGAGAAATTTGTTAGAGAATGTTCAAAAATATTTAGTTTGTTGTTTTAAATATTCTTTACCTAATTTCTGTGTAAGGTATCTTCGTTTCCCAGTTTATAGGAATAGTAATAGGTTAAGTTTTGAATTTATTTTTGGTATTTGCTGTAATTTTTACCCGAACATATACTATGAATTACAATTCAATTCTTTTAATTAGATTCTAACACAGTATTAGTGCGGGTTCTTTCCCAAAAATTCTAATTTGGTTGAAACCCTTTGTCCGTGCTGCCATAAGTGGTGGTGTGTGGCAGCAGCCACTCAATTTATAATAAAATTCCCCAATTCAAAACCAGAATCTGCAAATTAAATGATGCCCATCAATTAAACTCTACTAGCCTGTTGTCCAACTCGTTCAAGTAGGCACCTCCAAAACCTTAGCTTGCATCGCTGCCAAGAAACCAGTGACTCCATTGTGATTCTCATGCAACTAAACTGTCGCTGCTCATGATCACTGTCCAACTCCATCCTCATTGCTTTTGTGTGAGTGCCGCTGCCAAAACCCTTAGCACGAGTGCAGCCCAGAGTGTGACCCTCACTCTCTGCCACTGCACATTAACCACAAAGGAGCTCAAATCCTAGTCGGTCTTGGACAAATTCCAGGTGCCGTTGCACAAACCCTTAGCATGAGTGCAGCCCATACCCTCGCACTCCCCTCACATCAACCATAAAGGAGCTCATATCCTAGTTGGTGTTGCTCCTCACAACTCCATTCATGCCATGCCCAGACTGATGCAGCCCATCAAGTCTACTGGTGACTTCACCTCCATGTTTGTGTTGCTATGGCCAGCAACCTTCATACCCTAATTTTATTGTGTTTTAGGCTAGGTTCTTTTTTTTTTTTTGGCTGAAAAAATTTATTGGATTGAGCATTTTGGCTATGGTTGAAGCTTAGACTATTTAAATTTTAGCCTGAGTTGTGTCTTTGTTTAGACTTGTCTCTTAGTGTGGGCTTTTGTTGGGCCTCTTATTTCTTTGGGTCAAGTTTGTGATCGCTTATTGTTTTGTTTGGTTTGATTGGGTATTTCTTTCTTGGTGCTAAATTAAAATTGAATTTTAAAACCCTCTACTTGACTATTAAGTTATTGTGGTTTGTAGTTGTGTGGCTTTGCTTCTTAATGATTTGTGTGGTTGATTGTCTATTTTCGTGGATATTTGTGTTAGTGTTATCTACACTATTACGCCTAAGTAAGTGTATTAAGAAGCTATGTCTCTCCAAATGTGTGATACCTACATAAGTAGCATGAGAGTCAGTTTTTCAAAAATCTAGTATCTGCTATTACTAATGACGTTGTCAGTTTTTAACTTTGTGAATGTCAAGCTTGTACCTCGTAATTGTTCAAACAAATAAGACAAGTGATGACACATCAATCAAGGATGACCTTTTGTCTACTACCATGATGTGGGAACTTTGTTGGTGTGTCGACATTGTGTCATAGAATTATATTTGGTCTTGCCTACCTAGTGTCATGTAAAGTGTGACCTCTCCATTAGTGTTTGTTGGGGTTTGAATAGTTGAAGTTGAATATTCATGAAGATTTACCATGTTCAATTTAAGTGGAATAATTAGAGAATATTCAAAAATATTTAGTTTGACGTGTAAAAAAAATTTCTTTTCCCAATTTGTGTATTAGGTATTTTTTATTTTCTAGTTTATCAGAATAGTAATATGTTACATTTGGATTCATTTTTTGGTATCTATTGCAATCGTTACCGAACCTCATACTATAAATTAAGGTGGGATTTATTACAAAAGCATAGATAACCTGCCTTGTCTGAATTCCTCCTGTGAAGATTATAACTTCTAAGCTGGTCTTCCATCATCAGGATGCGTTTATAGCAACGCCATTTACCTCATTTTAGCAACAAGCCAAATGAAAGTTTGTTTAATTATTTTTTTTGCTACTCTTTGTAAATGGTTAATTGCACACTATATGCCTTGAAATGGCATGGTTATTTATAAAGCCTAAGGCTTTGTATGTTTTTATTTTTGGGTTTGTGTTTTTAGGTTTTTTTTTTCTCAAAAATTGTGTAAAAGAGAGTGATAAAAGATAAAATTTAAAAATATAATGATTCTAATGTGTGTTTTGTGGTGGTGAAATGAAAACAAACATAGGCTAAGAATTTAATACCATGTTTTTTTTCCTTATCCATTTCATGTAAGATCAGGTTAGCTTCCTAATTGGACTATAGAAAAACAAGAATGGTTCACCTTTGTATTTGCTCTTAGGCTTAATATATAAGTGTGATCTTCAGGGATTCTTTTTAAAAGGGTTGGTATTTGTGGCATTTGTGTTTATATCGAGAAAGTTTGCTTGTATATTTATTAGTTAGCAAGTTTATTTTATCCACTTAACATATGATACAGGTATGAACATTTGGCTAGAAGTGCACCTGCAGTCTTAGATGATCCTCTTTCTGCTGATTCTTATCTCAATGTTTTGTACATGCCTTCCACATTCCCACGTTCCGAGAGATCTAGAAGGTTCCAAGAAGCTGCAAAGGATAACTCTACACATAGCTCAGATCTTGAAGATGGACCACGCAGCAACCTCGACAATAGTAGATACCTTGAATGCGTGAACTACTTACAAGAAGTGTGTGATCAAATTTATGTGACTTCGTATTGTTGTTTAAATTCATTCGACAAGTTTCTGGTTCTGTATGAGGGCGTTTCCTGTCTTTGTTCTTAATTATAGCTATATATTTTTTATCATTCTTAAAACTATAATACAGTTTTATTCACTTTGATATCAACATCCATATCATATTTGTATGCCGGCTCTTCCACCACATTGGGGAAAAGGTTTATTTACTGTTGTATTATTATAATTTGACAGATTCAGTGGTTAGTTAAGACATGCTTGCTATTTGAAGACGCAACAGATTTTCTGTTCAGCATTTTTATGATCTAATTGATTATGGCACCTATTTTGTATGCTTAGCTAGTTTATTCCTTATTTTTTGATCCAGTGTATGATTTTTTCCACATTTCATATCCTTTTGCCATGTTTTCCAATATTGTAATGTTTTGTTCTCTTTGATGTGCCTACTTGTGTGTATGCTTGTTCAGTCAACTTCACTGTGATTCTGAATCATCTACATGGCTTTCATTTGTGAGTATAAATTTTCTTAATAAAATCATTATGTTCACATTGCAGTATGCTCGCCAGCACTTGCTTGGTTTTATGTTTAGGCATGGCCGATACAAGGAAGCTTGCTTCTTGTTTTTCCCTGTCAATTCTGTTCCTCCTCCACTACAGCCATCTTCTCTGGGAGCAACTTCATCTTCTTCCCCACAGAGGCCTGACCCTTTAGCAACTGATTATGGAACAATTGATGATTTATGTGACCTGTGTGTTGGTTATGGCACCATGCCTATCCTGGAGGAAGTGATATCATCAAGGATTGCAACAACACAAGATCAGTTGGTGAATCAGCACACTACTGCAGCCGTTGCTCGCATTTGTCTCTACTGTGAAACCCATAAGCATTTCAATTACTTGTGCAAGTTTCAGGTACGTGCACATACGTTACCATGCTTTGACCTCTTGTTCCAGACCAAAAATGTTGAATTACAGTGAAGTATGTGGATATGGGTCTTGTGCATCAAAGTTCACTCATTGTTTAAAATATTTTTGATATTATCTTTAGAGAGTTTAAAATCTCTCTCTCTCTCTCTCACACACACACACACACACGCGCGCGCGCGCGCGCGCACGAATAAACAGGCAGGATATGTTAGATATGTTATTACACACTAAATGTGAATTGATGGCTTAGGTGATCAAGAAGGATCACGTAGCTGCTGGCCTTTGCTGCATTCAGTTGTTTATGAACTCTGCTTCTCAAGAGGAAGCTATAAAGCACTTGGAAAATTCTAAGGTACTCATACCACTTTTACTTTCTCTGCAAAGCTCAAGTGAAGTTACCACATAGGGTGGGTCAAAGAGATGGATTGAGTAGACTGGTAGTATGAGCAGTTTGCTCAGACATGAAGATGAATATCGCTTATTGAAAATGGATTGTTGTGTCAAAACTTCTAAATGGGCATAGTTTAGGAGTTGTGGTTCTGTTCAAAATGCATTGACTTTAATAGAGCTATGAAATTACAAGAGTTGTGTACTGCAAAATGTATTTTTGGAAATTTTGATCTTAGTAAATGATAAGAGCACTATATTTCAGTGAAAAAGTCATGCCATTCAGATGCGGAGGAATCCTTTTTCCTTCTTTGTAGATGGTAACCTTTCTGGCCTGGGACTGGAACTTCAAGCCAGTTATATGCATATGTAAAGTGTGATGCATTAATAATGAAGCTTTGCATTGCAGGCTCAGATCATCATATAATATCAATGGTGTTTGGTTGGAGATTTGGAAGGGGATGAAAATGATGGAGATTTTGTAGGGGATGAAAATTATGTTTGTTGTAAAATTTTGATAGGATAAAATTTTTTTGATATGTTTAAATTTGTCTAGTTATATATATAATGATAATTAGTTGATTAGTTTTTAGGGTGTAAATATATATAAATACAAGTTTGTGTGTTTATATATGTACTAATTTAATTGTGAACAGGTATAATGATTGGATTTTAAATATTTGTATGAGAAAGAATAATTTGAATTTGAAATTTAAATAAAAATTTTGTTGTATTGTATGTTTAGATTGAGTAAGTTTTAATGGGATAAAAAGTAATAAAAACTCTTCCATTTAATTTGCAAAGTGTTACTTAAAACAAAAGCGACCAAATTCGTATGAACAAGATGTTAAGAAAACAACCAATACAAAAAAACTGGAAAGAGCAAACCATAAGTGTAAAGGGTACAAATGGTATCTGGGCTCTAGTAATAACTGTTGTTTGTCTTACAAAAAAATGTTAAATCAATATTTCATTGTATGTTGCTTTTAATGACAATGCCTTGACTATTTCATGACCACCTTGTTATATGATGCAATTTTTTGTGTTATACTGTAATGAAAGTAATGCAAATTTTGTTATGCATCTTATTTGCATTAACATATTTCAATTTGGGAATTTAAAAAACTTGATTTATATCAGGAAGGATAGATAATCTTATCCGCTTCTGCTCATATGTTATAGCAAGCTGATGACGTACATCTTATTCTCTTTTTATTCTTCATGTCTTAATCTGTTTATGATGCAGCTGCATTTTGATGAGGCCTTATCAGCACGGTCTAAGGTGGGAGATTCTACAAAAGTTGTCACCAAAGGTATTCGGGGGAAGACCGCCTCAGAGAAGCTTACTGAAGAAGGGTTGGTTAAATTTTCTGCTCGTGTTGCCATTCAGGTACAGTATATTACAATAATCATGCAAGTCATTATGTGGTGGGGATTATTAACACTTTGCTTATGGAAGGGATTGGATACATTATGTTCTGGATTTCATAATTGAGCAATGAGGATAGTATTAGTAATCAAATATGAAAATGTCTTTTTTCCTTTTTGTTTTGTTTATGGCTTGGCAAGGACAGTTCATCTAATTTGATGGCATGCAGAAATGATCTTTTCTGGATTCCAAAATCAGATGAACATCATGGATTCATTTCGACTATCTAACAGCTTTCTTGTTAAGATAGTTTTGATTGTTTCAATTGATTTTTTTTTTTTTTTTTAAATCTAGATGCTTCAACATGTTCCTCAATTAACCTTTTGTTGTCTAAACTTGTTTCCGATGCTGAAGCCTGTTTAATAGTGAAACATAACTTATGTCTTTCTTTTCAATTCAGATTTACATTTTAAAAATTTTTCATATGTAGATGGATGTTGTGAGAAGCTTCAGTGATGCAGAGGGGCCACAATGGAAGCACTCACTTTTTGGCAATCCTAATGAATCGGAGACCTTCAGGTTTGTGCTATTCTCCTTTTGGTGTTGCTGCTGATGTTGAGCTCCCACACTAGAATTAACTTCCATCCAGTCATTTTTCTGCAATTTGACTGTACCCAGTTTTTCAAGTTACAGAATCTAGTAGTGAAGTTTATAAAAATCAAACACTTTAATGTGCCATTGTATCATGTGATGAATTGGTATTAGCATGGGAGGATTCATTAAGTGCACTATCATTCACTCGCAGCATGAAACAGAGCTTGAAAGTTTACTATTCCAGCTGAAGTCTTGAACTCTTTCTCCTCCCCCCATCTCCCCATTTTCTTCTGAATTACTAGTACCTTAAGAGTAGTTTAGTTCATTATAAAAAGTAACAAGTGCATTAACTGTAAATGCAGAAGAAGATGCAAAATTGCAGAAACACTGGCTGAAAAAAATTTTGACTTGGCATTCCAAGTAGTATATCAATTTAATCTTCCTGGTAATTGTTTATCCTGCAATGTTTTAGTCCTTCCTCACCATACATCTTATTTTTGTGAAGATTTACACATCTTTCTGCTGAAATTGTTCCAGCTGTTGACATATATGCTGGTGTTGCCGCATCACTTGCTGAAAGGAAAAAGGGTGGTCAGTTAACTGAGTTTTTCAGAAACATTAAGGGCACAATAGATGATGATGATTGGGATCAGGTATTATTGCTATTGTACTGTTCCCCCTTGAAATACTTTTCAATGTGTGACACATGAAAGGTAATTGATTGGGCACTGGATAGTTTGGGAAAAGACTGATAATTGCATTGATATTTGTAGAATTGAAGGTGAAATGTAAATAAATGGAAAGAGCTGATGTTTGAAGAATAAGTTATCCATATAGTTTGGCTGCAAACATGTTGTGAATTATATAGCTGCACTGCAATAAACCCCTTCTGACTTAAGCTGATAGAAGATATCCATAAGACAAATCATGATTCTTGACTACTGGATGTTGATGGTTGTTCATAGGACCACTGCTTGAGATTCTTTAGGATGAAAGTTACTAGATATACCATTCTGGAATAGTGTATGTTATATTACGTGGTTAAAACTATTTGGGCCTTTGTAATATGACATTGGAGGTGGTATACATTCTGTAATGCCTTGCGCCCCCAAGCGTGACTCTGTTGTAGTGGCCTCTACTTGCTTCGATTCCATATCATCCTTACTTTGCAGAAATGATTAAGTTGGTTGAGAAATCTATTGCACCTATGTCTAAACTAATTCAAAGCTCCCCAAATAACTAATTGCTTTTGTCCTCCCTTGTGTAGGGTATTAAATTATTCTTTGAGTTGGCTTTTTCTGTATGCGGGAGAAAAGTTTTTCTTTAGTTGACTTTGTCAAATCTGTCCATATGATGCTAAGAAGGAGCTGCTAAATTGATGTTTCTTCTTTGCTGTCCTTTTTAGAAGTACGAATATTTCTTGCAATAAGAACCATATATCATCTTACGTACATTTAATATGTTTTACAGGTCTTGGGAGCAGCAATTAATGTCTATGCTAACAAACATAAGGAACGTCCTGACCGCCTTATTGACATGTTGACTAGCAGCCACAGGTGGAAATTTTTATCTTGCAATATAACAATATGCATTTTGTCTTACACCAAAACTTTGAATGTGGCCAATTGTGAGAAGTAATCTGTATTTTGCAGGAAAGTACTGGCCTGTGTTGTCTGCGGTCGTCTGAAAAGTGCCTTCCAAATAGCATCTAGGAGCGGAAGTGTCGCTGATGTTCAGTATGTTGCACATCAGGTTATTCTTCAATTCAAAACGTTTAATTTACATTTAGTTTTATTTGAAACGTTTTGTTTACATTTAGTTTCAAACTTAGTTCAGCTTCTTCATCATAAATTGGGTATGTACCTGATGACCCTGTATGGTGTCTGTACACAAGGCCTTGCTTGTGAACTTGGTTCTGAATGCTGGCAGGTTACCTGATTAGATGGATAACATGTTTGATCCTTTGTGTTGGTTGACATGTTATGAAATGCGATCACAGCCCACCACGATGGCAGTTTATATGACGTATGAATTGGGCTTCCAATTGAGTGGGACCTTTTGGTTTTGTTCAAATGTTTATTTTACGAGAGAGAGAATTGTAGAAATTTGGTATATATCAAGTGAAGCCGGACACCACCTATTCAGGGTCAGATATTCAGTGATTCACTTTCCTGATTTAAGATCTGTCCCGTTTCCTTATTGTCCTTCGGTGATTATAACTTTTGGTGCGCACTTTATGCATTTGCTTCGTTATTAAATATTCATCAACTTATTTTGAATTGAAAAGCGTTACTTCAAAATAGTGTATGGGATTTATTCGAACTAAAAATAAGAGATGGAGAGGAAAAAGTGATTAGCGGAAAAGAAAGGGAGAAAACTTGCAATGGAAAATACAGGTAAAAATTAGAGAGAGAAATGAAAGTGATGTACTTTTATCGTCACTTGATAAATTGCCAGATGAAGGTAAGTTTACACGTTAAACCCTATTTAAGTTAATACAGTTGCGTGAGAATGTCTGGATTACCAAAATGAATCGGGAAGCTTAATAAAATGCTTTTAACCTATGAACTCGTAATTTTTTGATAGGCGTGTTTGATCGTGCTCATGTGACACTCATTCTCTTTCTCAATGACCTGGGATAATAGGAGAATTGCTGAAACTGTGGGAGACTTTTACTTCGTCCATTCTATTAATTAAATTGAATTTACCATTTGAGGCCTTCTTGAATACATAACTTGAGAAGCCCTCACCAGTAACTTTTGCCGTATGAATGGATATGGTATTTGACCCTGAAGAAATTGACCCTAAACCTTCTTTTGCAGGCGTTACATGCCAATGCACTTCCTGTTCTTGATATGTGCAAACAGTGGTTGGCTCAATACATGTAGCTTATGTCTTTCAAGGAACATGCTGTTGGTTTTGAGGTGGTAATAGCCTGTGAGTTCAAATCATCTGCCCTGATGCTGTAGTAAAAGCATGGTCAACATAATGTTCTATGTTTGTTCTGCATGGTTTCCATGGATGCTGGTGCGAAATTCTGCTACAAGAATTGGCAGAGGTAAGTTTTCGCCAACATTGGCATTGCAGATATAGTTCACCGGAAGGAAGAGCAATTGAAATACTTCCATCACTGGAAGAAAAGAATCACCAAGTCATTTATGTGTTGTGTAACTCCACAAATTCTGCAGTGGAGATATGATGCTGAAAATGATCAAGTCGGCATACTTCCATCTTTTATGTCTATAGTAAAGTTGGTGGCAGTGAAAGAAGACAAAACCTTTCACCCAGAAGAGGAGGGCGTACAGTTTTTAAAGGTTGCTCTCTCCAGTGAGTTCATTAATGAAAGGTGTGTTGTCATTTTTGCGTCCGACGTTTCATGTGATGATGTATTGTGCATTAATGCTGGCTTAATCCTTTTATTCCTTGCATTTCATTTGTTCTAGTCAGATTTTGGTTTCTGGAAATTTGTTTTCTTGTTGAGTAAATTTCCTGTATAAATAAGTACTTCATTTGCTTTGTCAAGAATTTTTAAGAATTTCAAAGATGTATTAATTACTCTTGATAGAGAATAGAAGCCTTCAATAAATCAATTTGACCCAACAGCGTGTTGGGCGGTGACCTACCTATGATTTCAGTGTATATAATTTGTTTTGTGGTACATTTGCAGTGGAGTTGTTAATCTTATTGACTTTTTTCATTGAGTTAATTAATGTCTTGGGTCAACGATGCTGCACTTGCAGATTGCATCTCTTAAACATTAGTTGTCATGACCAATTTGGGGGGGAAGAAAACATTATCCCGAGGCATTATTTCTTCTATTTGGGGGTATTTTTTTCCATGAGTGGGCAAGTGATGCAAGAACAGCTAATTCAGGGAAGTCAGCTGGTCCTGCTTTGTTTAAAACTCTGGTCGAGGGGATTGAATCTAAAGGTTTTGTCCGCATGCAAATTATGGTCGGAGAAAATTGTCTTAAAAATTTAAGAAAAATTATTTTGTTGAGTAGTATGGAAATATAAATTTTAATGGTAGAAAGAGTTGAAAAGTTGCATCCAAACATTGGAGTGGCCACACCATCTGTGTAGAAGATTTGTATTTCGTGCCATATTTAGGGAAAATAGACAAATGTCCAAACATGAGATGGCATTTAGCATTCCCAGATGCATCTGTAAGGTTTAATTTAATTTTGGAGTTATTTTGATTTTGTTAACTAAATTTACGTATATACTATTTTTAATTTAATTTGTATTATTTATATATACACTTTTATCATGTGCATAAGAATATTTAGTTGCACCATATAACTATTTTTATTTTTATTTTATTACTTTTTTATTTTCTTTTCATTTTTTAACTTTTAATATATTGATGTTTTCTCTTAAATTTTCTCTCCTTATATATATATATATATATATATATATATATTTATCTTTCTTCATTTTGTTATTTTTAATATTTTTTACACAATATAAAATTATACAATTACCTCCAATAAGATTTCTTATTTTTCTATATCTTTAGTTTCTCTTTTCTTTTAACTCTTTATTTTTTATTTGTATTTTCTTTCAAATTTTTTATTTTTAAATTTTTTGTCTTTCTTTATTTTCTTATTTTATATATTCTTCATATTTTTAATTTTAAGTAAATTTATTTTTATTTATTATTTTTAATAAAAAATTTATAATTTATAAGTAAATTGACACAAATATAGTGTACATCTTTACTAGTTCTATAATGAAGATTCTGAGTTTAATTTAGCTGTACAATGTAAATTTACAATATTATTTTTACTTAATGAATTTATGCAATTACTTTTAATTAAAAAAATCAAATATGCTTAAATATAATTATTAATATGTTATCGTTTCTTTTTTACTGTATAATTGTACTTATATTATTATAAAAGTTGAACTTTTTATTTTCACATTGTAAACTTATATAAATATTTTTAATTAATTTTTTATTTTTCTATCACTTTTTTTTCTTTAACTTGTTGATTTTATTTATTTTTCTATCAAAATTTCTCTCTTTTCGAATTCTTTTTCATCTTCTTTTTTATTACTTTTAATCAGCATTTATACTATATTATTATAGAAGTAAGGTTTTTTCGTTGTTAATTGTAAAATTCCATAACTATCATTAATTTTATTCTTTATTTTTATATACTTTTCTTTTTCTTTTTTAACATGCAATTTTTATTTGTTTTCTCTTTAATCCTCGCTCTTTTAAAAAAAATTTATCTCTCTTTTTTTCTTGTTTTAAATATTCTTTATACTTTTTATTTTAAGAATTTTTATTATTAAAATACAATAATTTTACATAAATTTTCACATTCATGCATTTGATTCGTTCTTTTATAAGTACATAGATCAGAAAAGTAAAGTGATCTCAGCAAATTTCATTTGGAAGGGCCACAATGAATAAGTATTAGATATTTATGCAGTAAATATCAATGGATTTAGTTCCACAAAAATCAAGGATAATCAAGATATGACATGCTAAATGTTATCAATGTAGTAATTTTTTAATTAGTTAGTCTATATTGATATTTGTCGTTTATATGGTAAAACTTAAAGATTTCCTTATCACTTGGTTAACGTTTAGTAATTAATTAGCAAAATTTTAAAATCACCTATTATAATTGCTTTATATTGTTGATCAGAAAGCATCATCATATTGTACAATGAATATTCACGAACGATTAATAAATAGTAATTACTAATACTAACTTTTTTCTTTTATGGGATATGGTTATATATTCTCAAATGTTTATATATTCATGCATGTTATTATTACTTTATATATCTATTTTGTTAATCAAATGAAATCATCGTATTTAATGTTGAATTATCATAATACGTTATCAAGAATTATACAATACAACGAAGTTTTTTCAACTCGAATCTCGTCACTTTGACCAAACAGTGAAATATTACAATTTTAATTTATTTCACCAACCAACAAAATTCTTATTAGCTGGTGATTATTTAATGTTAAGATTTTACTTTCTAAATTTCCAAACTCATTCGAATTATTTTGCTTATCTTTTGTGTTTTTAAATATTAAATTTAGAGAATTGTTTACTCTTGCAATTACTTTATGCGTATTTTGTTGATTAAATAGATCTATATCAAACTTCCCTAATGAGTAGTTAACTATATTTTTCAATTGATCTCTACTGTATTAGTGAAATTGCACATTATATAATTACATACTTGTCCTTATTTTAGTTTTTTTTTTTTTCTTTTCTATCATTTTTTTCTTTTCTTTCAACTCATTGCTTTTGTTTGTGTTTTATCTCGTTTTTTCTCTTTTTAAATTCTTTTGGATTTTTTTTTTTCTCATCTATCTATTCTATTTCTATAAATTAAGGATATATGCCACTTTTTTGTTACGTAATACAAAATTACTATAATACTCTTACTTCTTTATATATTCTTTTTTAATTTCTTTTCATCAAATTTAACTTGTTTATTTTTTTCAATTTCCTCTCTTAAATTCAAGTTATTATATTTAATATTTAATTTTTTTTTCTTATTTTGTAAATGACATAAAATTTATATTTAAAATTACAAAATTATTTATATAACTATATCCAGTGTGCCTCTAATCACTTCTAGTTTATTATTTTAGCTGTTTCTTGTTCTCATACTGTAACGCGCGCGCGTGTGAATGTGACACTACAATGGTATTATATTTCATGACTCTATGTATAGCCAATAAATGCATTTTCTGACTTAGTGAACTTCAAATCCGTTGAGAAAAGTGTACATGTTAAACCAAAACCATATGGCTATGTTTGTTTCGTGGTGAAGGAAATTTTGGATGATTAAAGAAAATTATTTTTTTATATATTTAATATGTAATAATAATTGAAAGATGGGATAATATATAATTTTATAGAGTAATAAAAAAATAAATATGAATAAAAAATTATAAAGATAGACGATGTTTGGTGAGTACAATGATTGAAAAGAAAAAAATTTAAATAAAATTTATATAGTAAATTATTTGATTTATAAAATTTTATAGCGTATTATTTGGAAACAAACATAGCTGATTCACGTACAAGAATCTGTAGCATGTGGAAAGTCAAACGGTGTATGCATAAAGAAATTATATTAGATTATCTCTAACCTGAACAACTTTTTGAAAACTGCAATAAGCAGTAATATGTGTTTCACTTTATTAACACAATATTTGTTGTATATATGATCAACAGAGACAAATAAGCAAACACCTCTCCTTCAGATCTCTTCTTCTGAATGTGTGTGGAGTGTGAGGTCACAAACAAGAGTGGAAGAGAGAACAGCTGAGAAGAGAAGCCGGAATAGAATAAAATGTCAGAAGGAAGATCACCTTTGTCGTCGGAGATGAGGTCGCCGACGTCGCTGCTGTACCGGCGGCACTCCAGCAGCGAGATCAAGAATTTGGCGTCGATCTCCAGCAGTTTGTTGCCTGCTTTTGGTACGGCCGTGGGGGAAGGCGGCGTGCACCTGAAGAGATTTGTCATCGCGCCCTACGACAGAAGATACAGGTACCTCCGCCTCCTAACATCATGACTTCCATCCGCTTTACTCAGATCTTCCTCATCGTATCGCATGTGTATGCATATAAGTAGTTCAGATATGCCGATGACAGAAAATACGGATGTAACTATTTGCTGGGGGTTATTTTTCTGCTTCACAACACAGAAACAAACACGGAACGGTGGCTGACGCCTGAATCCTGATTGGACGAATGTCGCGTTAAGCTTCGTTTGTTTGTGCACCTTTCACTGCACAAAGTTTTCCATTATAAACTCTGCAACTTTTGCCTATGAAATATTTACCAAACCCCATTATGAATATTTGCTCAAGAATAATAAACCAACACAAATGTTCTTTAAAATATATATTGCATGGAATTGAACTAAAATTCGAGGGGTATGATTAGGATGGGGAGGGAAGTTCGAATGATTTGAGTTGAAACAAAAATTATGTTTGATATTAAGTTTGAAAGAAGGGGAAATTTAAATATATATATATATATATATATATAAATTTAATGTATAATAATAATTGAATAATGTAATATAGTATATAGATTTATAAGATATTAAAATATAAGAATGTAAGTAAAAAAAATGATAATAATAGATAGTGATTTGATTGTGAATAATTATAAAAGATAATAGAGAAAAAAAACTTGAATTTGAATTTTAATAAATATTTAGTTTATAAGATTTTTTAGTGAGGTTGAAAAATGATTAAATTAGAACCAAACATAGCGCAGGATTCTAGCAAGGAAAAAATGTTAGGACGAGAGAAAAAAAAAAATTAAAAAAAATAGAGTTCTCTGATAAATGGATTCAAGAAGAGGACAAGTTAAATTAATTTTTCTTTTATTTATTTATTTACATTCGTATGCGGGAAGTGAATATTTTTTTTCACTTAAAACTACGTTTGCTTCATTTTTTATTTTTTTTTTTTTTGCAATTTTCCCTATCAATCAAAAATCTTTTTTAAAAAAAACTCTTTCTAATCCAAAATTCCTGAACTTATCCAAAATTCTTGAACCGATTAGCGTTGTATTAAATAATATTTATTTCGGTATTAACTGATAAGTTTAAATTTTTGACTACGCGTGATTATTGCGGAGCTCCACCGTTTAATTCAATGACTTATAAGGACATAAGGATTTTAAAATTAAAAACTTGGTTTATAGATTCAATTTGCAAGTGTAGCATTGACAGTGACAAGCCACCCGTAATCTTCTTCTTTTTTTTTTCTTTTGTTCTTTTCCCTCGTTAACATTCTTACTATTTTGGATTAATTATTCTTAGTAGAAAAAAAAAAATTGAAAGAAAAAGAAGTAGACATTGATAAGAATTTAAGCTGTCGACACACTTTTTAATTCTTTTCAAGAAGTAATTCAAAAGGGAATTAGGGAAGTGCAATCAATCTGCTCATCTTATCTTATTTTATGAAAGCATAATCAATTAAAGTGGAAAGCAAAGTTCTGCGAATTTCTGACCTTTGGTACTAAATGCCTACATCAAAGGAAACCAATGCCTACGTTATCTGTGTTTTATTTGCATTTTAAAATGTAAATATGCATCTTCTTTATTGGAAACATATCTTATTGAATCTGAGAGGGAAATAGTGGTGATTAGCAATCACATGCACGTACAACTAATCCAAAATTAATTACACCCTACTTTAAATTTTATAATTGTTATCAGAAAGTTTGTGTTTAAATAAATTAGATTGTTGTTATTTTGAGGGAACAAAGTGTACATATGTGTATTATATATATAATGGTAATAGTGGCATATTCGATTTCTATGTAAATTAAATATTTTATGAAAAGCAAAAGCGAATTGAAAGATGTGCTGAAAATATATAAAGAAAGATAGAAATAAAAAATACTTGTGTAAGAACATTTATAGTAATTATTGTACAACTAAAATCATAGCTTTAACATTAATATAATAAAATGATAAAAAGTTTCGAAAAGAAAAAAATAGAATAAATTAAAATTAGTAGATGGATGAAATAAATGAAAATTGAGCAAAGGTGAAAAATAATATGCAAAAAAAATTTAAGGATATTTAAATAATTACAAGCCGTACAATCAAATTTTTTAGTGTAGATTAAGCAAATAAAGAAATTTGATTACACAATGTGTAATTAGTTGCGCAATAGTTAATTACTACAATGTCCTTATTAAATATTATGTATTTTTCTGTACCTTTTCATTCTCTTTTAATGTAATTCTATATTTTTCGTCTTATACGTTTATATCTTTCAATTTAGTATTTTTATCTTTTTTTATTTTTATATAGTTTTAATTTTAAATTAATTCTTTTTTTATTATAATTTATTACAATCACGTGCAATGAAGGTGTCACCATTGCTAGTTTCGATGGTGGGCAATGAATTTTCAAGTTTAATCCCTACGTACACGAATCAAATGGCATTGCCTGCATGTTTGTTAGATGCGTGGCAAGCACTTCCATTCTTTTTACTACTAGCCATAACAAGTGTCCACTTAAATAGAGAGCAAAAAAAAACAAGAGAAAATTTTGTACCCTTTTTAGCACAAAATAAAATCGCCTCTGGGACTTAATTTAAGTTAATGAAATAAACAAATGGGAGATCCATTTCGTGATCGTAACCTTCTGGATTTCTTGGTATAATCACCTTCTATTTCTTGGTATTTTTTATCTTCTAGATCTAGTGGCTACAGTTTATATATAATTCTACCAACTAAATAGTTTGGTGTAGCAGAGATGCATAATGCTGGCTATTTCTGTCTCATCGTTGAAATAAGCCAACGTTGAATAAATTCGTGAAACCACCATTTACCAAAATACACAATCTTTCAAAATAAGAGACGCATTGAGAATTAGGGTTAGGAGTTAGTCGAGCTACTCAAGTGGTTTATTGAGTCGAGTTTGAGTTGACACTGTGTCGACTCGACGAGTTTTGAGTAACTCGACTCGATGACAGTTGTGTAAATAAGTCTTCATCTTATGGCATTTTTGACATTTGTTAACAGATACATTTCCGATTAATTAATTTCACCTACTCGAACTCGAGCTACTCGATCCAGTTTCGAGCTCGAGCTACTCGATCCAATCTCGAGCTCGAGCTCGAACTGAGCTCATCTGCTCGACTCGAGCTCGAGCTCTACTGTTATGTCGTCTAGTCGAGCTCGACTCGACTCGATCTCACCCCTATTAAGAACTGACGGCATTTTCCCTCTTCAGTAAAGCTTATAACAACAAAAAAAAAAACAGGTATTTGAATTTATTTTTATTCCTATCCCCCATCCCCACAAAAACAGAGTTGCCATAACGCTGACACTTACCTAAATACATAATCAAGATGTATAAGTCAAAAATGCAGATATAAGAGAAAGGGGGACCTTACGCCTGTTTGACACAGAAAGGTCAAGAAAGTTGGTGACCTAATGACAAGAGAGCTAACAGCTAGAGCCTCGATATAACTCCTAGGTGGCATTGAGTATGTTTTGACCCACATGACAGGCATAACAATGTTGTTACTTTCTCATAAAGAAGCTCAATGAAATAGACATGGCCATCTGCATTTGGATTTAAAGATCCTATAAAGCCTAATTGTTTCCAGGGATTGAATTTGAGGCTTCGCTACGTAGTTTGGCCGGACGGCAAAGAAGGCCTCCTCAGGGGCTAGAAACATTAGTGAAATACCACTTTAGAAGAACTAAAATTCTAAGTATATGTCAGGGTTACAAGTTAAGATACAATCTCAAGTAGACAGTTTATAGGAAACGTGGATCTTCCAAAAGGTAATCGAGGCGTGCAAAAGTTTCTTCAGGTTGGATGGAGATTGGTTGTCATTTTTGATAACGGGGGGGAACACAAAGGTATAACTAATCTGAAAAAATTGGCTCTCATAGTAGAAATGCCTGGATATGATGCAGATGGTGGCAAACCTTCCTGGTGGTGCTGGTGGTGTACTCAGCCTGGTCATCTCCGTTCGAGTTAGCTTTCAGGAAAATGTCAACCAGCGCACTCATGCCTATTGATTTGGTAATTGACGCCTTCTTTGCTATAGATATCGTTCTCACTTTCTTCGTCGCCTACTTGGACAAGTCCACTTATTTGCTGGTTGATGATCACAAGAGAATAGCCTTGAGGTGTGCCATTACCTGACACAATTCTAACCAGTTACTTCCGCCAATTCGGGACAAACTTCTGCCATGACATCTTCGTCGTTTTTCAGGTACATTTCACGTCTATGGTTCCCAATGGATGTGGCCTCAACCCTGCCATTCCAAACTCTATACAGGATTTTCACTGGAAGAATGCAACAGGGCGATGCTTTTGGCTTCCTCAACTTGCTCAGGCTGTGGCGGCTCAGGCGTGTCAGTGAATTCTTCTCCAGGTTTAATCAAATATAATAACAGTTCAACTCTTTTTAACACTGCAGGTCAATAAAAGCTGGTCACCACCTAAGGAGCACAGACACAACCATAATACGTATACCAACTAAATGCTCTTAACATGACTCTTACCTCGCATAATCAGGTTAGAGAAGGACACTCGCTTCAGCTACTTCTGGACAAGATACTGTAAATTGATTTGTGTAAGTGCATCCCTTCCTCAAGTTGATGTTCACCAGAACTACGTCATGCATCAGAGAGTGATCCCTAGTTGATCGTTTGTCTGTAAGAACTCATTTATCCAGGTTTTGAATCTTCGCTGACAGGTGACACTGTTTGCGGTGCACACTGAGGGTTGTCTCTACTTCTGGCTAGCAGCACATTATCACACAGCAGACAATACATGGATTGGAGCTCAAGTTCCTAATTTTAAAGAAAGAAGTGTCTGGCTGGGATACGTCTATTCCATGTATTGGTCAATTGTCACTCTCACAACAACAGGGTATGGCGACCTGCATGCAGAGAATACGGGGGAGAAAGTTTTCTCCATCTTCTACATGCTTTTCAACATTGGTCTCACTGCCTATTTAATTGGAAACATGACCAATCTTATTGTCCACAGCTCTATTCGAACATTTGCCATGGTAATGATCTCACACCAGCTTCTGAAATCAAATGATGAATGCCCTTCAAATCACATTTCATAGATCATTAGTACATAATTATCGCTGTTCTAAGCTTATCTCAATGATTTGCAGTATGCTAATAACACTTTCTTTTATAGGGTTTTCTTGAATCCCATCATATAAAAGTTAATCGCGTAATTCTCTAAACTTAAGGCATGTACTTACAGCAATAGTACTAATTAACTGTGGCTTTGCAGAGGGATGCCATCAATGAGATCCTACGCTATGCAAGCAAGAATAGACTTCCAGAAGGCTTAAAGGAGCAAATGCTAGCAAATGTCACACTCAAATTCAAGACAGCAGAACTTCAGCAAGAAGAAGTGCTTGAAGACCTACCTAAGGCCATAAGATCTGGCATTGCCCAGCATCTGTTCCGTACAACTGTAGAAAATAGCTACCTCTTCAAAGGAGTCTCCGAAGACTTTGTTGTCCAGTTGGTATTTCTTGACAATGCCATATTTCTTTACATTACCAATGTGGAAATATTTCCTTGTTCATAGTGTTTTCCAATTGATCTGGTGGTTTTTAGCGTTACATGTGAGGTCTCTGTGGAAATAAAAAACTATACTTTGCAACAAAGTCAAGAAATTCATATTCTATCCGTAGTTCATATGGACCTTCCTGAAAAAGAAAAATATAGAACCAAAGTTAATTGCTTAGCAATAGGTAGCAAATGTTTTGAGTTCCTTTGTGCTTCCCTTCCACAGGTTCCTGAGATGAAAGCAGAGTATTTCCCACCCAAAGTGGATATTGTCATACAAAACGAGATATCAACAGATTTCTACATTATAGTGTCTGGAGCAGTGGTAAAAAAATCAGCCTGATTAAATATTAATTTGGCATATTCCTACGGGCAAAATCTTATAGTTTCTATAACTGCAGGATGTTCTAACAATCAAAAATGGAATGGAGCAGGTATGCTACTCTTTTATTCTTGTCTTTCCAATTTTCACTATGATGAATCAGTTACATTTAGTTAACTTGAAAGTATATGTGTCCTAACATGATTGCTGAGTTTCTTACTTGAAGATCTTCAGATGCTTTCTAAATAGAAAATTTCTCATACTATTAATTGGTATGCTATTAATTCAAAATGACAGAACAACATTCATTCTACATGGAAATTCCACAAAGGAACAGATTTTATGTCTTTATAGGCAAATGAATATCCATCCATCAGAACGCTTATCAACTGGCATTTTATCAATGAGAATTCTGTAACATCTAAGTCACAGAACATCAAAATGATATTTAGAAGGAATGAAATCCATAGAAATTAACAAACTTCAAATTTTGCCAATAAGTAATAGGAACAACCATATCAGTTAAATGTTCTTTTAATAGCATCCTTCGAAAGGGAGTATGAAACAAAAGAAAGATTCTGCAAGGGAAACTCTCCACAATGGGCTTTCTTCAAAACACCCAAACACCCTAGAAATAAATCCAGAAATAGAATTGCAGAATCGTATATTGCAATCCCTGCAAGATGCAGCCATAATCAACAGAACAGAATTCTACAGGTAATACAAGCAGGAAAGGATATGACTGGAATTTGTTCCCTCTTAATAAAATATTGAAAATTTTGATCATGAATATTCAAATTATAATGTATTATGCACCCAAGAAAACCATATTGAACCAAAGTTCGAAACTACTAGGGAAAAGTAAAGGAACAGAATTCTTTTTCCCTGTGTTTTTGAGGACTCGAATTCTAGGTGTGAGTGAAACTTAAACCTGATATCAGCGGCCTTCCATGGTAAATTTTCCTTAACATGCTAGGAAATATGGAAGGCAGGATATGCCAGTCTCCTTGCACACATCTTCCATTACACCATCATAACAGAAAATATTGGATGCGATATTTACTGCATTTTTTCATTTGAATAGGTATGAATCCAACGATATAAACAACGTAGACATCATACCAATAACTATTTATCAAATAACTTCCTTTAATGATGTAAAAAAAGCTGACTGTGGATATTTCAGTTCATGGAAAAACTAGAGTCTCCAGATATGTTCGGAGAAATTGGGGTGATGTTCAATATTCCCCAGCCTTTCACAGTGAGGACAAAGAGACTTTCTCAGGTCATCCGGATTAGCCACAATCATTTCAAGCAATTGGTGCAGCCATTGAGTGAAGATGGAAAGATAATTATGTCAAATTTTCTTCAGGTGAGAATTCTCTACTCTTTGGTTCTTGTGAGTCAAATTAAGCAAAACTACTAGCAAAATTGACTTTTTTTCACAGTTGGAACATAACCACTCGTTTAATTTCCAACACAGCTTTGGTTAATCATAATACTAATGCTTCTGAATCTCAGCATTTGAAGGGCTTAAAAAAGGAGGAGCTAGAGGAGTTGCCATTGGAAACAGAGTTGCTGGTTGAATCAAATATTGAGGTAACTTCACGTTTTTGTGCTACTGCAAGTCTATATCATGTTTTCCTGATTAACATTTCCTTGGCACCAATAAATAAATAAATAAATCTCTACCACAAGGGTGTGAACTGCTGTCCATTTTTCTTACCTTGAACTGACATAAAAACCAGTCATGATGGTGTATGTAAAATAGGTTCCATTTCATTTTGGGAACCAGAAGCACATGGTATCTTACAAGACGAAGAGTATTTCAAAATGCAGACATTTACAGAAAAATAAATAAATAAATAAAAATAAATAGCACTCACAAGAATGAAATTGAGCAGACAATGTTCGAGCACTTGCAGTCATCGGAATAAATAAGTTTGCACCTATAACTACATGAGATATTCATAGTTTTATTACATTGTCTATCACTCATAAGCATCAGCTGTATGGCGGTTTCGTATGATGTACTACCAACTGTTTTATTTTGACTTTTAGAACTTCTGTTCATGACATTTTAATTGCATCTACGCAGCGTGTGTTCTGCATGCGACTAAAAAAATACAGCATATATGATCCATACTGAATCAAAGCATTTATTCAAGCAGTCTGTGGGTCTTCATTGATTTGATAAGAATAAATATTTGTTGAGAAAAAGAGACAGAAAGTCCAAGTTCTCACGAAATAACAGCATGGTTCAATTCAATATTGTCTGAAACAAACTAATTCCCAAATATAAGAAAAATAACATCCAGAGAAAAGAGAGATGGAGACTCTTGTGTGCTGATAAAAATCAGTGTGCATTACAGTTGAACCAAAATTTTTTAAAAAATAAAATAAAACACTAATTTCCACAAGCGGCATTCAGCTAACAAACCAAAAATTTGTTCTTCGCATTTTATCTGCATGTCCAGCACTAAAGATGGTTAACCTGTCATTTTTTCAGGCCATGGCACCATCAGAGGAAGATCAAAATCATGAGGGATCCATCCAGGAAGCAAAGAGTAAGCTAGCATCCCACTCTAAACTAGTCTCAACATTGTTACATGCTAACTATTGGGGACTTCTTAATTTCAGCAATTAACAATAGGACACTTACTTACCAAATGCAATGCAAGTATTCTATCAAATATTTGGTAGAAAAGCTTAGATATTTCATTAGCTAAAATCCTATGTAAATGTATAGTTAAATTGGTTGCAGTCAGCTGCAGAAAATAAGGAATGTCCTTTAATAAGCTCCTCTTCTGAAGTGGCGAAAGTCTGGTTTTTCATACTAGCAAATGAGTATCTATTAGAAAAATGCTTATTATCACTCTGCTCGATGAGGATCAATAGTAAATACTTGTGTTGAAGGTGACTTACACTCTGTACTTAACTCTTTCATTGTGCATACTTGTATTATAATTCTAGGGCATAATAAAAATTCAAAGATTTATATCTGAGCTTTACTTACACAACTGCCAAACTATTCAGGAGGCCCCATGGTTTACAAACCCGACATGCTCCCCGTAAGGGTGATACTCCACGGGCATCATCCAGATATCAATCAGAAAGAAGAACGTGGAGGAAAACTTGCCCATCTTCCTGATTCAGTGGAAGAGCTTCTGTTATTAGCAGGTGTGTGATTAATGGTGGTCATAATCCAACATGTTGACAATGCAGACCACTCACGTGCGCAGGGAGCTCGAACACGAGAAATTTGGTTCCTGAAACTTGAAAATTTTATAATGCTCCCTTCAGGCACATCTTATATCTTTCATATCATATACCCACTTTTATCTTGTGTTCTTCACTGATTGACATAAAAAGCTGCACAAAAAACGTAGGGTATTTTACATCGACAATCTATTTTTGGTTGAAACAGAAAAAAAGCTTGGGAAAAGAGGGGCTACAATTCTCATGGCTGATGGCTCTCAAGTGGAAGATATAAGTGCTTTAAGAGACGATGATCGCTTGTACATAGTTTGAGGAGAATAAACTTGAGAAACTATAATTGCTTAAGTATTCTGATGATTACAAAGTTTGAAAGTATAAGAATTGTAAGATAAAGCACCAAGTTATACATCTTGTGCTATGTGCTATTTTTTTGAATTGTTCACCTATACAGAATTTTGGGGGATGTGATACCTTCTAGTCATTGCAAAGATATTGACAAACTTTAGAGATTTAGCTGATACCACGGCCACTTAAGCATGTCAAGAATCGCAAAAGCAGCTTTCTGAAACTGATCTCTCTCTTCTTTATGGTTAATCTTCCTCTGCAGCGCAGAGTCTTTAGACTTCTCTATCTCTTCCATTAGACCAGCAGAATTCGGATCAATCTCACCGTGAAGGTAGACAGAAAATATGGGAATTTAGAATACAATAAGAAACGAAACATCCTTCATAACAGTATATTTAACTATTGCCAGAATCGATAAAAATGAAGATGATGATGACACAAGGAAAGGAAATCTAAATAGTTACAAGATGCCCGAATTTTTTAGGAGAAATGATTTATTGAGCCTCAGAAAGTGGAAATCAGCATCATCAAAAAGAGGGCAACAGGAGAAGTGTTACTGACAATAATGAAAAATAACAACGTAGCACCTCAGCCCCTAGAGCCTACAAATGTAAATAAGTTGAAAAAGGTTAGGTCCTCCCATGAGCTTACTTTATCATCTTAAGCATGCTGACCATTACAACTTGCACGTTCTGAGAGAGACCTGCTCATCTCACAAGCAAAACTTTTTGTTATCATAAACAAATTAATATAAATAGCAGGCATCAGGAGTGATTTATTCATGAAGCTACAAGCAATTACATCAACTATGAGGAAAGTTGTAGATAGGAACAAATAGAAACTACCAGAAAACGACAAATTTTGATCCCATTAAGCATTACGGAGTGTGGAATCTCTACAAATGCGTTGGAAGTGCACGTTCGGCTGAATGCTGAGGTCAGCCTTATGCATGCTGAATTTACGTGGGATATAGTCGTGTGGGAATGCATCTAATATATGATTTAGAATTTTGCAATGTATAAAAAGACCAGCATACAATTCAAAAGAATCCGAAGTGTTGTGCATGTGTAAATTCAGCAACTTGATGTCGATCCTAAATTGAATCCACAACCCCAAAGAAGGGTATTACCGTAAAGATTCATTTTTAATGTTTTTTAATTCAATGGAAATTGGAATCATCTGAATGACATTTATACGAAGCGAATTCATGAAATACCCCTCCACAAACTAACTGCGCGGAAGAAAAATCTGAAATTGGCCTCAAATTTAAGCAGTAGGGGAAGCCATGCTGCATGATACTTTATGTGTTTCTCAAATTCACATGCATTTCATTAACTCATATAAGAAAAATCTTATCCATTATCAACAAAAATAGGGGTGACAAGCCACTTGAAAAACAGAACAAGATCGTTTACAAGAATTTTCGGAAGTTATTAAACCATCAAGCCTCAAAACCACGCATATAAGAAGATCAAGTGACACAGCTGAAAATAAATACTATGTCCTCTTATTCAGAAAAAAGCACAAGATAATACCATGAAAAATCTCCTCAGTGAAATGAAAAAATGAATAACAACCAAACAAGAAAAAACGATGACTTTTATCGGGGGAGAACAGGTAGAATTACTGATCAAAGAAACACGAAGCCAACAAAAAAACAATAATTCATTGCCTACACAAATTTAAGTCCAACGACATAGCATTTTGCATCCAATAGAGATCCGAAAGCTAAGCGTCAGAAATTTAGGCCATCGCAAAATCATTACTGCATGTAAATACGCCAAACGCGCGCCTGTACAGAAATATTACCATAAATGAGAGAAGAGAGCTGAGACTCGACGGCAGGAGGAGCAAGCTCTGCGACTATTGGACGTGGTGGAGACGGCATCCTTTGAAACAAATATGAAAAATTGGCGCGCCTGATCTGTTCTTTGGTGGCTCACTGCTTCACATCTATTAATTTATACAGCTGCTCGGGTGGTTATTTGTAATTATGGGAGAATTTTTGGGACTAAAAAGAAAAATGGTGGCCTTCGCTATTTTTGAGAAAGGGCGTTTTTTTTGGACAATATTTGTAGAAGTAGCGATGATTAGTGCGTTGAAAAGTTTTTGATGATAAGAATATATGATAATTTATTTAAAAATCTATAATATACTATTAAAATGTTAAAATGTTAAAATGTTAGTACAATCTAGTTGCAATAAATAAATTTGTATATATATTTACGTTCAACATAATTTATATTATACTTATATATCTATAAAGTTATAATATTATTTTTAATTAATACGTTTATATTTAAAAATAGTAATAGGAGCAGGTGACCGTAAGGGAGTGCAAATGGGGCAAGAAGGGTGCGGGGGAGAGGAGATGGAAACCTCCTCTACCCTATCTTTTATTTTAATTAAATAAATATAAATATATTTATATTATTTTTAAAAAGAGTCTTTGTTTGTTTTTATTTTTATGTATATTTTAGATGTATTTTTAAAAATTATATAAACAATAAAAAAGAGATACATAGAATAATTAAAAATTGTAATTATTTTATTATATATTTTGTTGTGCTTGACACGAAAACAAGCATAATATATTAAAGTGTGTGTATTTTTTGAAAGAAAAAAACATGGCCATTGTTTTTTCTTCTTCATTCTCATTTTCCTATTAAGACATAATATTTTTTTTTATCATTTTTTTTCTCTTTCAACTTCTTCACTATACATGCATGCGTGCATGTATACATACATATGTGAATATATTGATATACTGTTTTGCAACGTGAATTAAATTTTGAATTAGTTTATTGTTTAGAATACAATAAAAAGGATAGAATAAGTATCATATCTTTAAGAATGCAATTCATCTATATATATTTTCTAATGTAAATATGGTATTTTTCAATAATGAACAAGTATTCATTGAGATGATGGAGGTCCATAGTTCAATGCATATTCAAAGTAAATGATAATAACAACAATTTATTTTATTTTGATTTTTAAATTGAAATATGGAAAAGTAAAGAGAGTAAGATTGGGTTAGGAAAACTCTATTTATTTTATATATAAATAGAGTGTGTTTTTAATTTTCTATTTTTTAATCTTATATAGATAAGATTAAAATTATAAATTTTTTAATTTCATTTTAAAAGAATTAACGAACGAAATATTAACTATAGAAATAATTTCAAATCCAAGAGCCGAATTATATCAATTTGAAACAATTTTTACATGCAAATGCCACCTCAATGATATAATATTGGTTTCTAAATTTATATAATCTATAATGAATACGACGATGATAAAAATAAAAATAATAAGAATAATGAATTATGTAGTAATAATAAATGCAGCGATGGTAAATTATTTGAGATTAATAACGATAAACAACAAACAAGAGCCTAAACAAATACTTAAAAACAAAAACAATGATAAGGTAATGTTTGGATCACATCTGAAGTGTTTTTACATGGCTTCGAGAGGGTTGTCTTATGATCTATAAAAGATGATTCTAGGATTTGTGTCTGTATTTGATTTGTGCTCTAGAAACGTTTTAAAATTAATTAAAATGAGAAATTTATGTTTGATTTTGTGTTTTTGGCTTTTTCTCAGTGGACACAATATATTTAAATGTCAAATCATATATAGTTAGTAAAACTTTTTATAAAAATGTGAATAAAATGAGGTTCTTAATAACTTATTGATCCAATATATTAAGTTTGAAGGTGCTAAGGTAATTGCTTTTGATTCCCAGACTACAAAATTACGATGTTCTTAACATATTTTTATTTTTATTTTTATTTGAATTTTTACTCTTTTTCCCAAACTTATTCTTTCACACGCACATATTATATTCACCACACTGACCTTTTATTTGTTACATTTTAGTCCTTTATTGTTATCGGGTCTTTTCTATATATTTTTTTTCATTTAATGTATATATATATTTTTTAATTTTCACTATCAATATAAGTTATTATATTTTTCTTCATGAAATTTTATCATCTATTAATTTTAATTTTAATTTATTTTCTTTTAACTTTTTTTTTAGCTTTTCGTTTATCTCTCTTTCATTTTTAATGTATTTTTTCTTTTTTGTTCTACATCCTCCATTTTTCCTTTCAAAATTTCTTCATAATTTTGTTTTAAATATTTTTATTAAAATATTTCACAAAATTTATTAATTATCATTTTTCTTGAGTTTGATATGATTTTGTATTCCAATAATATAATTAAACTACTCTAATCAATACAAAATATGATGTATTTGTATAATTTTATTTATAAAATAATATCTTGTACCACTCAAATAATGCGTATACAAAAAATACTAGTTAATAAATACAGATATAATATTTGTGCACATGAAAATATAACAAGCAACACAAATCACGATAATAATCTATAATATATGTTAAAGTCTCATTCTATTGCTTAATGTGTAATTACTATAATACTTTTAATTTAACGCGCACACACATAAATACATTTCTTCCACTATCTTCCTTCAATTTTTTATTCATTGCATTATATTCTCTTAATCTTGATTAATACATTTTTTTCCTTTTACATATATTTATTAAAATTAAATCTATCAACTTTTCAAGTTGTTTGCTTCTATCTCTGTTATTTTATTAATAATATAAAATTCATATTTAAACTATATTATTAATTCATATTCTAAATAAACATATGTGTTTTGCCACCTGTAAACTGTAATCATTACACACACCAAGCTCACGTGCGATGAAATATAAATAAATTTTTTCTCTATTATTTATGTCCAAGTCTTTTTCCTAAAAGTAACTTAATTTAATATTAATGGGGCAACCCCATTTTTGCCAGATGGCTATAAGGAAGAATACCACTGTTATAATATGCCAATTTTGAGAATTTTTCGTTACTTGTGGCAAGATTTATTTGAATAATAAAATGCAATGGGAGAACAAAAGATTTATTTATGAATAAAAAAAATGGGCCTAGTAATGTGTCAGTGTACGAGTTGTCTGTCCCATAGAGAACACTTCAAATTTTGCATATTTCCATATGCTAAAATCCAGCAGCTCTGGATTTGCTTCCTCCACTACTTGCCCAGTACTTACATGGGGATAGATAGAGAGAGAGAGAGAGAGAGAGAGAGAGAGAGAGAGAGATATATATATATATATTTATATATATTTATTTATTTATATGCTCACTTTCACACACACATTTTTATAAATCTATAATATTTTAATAAGTTTATAAGTGTTTTTATGTTGAATAAAGTCAAATGACACAACTACGCTTATTTAAAGACCTTTTCACTTTCCTACTCTTGTATTTCTCACGTTTCTTTAATTTATTATTTTATTTGTGTTCTTTTTCAAAGTTTTTTCCTTCTAAATTTTTTAGAGCTTGCTTAATTTATTTTCTTATTTTTAAAAAAATTGCAATTTTAATTTTAAATATTTTTATTTTTATTATATGAAATAAAATAACTTTAAAATTTATAGATAAATTTGCACACAATAACTTGTGCTAATAACAATAAATTTTGGTATCCAAATTAGACAATTAACTTTTATGTACAATTTTGTCCTCTCTCGTTTGGACCCATTTGTTTATAAAGTATTTAAAAGTCTTATATAAACACACACACACACACACACACAGAGTATTCATCACAAGAGTTCATTACTATTTCCACTACATCAATTTTTCGCATGCTGTTTGGGCCGATTTTGCTTTAGGACTGGGACTTTTCCGCTTCAAATTGGGCCTGCTCTGTGGACTACATGCGTTGGCCCATTTTTACATTAATTTATTAATTAATGTTACTTTTTTTTTATTTTTTCATTTTTAATTAATGTTACTTGGAAATACTTTTAAATTGCATCTCACGATCTCAAAAATAATAACATTATGTTATTAAGTTAATAATATAGTAAGTGATAACATATGCGTGGGAAATAATAAAAGAAATTAAATAAAAAATAAAAGAGAAAGGAGACACCACAGCTGTCAGAAAACGACAAAATAAAAGGACAGAGCTAAAGGGGGCAGAAGCATAGTACAAGTGTGCTTGATTATGATGATGATGGCCACAACTGTGATCAGGTCACCTTTACCTGCTTCCCTAACCATGGTTGGGTTAAGCTATCCCATCTGAAAAACCTAGAAAACGACGGACGAATTAACGGCGCTTGACATCGCCGTCAGTTGTGAATGCGTTGGAGCAAGAGAGACCGTTGATCTAAACGTTGACCCGAGTCAATGCGGGCAGGCATTATTAAATGGGTCAAAATTTTGGACAGTCTGATGGGAGCGTAAATATGTGGTATGCCAATGGTTCGTATCCTATTAATGTTTTCATTTCAATACAATTCAATGATCTTAAATGATTGGCTATATTGGAATTGACTCATTCAAAGATTGCACAAGTTATGATGAAAGTAGATGTGAATATTGATTTTCTTTCATGTTCTTCATGTGAGAATTATATCCCTTTTTTCCTTTATTATTTATTTATTCTTCTTTTTCTTTTGTGTTGGTCTTTTAAATGGGCAAAAGTATGTTAGAGTCCAGGGGACACATTCATGTAAGGGGTGCTACTTTCTTTGTTCCTATAACTTTAATATAATTTCTTTATGAACAAGGAATTCAATTATAAGATTAGGGGGTAGATTGAGTGTTGTTCACTGAACTTGCATATTTTTTTTCTCAACTTATTTTAAAGTATTAGACATCTTGAATTTTTTAGATAATAATTTATGTAGCTAGAATAATAAATTTTAAATTTTACAACTCCACGAATTTTTTATTAACATTGTTAGGTGGAACATTTAAAGAGAATAAAAAAAAAGAAAAAAGAAAAAGTGAAATACTTGAGTAAGTGTACTTGGTAAAGGTAAGTTGGACTTTAACAAAAGAAAAAAGAAAAAAGAAAGGTTGAAAAGAGGAAAAACACAAAAAAAGTGGACAGGCAGTTTTCATTGCAAGTGAATAAAAAAATTAAAGCAAAGTACAGAGAATGGGACCCTCACATTTCATTACACCATTTGCTATGTCGTTTTGTGATGAATCATCATCATCATCCCCTAAAGTGAAACACTAATAAATAAATAACAATATATTTATTCGAATGCCCTTTTCAGGAAAATACCAATGAGGGTATTTACTTTTTCTTTTATTTCCCTTCAACAATTATTTGTCTTAACAACAATAAATGTAATTACTATCATGAGTACATGCATTTGGTTTACACGCACGTATTTCTCATGCCTATTCTCACGTATATTTGTAACATTATTCTTCATGAGATGTTTTGGAAAATAATATAAAAATATCACCCCACATTATAAATATTAATTTCATGCATTTTTTTTGAATGATCGTAATTTAATATAAAATGCATAGTGTAAATTAACAACGCCCGTTGTATTTGGGTCATCTGGTTTTACCTGCTCTACTTGTATTTGCTTATTTGCTCTGGTCTTATCTGCTTTGGTTGGCTTATTTGTTATGGGGGGAAACGTTTGGTGATGATGTGTAGTTAGTAATTATTGTGGGGTTGATATGTGTTTATACGGAAGTTTTGACCAGTTGTATAGTTTATTTAAATACATATAAAATATATAATAATAATTGAATATTGTGATAATATATAAAGATAATAATTAATTTTTATAATATAAATAAAAATAATATGGATATATGTATGATATATGTGTATAGATTTGATAATCAATAAGAGTAATGATTGAAAAATAATTAGTTAGTTATATATGTTAGATATGAAAATTTTAAATTTGAATTTGAATAAAATTTTTGTTGAATAATATATTTGGTAGTGTAAAATTTGAATAAATATTTTGCAAAGGAAAATTGGATTCTAAATATAACCCGGATGGTATGACTAGAAGGAATGTGTTTTAAATTTATAACAAAAAATTCATTGCACTTGTTTTGATGATTAAGCACTTCAAATCCTTTAGTTCTTATTTTAAATCATATTTGTTCGACATTGTGATGAATTTGAAATCCCTTCAATTTAAAGCCATTTAAAATCTTTTACTTTAAATCATTTCTCTAAATTCAAATCCTTGAAGCATAAGGAATGGGCACAATCACTATATAGTTGTTTTATGTTATATTCTAGGTCATGAAGTTTTTGTTATATGAACTGCAAGTGTTAAATTAGTGAGTTTATATCTTGTTTTTATATGCATTGCATGCTTGTTTGATGCATGGTTATAAGTTGTTCGATTCATTCTTAAAATAATTTCATAACTACATAAATACATATTCATTTAAAGAATTACATGTGCACAACGCGTGTTGAATGTCCTTCCCGATTAATATTAATCAAGAAGTTAAAATATTACAACTTAATAGCTATCATAATTTTTTTGTATAAATAAGTTTTAAATAGACCATTAATAAATCGTTACAATCTCCACAAATACATCAAATTCATATTATACGTGGGCGTATTCAATTTGCAATTGCTTTACAATCTCGTGATTTTTTAAAAATAGATTTTCTTGATGGTTCAAATAATTTTCCATGTCACATAATTTAGCACAAAGAACGCTGGAAATTGATTTGTTTTCAATAGAAAAAACCATGATAATTTTTTTCCCCAAAGCTACCTAGGCATTACACTTTCTTAACATAATCATTGATGAATTAATGACCCTTCTCCCATGTTATGCCTTTGTCATCCAAGTTGCAAAACAAAAATAAAAAGAGGAATTTCTTGAAATTAAACATGGTTCAGAAAATGCAGCATGGCACAAGGCTTTAAATGTAAAACTTGTATTTGCAGCTGTGAAATGCAATACCGAGAGTAGTGCATAAGAAAATGGAAACCCAATTCCATGTGTAAATATTGCAAAGGGGCAAAAAAATAAAGAATGAGTATATGAGAAGCTCACTGCTTCTCTGATTTTGATGCTAGAGAGAGAGAGAGGGAGAGGAGTACCGTGCAAGGTTCACACAGTCCCGCACACACACAAGATAAAGACGGGAGAGGGGTCTCCATTTTCCTCTCACTGCATTTGGTTTTTACCTTCATCCGACTGAAGCCCATTGCTCTCTGGATTGCGGAGGAGGGAGGGAAGAAGGTGGGTTCTTTCATCTTGTGCTAGATGTATATATTTTTCTGCACATAAATAAATTTTGTTGAGTGTGTGACTTTCTTGATTATTCCTTAGGATTCAGGTGGGAAAGATCTCTGGACATCTTTGTGTTTTGTTTTATTATTTATTTATTTATTTTCATACGGGTCATTCTTTGTTGGGTGGCTTCTTGAACTGAATAATGCAGTTTTCAGTTTCAGGATTTTGTATGAATAAATAAATAAAAATTTCACCTACAAGAATGGGTTCACCTTTTCGTCTTCTTATTCTTCTTCTTTTCTGTTTTTTGGCTTTTTCCTCCAGTTTTTCTTTTTAAAGATCTTGATCAGGAGGTTTTCAGTTGTGGATTTGGGTATTAGTAAGTTGGATGTTGTTTAGATATCTCAGCTCTGTTACCCCTTTTTTAACTTCCCAGTAATTTTGGTACAAGCCTTCGGATTTTTTCCACTATATTTGACTCTTCATTACTGTATCTGAGTATAAAGCTGATCCTTTTACTTCCGTTGGATCATTTTCATTAACTTCTTTAATTCATATTCTTGATATCTTTCCATGATTTTTAGTTGACTGCTTTGCTCTTTTTAAAGATCTCCGCTTCTACTTTGGCATTTTCTTTTCTTTTTTTTTTTTACTCCATATTGTTTCTTTTATTCTGTTTTGTTTTGAACAGTGGCCATTAATAATGTGAACCAAGATTTGTATTCTTTAGCATTTTCGGTATGAAAAATTGGTTTTCCTGACTGTCATCAAGAGCAAAAATATGGGGAGACTTTCTTCTTTATTTATTGCCAACTCCTATATATTCCCAAACTTGCCCGTAAAGGGTTGGATAGTGCTTTTGTTTTGATAGTGCAATGCAGGTCATTGGATTCATTTTCTTTCCCTATTCTACTTCTATCTTGATTTGATCTTGCATTTATTTAATTGGAGATGCACTAATTTATGTGATGTTCTTATAAATTGTAATACTGGCTTTAGGGTCCTTGGTGTATCTTAAAAGTTGGGTTTTTGGAATAATGCTGAGGAAGAGAACCAGATCACACCAGAAGAATCAGCACATAAATAACTTGATACCTAATGCTATGTCAGAGTCCTATTTTCAATCTGATATTTTGAGTCAGAAGCATAAAAGCAACTCCTTTTTGAAGGGGTCTGGCTTGTTTGTGGTATTTAATCCCAAGAATTCTGAATGTGATTCAGTTAGAAGTCCTACGTCCCCATTAGATTTGAGGATCATTTCGGGTTTTGGCAATCCCTTTAGGTGTCCTAGAGCACCGCAAAGTGAGGCCTACCAGAAGAGATGGAATCATACCAAAGTCGGTCTAAGCATTATAGATTCTCTTGATGATGAAACTAAACACTTGGGGGAGGTTACCAGTTCGTTGGATAATAAAAATATACTATTTGGACGACAAATGAGCATTAGAAGCCCAAATCTTGGCAGCCATGTTAATTCTGATGAGACGCCTAAGTCACTCCCTGAAAACTTGCCTGTTTTTACCAATGCCTGGTCTAAGCCAGTTAATGTCCAAAAGGGCAGTTCTAATGTTGTGTTTGAAATTGGCGAAGCACCTGTTGAACATAAGTTGGATGAAAATTTCCGTGCTTGTTCATTGGATTCTGGAAGGTACGGAAGATACTCAGACAATTTTGGAAACCATAAGTTTCGACTAGGGTCTGACCATTTGGGTCGTCACAATGTGAATAACCCGGAGTTTGGATCTGTTGGAGGAAGCCTCAAGTTGGGCAACTCTACTGGGAGAAAGTTATTGACTTCAGTTCTTCCATCCCGTCACTCTGGAACTTGTTTTATTGGTTCTGTTCCCTCGAGTGAAATTGAGCTCTCTGAGGATTATACCTGTGTTAGAACTCATGGCCCCAATCCAAAAGTTACTCACATCTTTGGTGATTGCATTTTGGAATGTCACAATGATGAAGTACTGAACAAAAGTGAGGAAGACAACACAACTGCTGATTCAGGTGGGCCGGCTGATGTTGTTGCTTCCTATCCGCCCAATGATTTCTTGAAATTCTGCTACTCTTGCCAGAAGAAATTAGATGGAGAAGATATTTACATGTATAGGTTAGCCTCGATATTCCTTTGATACCTCCATTTTTGCCTTTGTACTCAAATTTGACACATGCTTGATATAATACTGCTTCCCTGTTAGATTAAATTCATTTTTGGTTGTTTTGATGCTGTGCAGAGGTGAGAAAGCGTTTTGCAGTTACAGTTGCCGCTCACATGAGATTGAGATAGATGAAGAGTTGGAGAAAACCAAGGACAGTGCTTCTGAAATATCCGACAAGTCAAACAGCAGCATGTTCATTGCTACATAGGTTGATATGCAGCACTGTGCCCATGACTGGCGAAACGCCATTGCTTGTGGTGGACACCCTGATCTTTCCATTTACTGAGAGCTGTGTTTCTGTATCTGTTTGCAGCCTTGGATGATTGTCAAAGTGTGCATGTGGCTTACATGCTTCTGGTGTTTCATCTGTCATGGTTATTGTTAGTGTGTGATGTATGGAACAAGCTGGGTTTTGATTTTCTCTGGAAAGAGCCCTGTTATGGTGTGTGTTCAAAAAGGGGGTGTAGCCCTTTTAAGTGGCTCCCCCCACCTGTTTTCATGTCTGGGCGTGAGTCTGATACTTAAGCCCTCAACTGAAAATTTTGAATCAATATAAATGGCGAAGAGTTTCCGAATATATGTGCTGTCTCTCTTTACCTTCTACAGAAATGCTCGGCACGTAAAAGTTTATGCCTTTTACGTAATCGCATACCCGACTTTTGTCCATCTAATCTGATTTCACTAGAATTGCTTGGACTAGTAATTGCCTTGGCAATGAATGAACTAATAAGGGGTTTTTCAACTGCTATACATGATAAAACGAGAGAGGAAAGAAGTTAGAAACCACAATAGCTATTCCTACACAAGTTAATCACATACCTCTTCTTGACCATAAGACGCCGCCAGCCAGACGTGCAAGAGGACACGAACGGTACTAAATCCCCGCTGCATTCATAAGAGACTCGATCTAAGTCAAAAAGGTTTCTTGAGAATTTCAAGCTATGTTATTTTTAAATATTTTTATTGTTTTGAAACTTTGTGTACGGATAAGAGAAATTTTTTTTTCGACAATATAATAATTGCGTGTAGTATAAAATTTGCAAAACAAACACATCTGATCAAGAAAGAGAAGTGAAATCCGAGATCCAGTAAAGAAAATCATGGACCAAACAATCATCACAAACCCATTAGTACATTCTGCCAGTACATTCAGCAGTCCCACAGTAACATTTTTTGACCTTGATATTTCCATCAGAATCACGAATTTGATCCACTGAATAATTGTAGTGATAGGTCAGCTCCTGCAATGGAGGAATATTTTCCATGGCAAAGAGCATCACGTGGGGCATTTTCTTGTCATCATGATCGTATATCACATTCTGTGCGTAGAGGTTAGGCACGCAGCTGTGGTTAATAAACCTTCCCACGTTTCCATATTGGGCTGCATCAATTGTATATCCACCTTCCTCCTTGAGTTCAACAGAGAAGGCTCTGTCTTCAGGGGTGACAGAATGATCACTGTAATTATGCCCAATGTCGAAGAGATATTCGTCGTTGCCAATTCTTTGTTCAGCTTCCTTGTCTTCAAGAAGCTCTCCTGCATACTCGCATATAAAGCTTCCAGATGGAATAGAAGTCAGGGCCCTCACCCCCCAGCCTCTAGACTGTGTCTTGAAGACCTCAAGCTGAAACTTGATGCCTCGTTGGCTGACTCTATTGTAACAAGATGGAGGGCATTTACAGTGAGGACCACACTCGTACACGAGAGGTTTCATTTCGACTATGGCCCCATTACGGTTGTATGGGATTTCGCCTCCATTTCTGACTGCACATCTACATTTTTTTGAGTCAGAGCATCGCCCTGTACAATCACAGCCTGCTGGGGGAATCGGATTGTACCAATCGGGATACATCATTTTAGGAATGTAGTTGAATGGAGGAGGTTTCTCATCATCTATAGTATTCACAGCACATATGGGAAAGGGCTCTTTTCCTCCTGAAATATCACCGACACACACACCTGGTCGGGTTTTAGACTTGCTTGACTTCTTCAGTTCTTTCCAAGCAAGCTCTGGCTGACCGGGATTCCTCCTCAATTCAAACATAAAAACCAGCTTACCATGAGTCCCCGTTTCTGTCCAATAATTTGTCACTGTGTATAGGCCATCATAAACGTATGTTGAGACCATCTTAGGCTTTGGATCCGAAGGATCAACAGACATTGTCTCCCTCCATCCCCGAACAACTCGAACTGGAGTCTGTGTCGATATGCTATTCCACAGGGCCAGATTCCCTCTTTCAAGCTTCTGGTCTTCAGGTTGCTTAGCCCTTCCAACAACATTTCCTCCTTGCCCCGAGTATATCAAGACATCAGCATTCTCCATATCATCAGCATAACCCCCAGAAGCAACAATACTAGTGGCAACTGGCACTCCGTCGCGCTTCATCCAATCTATACCAGCCTGGTACAGACGGTGAACACCAACAAGGGCAAGCTCCACTCTGTACTGAAACTCATCGCCCACTTCAACTCCAGGAACTTGTCCCAGATACCGCTTCTGTGTGTTGACTTCTTTCCCCATGTCTTTAATCATCTTTGCACTGAGCAAATCAATCCTATTTGGCTTTTTACCGGACTGCCTTGATTTTCCTTCCTCATCCTGCATTGATTTTGCTTCTTCTTGTTGTAAGAGCTTTCTACAAAAGACATGAAACACCCGAAGAGTGTCTCTCACTCTGTTGCGGGCATCACCAAGACCAAAAGCCTTATGGCCAAAAGGAGGAAGGCTAACTTCAAAATCTAGTGGTTTATGGTTGGCAGGAGAATTTGTAGGAAAATCGCCATCAAGGCCACAATCTTGATCATCTGCCGGCACCAATGCACCACGACTTCCTTCTGCATTGTTGGAAATATGAACTTTATCATGCTTCTTCGATGGTGATCCTAAAAATTTAGGAGTACTTTTCTTGGCAACAGCTTTGGCCTTCCGTCTCCAAGACAAGTTCTGCTTGCCCTTTTTTCCTCCACTCATTCCTCCATCAGATTTACTTACAACTTCCTTCCCATTCCTCCATGGACAAAAAGGTGCAGCCGCAAGACTATGCACGACCTCCCTATCTGCTTCATCTGCTGCATTGAAAACACTATGCGGATACCTCATTTCACCACTTTGTCGTGGAGAATAAACAACAATATCCTTTCCAACAGGTCCTGTAGAATCGCCATCACTGTCAGGGGTTGCCATGGACATAGAAATAGGAGTGATTTCAGCCACACGTCCATCATGGGAACCATGATCTTCCACGACCATGATGGTCAACAAATCAGGATTTCCATCTGCATCAGAAAGCATAGTCTTCTTCCGAGATGATCCTCCAGAACAACTGCCTTTAGGGATACTCTCCGAATCAACAGCTTTGGATTTCTGCTCCCAAGATAAATTCTGCTTCTGTACTTTGATTCCACTGGCTCTACCACCTGAATTATTTAAAGCCACTTTCGCTTTCCTCCATGGACAATATGGTGCAGCCATCAGGCCATGCACAACCTCCCTATGCAATTCACCACCCGAGCTAAAACCATTCTTTGAAGTCCGTACTTTATCATTTCTATCTGGCGAGGAAACCGCAATCTCCCTCCCCTCTGGCCCACCTCCAGTTTCCTTAATGCTGGTATCAGCCGATGCATTGAACATGGTCCCTGATCCCGGCAGAGCTTGTCTTGCTTCCATTTCCTCAAAATTGCTATGCCATACAACTCGGTTGCATTCTTCAGAAGCCATGACCCCACCTTCCACAATGTCTTCCATCATATCTCCCAGCGATCCTCTTTCACCATCGTTCAATGTTTCAGTTATTTCTATTTTAACACGAACGTTGTCAAGTTCATCCAAGCATTCAGTTGTTTCTTTTTTAACATGAACATTGACAAGTTCATCCAAGCATTCTCTTTGAGAAGTTATCACCATCTCTCCTATTGCTCCACCCTCTGAAACATTCTTCGACATAGTTGTCTCTGGTTCCACTTCAACTTTTTGAGTATTATCTAAACAGCCCTTAACAGCAGTAACCGTCTGTTTTTCTTCTTCAGTTGGTAGAGGAACATTCCTCCCACAGTGTGGAGGGAAGTCACGAACAGCAGACACTCTTCTCCAGCGGTATTTATCCTTCGGCCTGATGGAAACTTCAGGCTTAATACTGCCGGAAGATGAAGATGATGCTTGAGAACTACCTTGCACGGGCTCTTTACCAACAGAATCACCAACATTTGATGTGTGTTTTGCCTCACCCAAAACTGAGTTTTGAATCAAAGCCAAATCTTCCACCTTGTTTGACTCTTTCAACATTTTCAGACTTCCAGCCTCAGCATCTCCTTCAGATGAATCATATCTGTTATCATTCAGCTTATCAACTGCAACAAGTTCAGGATCTGCTATCAATTCCTCAAAGTCATTAAAGGAACCATCAGCTGTTGCTGTTTGTGTCGCCTTCCCCATCAATGTGTCCAATGATTCAGCTCCGTCTACTTTGGTAGGATTATTTACTGTGTCATGTGTATAATGTTCAACATCTTTTGGCGACTGAATTCCACATGGTCTGATTTCCATAGCTAATTTGTCAAATCCATTTTCATTCACCATCACCTTTTCCTCTAAAGCATCCAAATTCTCAGTCATATCTACATCCGCATTACTTTTTACTGCTTCATCTAATTGACACTCCTTCCCATTATTAGAGACTTCGACACCACGAGGACCCAATGTTTCAGGATTTTTTATCTCGCCAAGCTTCACAAATTTGGGAATTTCAGCTGTCTCTAACCCATCAGACTCTATTCTATTGGTTGTTTCAGAATTTCCAACTGCCTCGGACTCCATTAGAGCATCCATTCCAGTAACTCCAACATTATTAGCCATAACAGAATTGGTTGTTTCAGAATTTTTAGAGGTACCAGCCTCCATAATGCCAGATGCATTAGCACCATTTTGTAAAGGATTCAAGTTCATAAGCACAGCATCACGGCCACACCTAGGCGGGAAATCCCGGACAGCAGATACTTTCCTTGACTTATATTTGGGTACATAACCATTCTCCAAAGGCCGCTTGTTTGGTACATCACCAGATAAACTTCCACTTGAAAATGAAACCATTATCCGTTGTAAAAGTTCCACCAATACTACTGCTTGCTAAGTAAAACCTGGAAATGTAAATTCTTAACTATGAGAACAGCAAATCAGGGCAGAAGCAGAGAAGATAAGAGGAGATATTTGGCTTCAAATTCTCGTTTAAACAAAATAATATATGATTAATAGATTCATCCATCAGTAAGCAAATCAACGCATATATTAATAAACATGTGATCGGAAGAGCAAAACCCCTAACATGGGCAATTTAGGGCACCAAAAGCAAAAGAAAATGCTTAAAAGATGGTGAAAGGTCAAATAAAGAGCATACTCGAAATGCATACTCCAACAAACTTGAACATTAATCAATACGAAAATTCAAACAAGCAAGCACGAAAACATGCATAGACACCTGACGAGAGATAAGTTGTTGAGCGAAATCTCTTTCGAAGAATCGAAACGAAGTTCCAAAAGTCGGTCGCCACAAAATCTGGACCAGCACAGCCGGACATTTGCATAAAAAATCACGACCAGATTTAATTGAAGGAAAACGCATCAGAACAAATAGAAACCCACAATACACTAAAATTTACCGAGATTTCGCCACTGCGATGCCAATTATACAACTCCACCGTCAGACAAGCCTGTTACGCAAACACAAACACACATGAGGAAGATTATACATACACTTTCATGCGTGTTTCTGCTGGACTGTATAGTGTATGAGATTGGGAAGCCACGATAAACAGGATCCGATGCGAGACAGAAGTCGGGGTGAAGAAGAGAGAGTGGAACGTCCGTTCGGGGAGACGACGTATTTACTATTTTACCCCTGCGTTTTCTGGGGAAGTGCGTGGTAGGGAACCGTGCTGGTGGCGTGGCGCGAACACGAGGGAACTGAGGTGGGTGTTTTTGGAGGATCCATTATAACCTAGGGAATTCGGGTAAGGTCCGAGATCACGAATAGAGTTGATGGGTCGGGTCTAAAATCCGAATTTGGTTAAATGTGTATTGATTACCACCAGTTCAATAGAAGAAACCCAATTAGGGGTGTTAACAAGATGACTTTTCATTCTAATTTTGTAACATTCTAATTAGAATATGAATTAAATTTTACAAAAATGTTTAAATTCAAATTCAAAGTCAATTATTCTATAAATATGTTTGAATTTAATCGAATTTGAATCGAGTAACTTCTCTCGTTAACACATGTGAATTGATTGAAAATAAATAAAATGAGCATATAATTTGAATTTAAATTTTGTTCTCGCCCATTTACCTGCTATTTAAAATACATATACACCATGATTCATGAGTGGCGAAATTAACCAAATCCAGGTGTAGCTTTTGCACCGAAATTCTGATCCATGTTGTAGATTGGAATTACATGGGTCAAATCTGGTAAGATTGAAAACATAAAAAAATGATTTGTACAGAATTTATTTATAAATATCAGAAGCCCAGTTACACCAAAATGAGCTCAATCAGCAATGTGTGACATGGATCATGTACATCTTCTCAGGCCGAGCCTAGGTTAGGACCCAGACTAGCTATGAGGTGTCGTAGTTCAAAATGCAACGGCTATGTTTGAAACACATGTTACACCTCCTCTCTTCTCATTAAAATTTACCTAATCAAATATATTCCTCAACAAACTTTTATTCAAATTCAAATATATAAAAAACAATTTAAATTTAAATCTACTTAAAAATTATTGAATATATATATTACTAATGAATTATTTTTCTATCATTATATTTATTCACAATCAAATCAATACTTAAACACACACATAAACTTACATTTATATATACTCGTAGCTTATAAACTAATTATTATTCACGTATATAGTATCACAACGTTTAGCTATTATTATATTATATATATATATATATTTATTTAAATAAACTAAAATTTTTAAAACATCAAAAATTTAATAACCAAAAATATTCCTCATCTCAATGCAATCCATACAATATCATCTTTTGACAAAATCTCCCTTCCAAGCATGGTGAGCTTTAATAGCCAGCAAAATCTAACAGTCATCCCAGAAGAAACACGGTGAAATCAGATCAATAAACCATCATGCATTAGGTACCCATTGTAATAACAAACAGAAGGCGCCATCACTTGCACGAATGTTCAATACAACGTAAGAAGCAAAACCGCTCGCTTCTCTAGTAAATCTCAGGATGGCAAAACAACTCCTCAGTCGCTCTGTGCTTCCACCAACAGCAGTTGCTTTCATTGCAAAGAAAGGGTGCATGCCAAGAAGGTCATTGGCACATCTATCTATCTGCCCAGGCCTCTCGTTTGACGGGTATTGTAAGATTTGCAGTTGGGGCATTTCTGGGCTACGATGTGGTATTTAACTTCAGAGTTGGCTCCACAATCATTGCAAAGAATCCATACCTGTCATCTAATGTTCCATTAATACTAGGCGTTCAACCAAACCCTTGCACGTCACAGATGCATTTCAGACAAAAATATGGGCTATGTCAGGTGATTTTGATAGGTTTTATGCCTATCAAAATCTTCACAGTTCAAACATACTACATATAATTTTAACTTAAATTCAAATTCAAAATTTTTCTTACACATAAATATACAAATATTTAAAATGCAACCCTCATGCACATGAACAATCAAATCAATAGCAGCTTGTATATACACACATATATTTACATTTGTACCCTAAAAACTAATTGTTATCTCTACACACTATTATATCATCTAAGCATTATCATATTATATATTATATATAAATATACAAATTTAAGTAAATCCAAATTTCATCCATCTAAATTTTATAACTAAAAATTATGTTCATATTCAACAAAATCGCCACCATTTTATCTCTCAACAAATCAACCAAACATAACGATGAATTGTGACAATGGGAATGCATTTGCAGGGTGTTTGTATGTGTGTGTGAGAGAGAGAGAGAGAGATACCATCATGTTTTCATAAGACGGTGGCATGGGCATAGCTGCAATTTCCAGGTCAAATTTCTCCCACACTTTTGACATATCGCAAACTGACTTGGAGCAGATGGGACAAGAATACCTGTTTACAGGGCGTTATCATTTTCAGATGTTACAAAACAAGAGAACCTGGCACATGGCGAGAGAGAGAGAGAAGGTGGTGGCAAAATCCCTTCATACCTACAGTGCTGCTGCATCTCTTCCAAGCATGCCTTGTGGATGGTGTGCCCACATGGCATTCCAACAACATCATTTCTTGACTCGAAAAGATACTATGGATTAAAATTATTTTGCTTAAGTATGTGCTGACCAAAATAAGAATCCATAAAATTGTAAAACAGCTAGAAAGTAGCATTAATGAAAGAAGATTACAAATGGAGTTAATACCTCAAAGCAAACAGGACAGTTCTGGTGCATTGCCCGCTCCACACATGGGTGACTGTTTTTTAAGAGAGCAGAATAGCAGCATTCTACATTATAGAAAAGAGAAATATCAGAATCAAGACACGCACTGCATCCATATAAGCATTTGATAAGTGTTTTCACAGGGAACAAAGGAACCACCACATTTGTCACAGTGGAAGAAATTATTTGAGCCACCAATCCTGCAACAGCAACATACAAGCATGAGAAAACAGCATTGTATACCTTTAGCTAAGATCACAGGTACCGGTTATTTTAAGAAATCAGTTAGAGAAACGAGTTAGTCAACTGAATCACTTCAGATATTTCTGCTAAACATTTCTGTGACATGAGATTAACCCTTGTGCCATAATCAACAATAGCAACTACCGAAGATTTTCAGGCACTGAAAAAACTGGAAGTCTTAGGATGATTGAAATCAAAATAAACTCAGATTTCTGCTTCTTTCCTGAAATGTAATGACAAAAATTAGGAAAAAGGTGTATTGGTTACTCTACCTGCAAATGCCACAGCCATAGCAATGATAGTGCTCCTTAGACGTCTGTAAAAGGAAAAGTACAATAGCATCAGCCCCATCATATACACCACAGGGAATATGCAATATCACTAAAATCTCTCTAAAACATAGTCATCGACACATTTTGTGCCCGATCATGCCACTTGATGAAAAGGTCATCATGCAAACAAGGATATTTTGTACTCACATCATCATCAAAAAACTTGCAGCCTCCACAGTAGTATCTCCCCATGCATACACCACAATTGGCGCAAACTTGATGGACCTGAGAATCCCAAAAAGGAACAATATCTTAGTTCAGAGAGACGGAACAGGAAAAGCCAAAAAAGAATGACAAAATCCCCCTTCCAAGGTCATCAACCACCATAGATGAGATAAAATGACTAGACTTTGATTAATTCTCAACATCGCCAGGGGCACGCAATGGATGCATGAAAGACAGTAAGTTCAGAAAACTTTGAGGTTCTTCCAAGATCAACAAAACTCTGTAACTGAAAGAATTTGGTGGAAATATTCATATACATATAAATATGTGCAGATGCAAACCCAACAAACTAACCTCTTGCTCAGTGTCACAAAGTGAGCATATGACCTGCAAAATACAAACGGATGGTATTTAAGGATTAGCTAGATAAACCAAAAAGAACACATGCTATAGAAAGACGGAAACAAAATGAAAAGCATCCTTCTAAAAGCATACCTTCTCAATTAAATGGCGTGGGACATCATGTCTGAGCTCTTGGCCAATGCAATTATTATTCTGTTGATAGAAAAGAAGGCAAGAAATCAGTGTTGTTTTACACTCTCACAACATATAAACAAACATAATCAAATGAAAATGCAGTACAACAGCAATCACATTCTACCCCCTAACTTAAAGGTTCAGCGAAAGAGTATTTGATGTCTCATTGATGTCTAAATCTTAGTTTTGATATGTACAAGACTAATTAGAAACCTCAATTAGAAATTTAAATGCTGTGAACTTACCTTCGCCTCATTATGACAGTGACGGCAATCAAATATCTCATTACAACAAGGAGCCCTGATTAGGCACCTCCGACGATAATGAGAACATCTGCCAATCAAGCTATACATATGAGCAGAAAATGACAAAATGTGCATCAAAAGAGCATAAAGCTAGAAGACCGTACCCATACTTCAGGCATCCTTTATCTAGTGTTTCAGCAGCAGTGATTTGTTCCTGACAGAATGATTCTTCTGCTGGAAAATGCTCCTCACAAAAGGGCTGCAAGTGCAACTCAATATCCATGATGCTATTTGAAATCTGATTATTATCAGATAACATATTTGCAGAGATTTTGGTTCGCTAGACAGATCAACAGCCACAGATGCCACTGGAAGTGAAGGTGGCAGACCCCCAGCAGCTGGGAAATGGGTGAAGCACCTGCATTCGGGAACAAATTAAGGCAAAGCCTAAACCTATTCATGCATCTCTAATCTAGTTGCCCTCCAGATGGGCAACACCTCAAGATCATTTAGCTTTTCTTGCATATTTGCAGCGACCATTTCAAACAGCAACAACAAATCCAACAAAGCTTGAACAGCTCCAGTCATAAAACCCCAAAGAAGAGAACTCATCAAAACATGTAGATCTACAACAAAGCCAACCAACAAATATCATGCAGCATTCTGGAACAGCGGAACTTCAAAGCTTTAAGCTGCATATAGCAACCATTGCACGACACTTGATTTTTGGAGTCTGAACCCATCTAAAAGGATAGCACTGATGGGATGCTCAACCTATGTTCAATCAAAGGAAAAAAAATCAAGCAGCTTCCAAAAGTTAAAACAACAATAGGTTGAAGTGTGAGTGAGTGATTGAGGGATAAGTTCTGATCCTTGCCCCCAAGAGGGAAAGGCCCACCTCAATCTCATATTCTGCACAATCTCTTCTTCACCTCGTGATAAATTAAATAGAAAGGCCACTAATTATATGTTCAACATCTTCTCCCCAATCCAAAAAAAAGGAAAACCTAGCTGTAAGAATTTCAATGGAGTTTTTATCAAGTCCAAAATAATTTCTAGCATGTCATCAAATTTGTCGTTGACTCGTTACAATTCAAACTAGTCTAGCTGGTGGTCCCAGAGCTTGAGGCTGAAAAATCCTAGCCAGTAAAAATGTAGCATCATCTGACCAACTCCAGGTCGGAGTTGACTCACACTGTAGATTTAGACCAACCTCATTGCCAGTCAAATAATTAGATCATGTTAGGGGCTCATATAATTAGATCATGTTAGGCACCATATGCTGGGATCAAGTTATTTGGTAGGAGATCATACTCCAATATGTAAATGGCAAGGACTGCCAACACTTACATATAAATCTTATACCGACTACAGAAAGCTGGATGGTGGGGCATCTGGTGCAGTTTAGAAACATGACATTTTGAAACTTTGGTAAATACATGATAAAAATTCACATTAACTTCTCATAACTTGATTCAGAAATGAAGTTCAGCATTTTAACATCTAATTCAATTCTGATTGACTATACAAACTTATGCTTACTGAATAAAGAGCTAATACAGGCCAATACTGAGGCCACTTGATTGCGGCTGTTTTGGAAAGTAAGTACTTCAATAGAATTCAGAACCAATAAAAAGGTTTCTGATTCAAATATTCTCACATGGCTAATAGACAAGATTCCAAGAGATTTCTGTGCAACTAATACTTCAACATAGCCTAAGGCGAAAACACAAATTCTTGTTTCCACATTTAACACACAGCACAAACAGATGTCTTTTCTTTTCTCTTTTCCCAAACAAAACTAAAATAAAACAATCCTATCATGCCAATAATGCTGGCCTTGTGCCAGTCAAATTATGCAAAATGCAGCATGAAGAACATGGCATAGTTATTTATCCAAATAACAGGAGAAACGACTAATTCTTCACAAACAACTTGCTATATTGCCTTTCTGGAGAGTACACGGATTCAAAAATTGCACTGACATTGATTATCCGTTTGAATAGGCATTGATCTTTTAAAAAATCTAAAAACTTTTCTTGTAGCACTTCCACCGTTTCTTTTAGGGGCAGCAATAAGAAAACTTTCCATACATGACAAAAAGAACAGAAGCTGATTACAACTATTTTCTAGCCAACATCCCAAAGCAACTAAAAAGCAAATTTGTTGCCAATCAATATTAGAATATTGGCAAAAGAGAATCGGATGAAATAAAAAAAGATGCATGGAAATATGACATGCTGCGCAATTAATGAGCATATGATGCATCATGAAACCAATGTTTCCAGCATCCACAGTCTACACTTTCACAATAGACAATTTCAACTTTATTCCCTGATAGAAGATAAATTCTCTTGAACGCTAATAAAGCAAAAGCATTTATCATTGCAAATAAAGACTGCAAATTTCAAAAACATCAACAATATCCAGTGCAAAGGAAACTCTGAGCCCATATCAGCAAGCATCATTTTGAGTTTTCATTTCATGTCAGCCAAAACAAAATCAATGAGCAGTTTCAAACGCATTTCCCTCCAAACTCGGATGAAGATAATATAGTTTCGAATTTGGAGCGCACGCATGCAGAGCAGAAACATACACGCGCGAACATAAAAACACCGAGTCCAATAAACAAAAAGACCCTCTCCAGTTTACTTTCTCGAATCCCCATCACCGCAAAAAATTGTGCGCATCAAGAAAGTTTTTCTTCGCAACTTCTAATTAAATTATATAACCATCATACTTCAGTTCAAGAAGATTCTAATATCTCTGTGTCTCAAAACCCAAAATCACAAAAATAATATTTTTCAGAAATCTCACAGCATTGGAAAAAAAACGAATTGAGAACGCATAAAAAATTTGAAAGGAAAAAAGGAATAACTTAAAACTTTCAGAATAACGAACTTTATATCCCGATGTCCTCGCGGCAATCAACTGCTCCAATTTGCCGTTAACTCCTCCCTACCAAATCGCCAGCCGCACAAACATAAAAACAGAAAGAGATAAATATATATATACGCCTAATCACACAATGCAGCAATGCATAGTTTCAATACTTGAGAATCTTTTTCTAATTCTTGAAAATGCTAACCACAAAAATTCTGAAGCAAAAAATTTAGGACTTCTTATATATAAGTACAACAAATATCTTGATGAAAGATGTATTTTGAAAGCAGAAAATTAATGAAAATCTAAAACAAAGGGTCGCCTCCTCTGATCTTCGGTCCACATTTTTTTTGAAAAATTCTGTGACAGGGACGATAGGGAAGAAGTTGATGGCGCACGCGCGCGTCAATGACAGCTGGCATTCGGTGATTTTACATAAATGCCCTTCGGAACGTGCTTAAATTGAATTATTTTCATCGCTTCTGAAGGGCAAAACAATCCTGCGGCCAACCGACGCTGAATAGCTGGCATTCAAGAATCATCTTTTTCAAGCATAACTTGAACGAAAAGCTTTGGCTGTTTTTATTTTTTAATAATAAAACACACGTCATAATTATTATGATTATATTTGTTTTCATATTTTAAAATTTTAAAATATTTAATTTATTATTATATTTTAAATTTTTATTATTTTTTAACTTTACAATATTCTTGATATTAAAATATATAAAAGTATACATTACAATTTAAATTATTAATGCATTAAATTATTGTAGAAGAGATATTTTCCCGAGATTCTAAAATTGTACAATATTTTTTTATAGCAATGAACTAAACTAATAAGCCATAATCATATTGATATTTAATAGTAATAATGATAATAATAAATAAAATTGCTCATGGTCTACTATTTATTGTATCATAAACATGTAAATATTATGTACCATTTTTACTATACAAACGATGTTTGAAAGTGTTTATAAACTTTTTAAAATATTTTATAAAATATTTAAAAATTTATAAGTTTTAAATAAGTGTTAAGCAATTTTTACAATGAAAAAATTTATAAATTAAAAAAAATAAGATATATGAAATTTATAAGTTATTTAAAAATATATTTAAATTACATTTATTAATATCATTATTACATAAAAAAAGTATGAGTATAAATTTTTACAAAATCTTATGAATTGATCTTATTATGTATATACAAATACTATATTAATTAATTTTTAAAATAAAATTTATAAATTTACAAGATTCAAAAATATCCAATGAGTTACTTAATTTTATAAACTATTTAAAATACTTAACAAAGCTTATTTCTTTATAAATTGTAATATCATATAATTTATAAAATATTTTTATAATTTATGAATCTAAAAATTTTATTTTTAAAATAAACTAATAAAATATTTAGTTAAAAAAAATAAAATCTTCTTATAAATTTTTAAAAATTTATAATTATAATTGAATGTATATTTTATACAACAGCAATAAAATTAAATTAAATATCATTAATAAAATAGAATAATTGATATTTATATTATTTTTAATATATAAAATAAAATAATTATAAAATATTAAAAATAAATTAAAAAAAATATAACTTATTTCTAAGAGTTTACAAATATTATATACATATATATATATCTTATTTTTAGAGTTTATAAGTTATTTTAACAAAAAAATTACTAAAACACTTTGAAGAAAATTATAATCTCCTTAATACATATTATTATTATTGTTAGTATTATCTATCTATCCATCAATCTATACTCTTAATAAAGCCTAAACCCTCATGGTAATTGCTTTCGTAGCAAAAAGGTTGAATTACATTTTTGTTTCAAAAGTGACACAAAATTAGATAATTAAAAATTAATTACTGAAAGGGTTAATTAGGTAAAATTAATTATCCTAATAACTTCCCACGTCTTCACGTCTTCAAAAACGCTTTCTCATCTCTTATTTGGGAACAACGTTGTTTCGGCAGGAAGGATTCTCCCTCTTTGTGACCATTTCTATTGGGTTAAACCAACCAGAATGAAAAATGCAGGGTCAGCCATTTTTACCGCAAGTTTCACTTTAATTCTTTTTTTGCAATTTTACTGCAAGTTCTTTCTTAAATATTGCTGCAAGTTTCACTTCAAGTTGTTATTTTCATTTTCTTAAAATCTCTTTCATTTAATAGCACAAGCAAAGATTTGAACTTTATATATATTTTTCCTCTGTTTCTCCATATTTTTTTGATCCTTTTTTAGATCAAAGCATAAATTTTAGAACTTTGATTTATTTCTCATCGTGGAGGGCAACAACAATCCAATAAAAAAATCTTGTGATGTTATACGTTCTTTCACATTATCTGTTTATATCTGAATTTCATTTCCATATTCTGTTAATTTTTTACCACTGGTTTAATTTTCATAAAAATGCTACACAAAAAATAAAATTGGAGAACGGAAAAGGCAAATTGAAAAGAGAAGATGCAGGGGTGATTGAAGAATTGCAAATTTTCATACTTGTATGTCACTCAATTTTGACGATAATATGAAATGCCTTCCATTCATGGTAGCAATGTTGATTTATTAAGATGATTTCCTTTTTCTTTTAATTTTATTTGCGCTAAGTTATTGAATTTTGTTGGAAATATTAAATGTTACTTCGTATACTTATTAGCAGAGGTTTTGATTTATTAAGATGGCATTTTGTAACAATTGAACAATTTAAGGGATGAGACGATGGAGCAAGTGAGGGGGAAGGATTCATTAAGAGTGTGAAGAAAGTGAGGGGAAGGATTCTTTAAGAGTGTGAAGAGAATAGAAGACCACAAATGCCAACAAATGGCAAATGAATTGTGCCAATCTTGATAACGAAATTTCAGACTCTATTTTATTATGTGTATTTATATGCACTTAGTTTTTTGTTTTGCACACTCCAAATTCACTTAGTACTATGTTATTATTTCAATAAAGGTTTTTAGATGTATAAAGTGAATTTATATAATTACTCTTATATTTTATATTTTTAATCTTTCTATCATTTTCTTTTTACTTTTTATATATCTTACAATTTATATCTAATGTTCTCTCAAGGTTTATCATTTTTCTATTTTCTTTGATATTACTGCATTTTTATTTTAAATATTTTACTCAACGTCAAATCATGTAATTTTTATTTTAATGTTAATTTTTTTAACTTTTTTATTTGCGTATTCTTTAAAAAAAATTTATTTTGTTTCAAAGACTATTGATATTTCTTTATTTTATTATTTAAATATTCTCTATACTTTGTAACATTAAATAACTTATTTTTTGTTAATTAAAATATATAATTTATAAATAAATTCTCACCCGCATAGAGTGTGCAAATTTTAATAATATGTGTATGTGTATATATATATATATATGTATGCATTTATTATGCATAATATCATCATGATTGGACTTCGGGTATTTGTAATGTAGATGTGGATCATCAAAAGTAGGGAACAAGGATTAGATGCCTTAGGCCACATTAAGTGGTGACCAAGTCTCTCTTCAGGTAATGCCTCCCCATCATTTATAGCGACATCTTATGCTTCTTTTGTGGCCCTAAGCAGCCACTAATCTTGCTATTTGTGCTAGATTCCTTACATCAAAACCACCGCATGCACCATTCTCTTACATTTTCTTCTTCACTGTTGCATCGATGGAGTCACAAGCCCGAAACCCTCGGGCGACCCAGAACCCGAGCTCCATTCCGAGCCCACTAGGTGTTGTGTAGAAAGTGAAGTAAAACTTGGTTTTCAGGTCTAAGTGGGCTGAATTGAATGGAGCCATGGGGGACTTAGGGACACACCTTCCCATCGTTTTGGCCTTAACTCTGGTCAAGAATCTTGATCTTGGAACCACGTTGATCTTCAGCGGTGCTTACAATTTTGTGACAAGTGCAATCTATGGAGTTCCCATGCCAGTTCAGCCCATGAAGTCAATAGCTGCAGTGGCCATCTCCAATCTCAGCTTTGGCATTCCTGAGGTGATGGCTTCTGGAGTTTGCACTTCTGGAATACTGTTCCTGTTAGGTGTCTCAGGCTTGATGCAGCTTGTGTACAGGCTGATTCCAATATCTGTTGTCAGGGGAATTCAGCTGGCACAGTGCCTGTCGTTTGCCATGACAGCTGTCAAGTACATTAGGAAGGTGCAGAATTTTACTAAATACCAAATCTGTAGGGGAGAGGCATTGGCTGGGGTTGGACGGATTGCTTTTGGCTCTTGTTTGTGCTTGCTTTGTCAAAATGGTTAATGGTTCTGGGGTTGAGAATGACGTCAGGGAGACTGATAGTGAAGTGGCTGACTCCGGCAGGAGGACTGCCAGGAGGAGAAGATTGAGGGGAATCATTGCTTCCCTTCCCTCAGCATTTATAATCTTCTTGCTTGGAGTGGTTTTGGCTGTTATAAGAGGGCCTAAAGTTGTTAAAGGTTTCAAATTTGGGCCATCTTCTATAGGAGTTCTCTAGATTTCTAAGCATGAATGGAAGAAAGGGTTCATCGAGGGAACCATCCCTCAACTCCCCTTGTCAATATTGAACTCAGTGATTGCTGTTTGTAAGTTATCAACAGATCTTTTCCTCGATAAGGACATTTCAGCTACATCCGTGTCTATCACCGTTGGCCTGATGAACCTTAATGGGTGCTGGTTTGGGGCGATGCCATGCTGCCATGGAGCTGGAGGGCTGGCCAAGCAGTACAAGTTTGGTGGCACGTCTGGTGGCTGTGGCATTGCTTGGTGTGGTTAAGTTAGTTCTGGGCTTGGTTTTAGGCAGCTCTTTGGTGAAAATTTTGGATCAGTTTCCTGTTGGGGTCTTGGGGGTTCTGCTCTTGTTTGCAGGGATAGAGCTGGCCATGTCTGCAAGGGACATGAATTCAAAGGAGGAATCTTTTGTGATGCTCATATGCGCCGCTGTTTCGCTTGTGGGATCGAGTGCTGCACTTGGATTTCTTTGTGGGATGGTTACATATTTGCTTGTTAGGCTGAGGAAACTTGGGGACAGCCAGTCTTGCTCCACCTTCTGGTTTAACCAAAACCCATAGCGACTTTACTTCAGAGGATTTCTCTTGTATGGTTTTGCATTTCTCTTGGTCTGTGGTTGTGCTGTTGTAGTGTACTTAGTTCCTCATGAAGGTTTAAGAATAAGAAGCTTGTCTAGTTTTTCTTTCTTCGCTGTTCTTGAAATGTCAAGACAACTAGAGAAATGCAGTAAAGTAAAGAAGGTGCCTACAACTAACTATTAAGTTCTTTCATCTGCATTCTGAAGAAATCATAGCAACCACCTTTTTGTGTGCCATTAAACAGATGTCATAGTTATCAGATGCATTCACATGTCCCAGAAAATTTCTAAATATTGCACAGATTGGTGGTCAGAATCTTTCATGGGTGCTGGAAATTCCATGAAGATATCAGTGCACTTGCCAAAGCAGGTTTCCGATCTTAATCCATCAGCCAAAGTCCATGTTTTGTGTCGGAGAGAAAATAGCATACCACGTTGGACTTCTGTCAGCATTGTTTTGATCAAAGACATTCACTACTCTGGTAAAATTTAGACAATATTAGCTATGAGAGCAAATCCAAGAAAGAGTGAGGGATAATATCAGTCATTTGCCCTTTTGGCATGATGGCTAAACCTTGCTCTTGACAACAATGGGATCTTAATCTTGGAATTGAAATTAATGTGGGTCAAATCAAAAGAATAAATCTCTAATACACAAGAGAAAAAATTGTAATCGGAAAGAAGTTAAAGAACTTCAAGAATTTATTGTCATGGAGAGAAAATCAGCTGCACACAGGTTAATTTATTCTCCTGATAAATTAACAAGTCTTGCAGATAAATTCACCCCAAGATCTCTACAATATAATCCTCTCACCAGCCAAAGTTGATTAGTACATCAACCATTTATTAGTTTCATTCTAGTCCTTTTGCATGCAACAAGTATGTCTTTGTCTTTCTAATTCAGTGCACCATGCACCATAGTTAAAAGTGCTGTTCCCACGTTTTTCTGAAGGTGCTTATTTGTTGTAATGATATTTTTGGAAATGAAATTTTAATTAGCTTTTATGCATGCATTGTGCTTATGAACATCCAAATAGACATAAAGATAAGCCTTTTTTATCCCTTAACAGATTAAGTTACATAAATGAAGAAATAGTACAAGAACAATACCAGTAGGGATCAAGATCAAACTACTGAAGAAAATCAAAGGGAGCCACGTTACGTCATACATAAATCGGATATTAGATACATGTTGTCATACTTATTCCTCACAAGCTAGCAGCAACTAGTGCTTAGTTTCCTTGCATTACATTCTTTAAGGTTGGTACAGGTAGGAGCACTTGCCATAGCATCTCTCCAATCTTTCGCCACCAGCCAAGTGAAAAAAATCTATAATTCAATTCCAAAAGCAGTTTTCCGAGGGCAGGATTATGTCTGAACATCAGTGTAAAATCAACCAAGAAGAGCGTTTGTGTGTAAGAGAGGGAGAGAGGGCTGTAGTACCTTCACTGACGAGACGACGACGTTGCAGAGAGCATCTAACCTGACAATAGTACTGATATCCAGAAGCGGAAAGAGGAGCACAGTTGTAATAACATCCCAGCATCTGAGCTCTTGGTTTGTTACTCCTCAGAAAGCAATCATTGTAGCATCCTCCCCAGCAAGTATATCTCTATGCACTCACACGATTAGGCAGCATCACCAAAGCCATCAAAACCACCACCACCCCCACCACACCGATCCTCCTCTCCAAGGCCCCCCACCCTAGCTTTTGCTCTCTGCAGAAGTTGGTACCTATTTCTTTTTGCCATTGTACTGTTTAAAAAGGAGAGTACTATGCATGCAGTCCATTAAAGTCCAACCACTTCAGTGACCATTAATACCACACATTTATTAGGTGGTTGTGTGTTTTATCCTTTATTCCCCTAAGGAAGCAGATTTTACCGCATGTGTCCAACATGATAATATTTTCAGCAATCTTAGTGAGGTAAAAGTTCATGGTAAAATCTGAAATCAACAGTGGCAAGTTTCACACAGGAAGATATTGCTTATCAGGTGAATATATTTCAGTGGATTCTGTTCATTTTTCCAGACAGACATATTGCTGAGTTTTAATGCATAAATCTTTTAACCGTATTTTGACATCATAATACAGGAAACCAATCAGGTCCAGCTCAAAGAGGAAACAAAGGACAACTGCAAATAGGACAACACAATAAATTACTGGGATATGTTATTGTTCAAAAAGCTTCAGCTGGAGCCGGGTCATAAATTGGTAGGGCGATATGTAAATTCATTTTAATCTTAAAAATTCTTTTACATATATGTGCATTTAACATAGAATGATGTCCCTGTTACGTGTGATGGAGAGGGATGTTAGAATTAGTATAGGGAATTAACTGTATCACAGAAGTCAGCCTGATAATTAGGTAGAGAGGCAGAGTGCAGATACTATTGGCCATTAAAGATCGCTTTAGCCTTGCAAGGAGGCTTAGATATATTTTTGTTTTTCACACAAAAGGAGACCACAGTACAACGTAGGTAGGAAACAGGATTAAAAGTACAGCCGATCTTGACAAGGGAAAAATTTTAGTCCACTAGTTATATCTTCTCTGGCAATCAATAAAAGAACAACTAGTCCCTATTAGTTTAAAATCATAGCAGACAGTATAATCCCCTCAGAGAAATCCTATTATGAAGAGTGATACAGAATCAAGAAAAACTAACATACAACACGTATCGCATAAAACTTTTGAAAATCCCTTTGCACCTTAAGTCCCATATATTATACACCATGACTTCACAATGTGAACTTTTCTTGCTAATTATATTTAATGATGCGACTCCACAATTTATCTAATCTGTAGACTTCTGTCTCCGCGAGAAAAAGCTTCAATGTCAAACGTATGGATCATTCACAGTGGTAAATCTAACTGTTACCCTCTTCTCAAGAGTTGCCAATCATAGATTCAGTGCTCCACTAGCCATTATCCGAATGGATTTCCTTCTGATAATGAAGAATTAGGTGCAGCAGGCGAGGACTCTATTCCCCTTGCTGGCTGAATTGGGTTAAGGGATGCAAATGCATCTTCAGATCTGCCAACATGACCGATTTCTTGAGGCCTGCAAGGAAAGACTAATTATAAATGCTAAATCAATCGTGTAAAGAAATAGAAATTAACATGCTTAATCTTGTACAGACGCATTACCACCATTTCCATGTATAAAGGAAAAATTACATAAGAAATCAGAAATTTGAAGTTCTGGATCAAATAATAAAATAGTTTGAGAATCATCAAAGTCTGACAAGGCTAAGGCAGGTAAATAATAATTAGATGTGGACATGTAGGTAGGCAGATTTACTTTAATTTCCTTTTGCTCCCAACGAAATTCGAGAACAAGCAAAAACAAAAATTACCTGCTAAGTTGCATGTTATTAGGTAGCTGCCCCATGTAAGCACCAGCCACTAAATAATTGGATAAGCATACAAACAAGCAGTGTTAGCATGTGAAAAATGAATTTCAAGTGGCGGGAAAAATAGTACTTATTTTCTTTTTTTCTCTTACCTTGAGGCATGTTCATCCCGTATCCATATTGGGACACTTGAGAAGACAGCTCTGTTGCATAAACTGATGGGTGAGAGCCTAATGCTGTTGAAATTGGCATGTTTGGCAGAGCTCCTTGCAATGATGACATTGAAGGAAACTAAATAAAAGAATGATGACAAGCAACAAAGTTAAGAAATTATCAGGTCAAAAATATAATGTTCCTTGCCAGATACAAGATTGTGCAGTTAGTAGGTACAAAGAAACACTAGCTAATTAAGATAGAACTTGAGTGCTAACTTTGACATAATGTTAGGATTTGGTATTCGATCATCCGTGGTCTACATGTTATGGTTAGATGAGAAATCTATGCTTACCATTGCTGCTTGAACTTGGAATTTGTCATCATTGAGATCAAAAGGGTTTCTTGGCCTTGAGGGATTGGCAAAAGCAGCTACAGACTAGAAGAAGGACTCTATTTAGATTGATGCCATCCCATAGTATTTCAGTCTTTAAATTTATCAAACAATGAGCTTGCGATTGTAGATATGACATACCATTGCAGGAGATTGGAACTGCAAGCCATATCCTGTTCCATGAGGTGGATGCAAGTGCCAACCAGCAAACGCTGGAGTGAATGCATTGATGTGTGAACTGAAAAGGTCCTGCGTATCACAGTCCACAGACTTGAGAAAAATTCTTGGAGAAGATTTCACAGAATTCAGGAATGATATGAGTATGCTATTACCTGCGGAAGAGCCTTTCTTCCGCTAGATGTGGTCCCTTCTTTTGAATTGACAGCTTGCGATGATTGCTCAACCGGAGCACTTCCAACTGATCTTGGATCATTTGGTGCAGATGATTTATCCAACTGCTGCAATTAAGAACAAGGAAGTACCAAACTGTAAACACGCCAAAGATTTCACTTTGATGCAGCATACTATCTATTTTGTTTGGATATAGTTCTATTAATCGCGAACAGAATTTTTGATGTAGAAAGCATTACTATTCTCCTAACCTGATCGGACAAAGCATCAACAGATGTAGCACTTTGTGGAGCATCAGAACTGGCGTTTCTAGGAGGAGGAGAAACAGAAGTCTGGTTTTGTTGCATAGAAAGCAACGGATGTACCTGATTCATTTGCGCCATAGGATCTCTGTTAGTAACACCCAACTGTTGATCATTCTTGATAACTGTAGTAGCAGGAGCTTCAGGACTATTTGAAACATCAGGTGCTTTTCTTGTCCCAACATCCATAGCCTCTGAATTGTTTGGCTGAGTTGCATTTGCACCAACAGGCATTTGAGATGTACCAGTTGAAGGAGATGTCACAGGTTCTGACCAGTCCAATAACAAAGACTCCAACGAGTTCACATTAGGAGCATTAACAGCCATTTGAGTCTTAGAAGGGGCAACAGAGCTGCTTTCATTACTGTTTTCTGAAGTTATTGGCTCTGCCTGAGGTTTAGCTGTATTCTGAGTAGGCTCAGGTGTGGCATCAAAATCAATCAAGCTACTTGGATTTACGCTCTTATTTTGCTCTGGTTTCGCACCAGGGGGCCCCGGAATAGTAGCATCATCTCTTTTCTGCCACAATGAATGAAGAAACATAATGTCTTCTGACTTCATCTTTACAGAAATAGCAGAATATTATGTTTCAGACTTTAAAATACTATTGAAACCGTAAAATTATTATCATGTTGTTCCAAAGGATGGATTGGTTTTGGAGGCACATCCCCTTTCTTCAGCTTTAAACTTGATTGGCCACCGCTCTCCCTCTTAAACACTTCAAATGGTTAGTTTAATGAACTCACCTGACCTGTAGCAGAGCCTTCAGCATCCTTCCCATCATTAGCTTTAGGAGGTTCACCAATTTTTAGTGCTGGAGCTTTCTCACCTAAAAAATGTTTAATGGGGCGTATTGCAGGAAGATTTGTTGGTGTGCCCCGATGAGAAGCAGGTGAACTGCTCCCAGATCTAGGCTCTTTGTTTGCGCACCTTTCGTAGTGTTTCACACTTCCATCATCCCGGTACCTATCATCAACTATCTCAAAACGAATAGGACGATTCTTATTGCTACCAGACCTCACATTTTCCTGCATGTTCTGTGGACTTCTCTCCTCAAAGATATCTCTGAAATCTAATTCCTTGTCCCCTCTTGATGGACTAGATTTCTCTAATGAACTACGTTCACCCACGTTATATCTGCCACCATTACTAGTTCTTTCAAAAGAAAGCCTCTCCAAAAAGTCATCCCTCCCACCCCGACTGGAATGCTGCTCGACATAGTTATTCCTTGAATCCTGCAAGTGTGTACATCACATTAAACAGAAGTAGGTCCAATGAGTATTGGCTACTCCAAGTTGCTTTGCATATGATAACATCAACAGCGTTCAAGCCTAAAAATGCAAGGTTGTACATATATTGTCATGAGCAAGTGCCTTACCGGTTTAATCATTGATACCTTGGTAGAATTGTTCTCACGAGCATACCTCCTATCGATGTACACATGTTTCACAAATTCTCGAAGCCTTGGAAGATTCCTGAAATGCAATTTATATCCTTGTCAGAAACCTGTTTCTAGCATAAGATGGCATAATAAGGTACTCCAGCAGTATATTTTAACCTGTTGTCGGGAAGAGAGTTACGTTCTGGATCCCATGTCTTGAAATAAATTTCCCTTACTCTCTGGAAAATCATTTACAGCCAAGTAATACGAAGAGCTTTGGCTTATGCACTTAAGGCATGCAAACAAAAATTGTATCACTCTAACCTGGTTTCCCCCAGCTTGAAGAGCTGTAATTTCTTCTTCAGTGAACTTTGCCATCGACACTGACTTTACTCGATGTGTAAATTCTCGACTGTTATAATTTAGGGAACCAATCAATATATATCTTCTACAATTACTCAGGTGGAAATCTGCATGACACTAATACAAAAGTGTTGGCGTATTTTGATTATAAAGTATGTGACTTACTGCACTCCACTACAAATTGTGCAGACAAATGTCCAGAAAGTTGTGCAGACATACTGAGGCCCCTGCTTACAGAGAAAAAAAATGGTTACATGCATTAATATAAAATGAGTGAAAAACTCGTTGTGGTTAACATTTCCATATCTGGTCTGAGAACTGCATGCATCAATGTTATAAACGCAAAACTGTATTAGAGTACATGCAGTTGTATATTGCATGATGAAAAGCCGATTACCAACATTTTCATTAAGAATTCAGATCAATTCCATAGGCAAACTATATTGGTCAATGCAGATATCAGGAATCAGGGATCCTCCTATATCATAATTTTCACGAATTTCAATATTTAAATAGTAACAAATGCTTCCAATAGTCAATTAAAATTCTATGCTACAAATAAATGAAGAATCGCTAGCAGATGTTAAATACAATGTCTGTGACTCTTATTTAAAAATGGCGTATTTGTTCATATGAAAGCAAATCTCCAAAAATAGTGCTGCAGGCGTTCTCCAGTTTTCCTTCTCAAATTACCATAGCAAAAGAGTATAACACTACACATGTTTCGTTCAAAATGCAATAGAAAGGGCAACCTAGAAATCTTACCAAGCTGTTGCAATTGATGCATCTCCGATTCTCAGGTTGCTTTAGGAGACCACGAATGATCGTCTCAGTTCTCTGCTCATCCTTTGCTCGTCGAGGCATTTTTTTCCCTTATTTAACCCCAATTCACCCTCTGAACTAATTACAGACAAGTGAGATTACAAATAGATCAGAAAAAATGAGAATAAATAAAAAACCATTCGTGCTTCAATTTATTCCTGAAATTGTTATTACGCAAAGTCTCAATCGCATTAAATATACAGTGTTGGCGTTCGACAGACACTAGCCATAATTGTTAATATAACATGCTTATACAAAATATGAGTCTCAGTTTTGTTGATTTCTTTCACGCAAGGGAAATGCACAACGCACTTGAATCTTCCTTTTTCGAGGATTGCAAGAGTAGCGGATGTATTTCCCCCTTTTTCTTCAAATTTTTTTGCTTAATTTATGGCGATGGATTGCAGAGAGAGGAAAAGGAATACGAACCTGAAAATTTATTGTGCTGCTGGCTGTTATGCAAAGGCATAGGAGGTCAGGAGGGATTGTTGGCGGTTTTGACGGTTGGTCTCTGTCTTTTGCTTCCCTCTTAATTAATTTTTTAAATAAAATTTATAAACTTACAGGATTCAAAAATATCTAATGAGTTACTTAATTTTATAAATTATTTAAAATACTTAGCAAAGCTTATTTCTTTATAGATTATAATATCATATAACTTATATAATATTTTTATAACTTATGAGCCCACAAATATTATTTTAAAATAAACTAATAAAATGTTTAACTAAAAAAAAAATAAGATCATCTTATAAATTTTTCAAAATTTGTAATTATAATTGAACGTATATTTTATACAATGACAGTAAAATCAAACTAAATGTCATTAATACATTGCAAATTTTCATTCTTGTATGTCACTCAATTTTGATGATAATATGAAATGCCTTCTATTCATAGTAGCAATTTTGATTTATTAAGATGATTTCCCTTTTCTTTTAATTTTATTTGCGTTATGCTATTGAATTTTGTTGGAAATATTAAATGTTAATTCGTATACTTATTAGCAGAGGTTTTGATTTATTAAGATGATGTTTTGTAACAATTGAAGTAATTTAAGGGAAGAGACGATGGAGCAAGTGAGTGGAAGGATTCATTAAGAATCTGAAGAGAATAGAGAAGACTACAAATGCCAACAAATGCCATATGAACTGTGCCCATCTTGATAACGAAATTCTAGACTCTATTTTATTTTGTGTATTTATATGCACTTAGTTTTTTGTTTTCCACACTCCAAATTCACTTAGTACTATGTTATTATTTCAATAAAAATTTTTAGTTGTATAAAGTGAATTTATATAATTACTTTAATATTCTATATTTTTAATCTTTCTATCATTTTCTTTTTACTTTTTATATAATTTAGAATTTATATTTACATGTTCTCTCAAATTTTATCATTTTTCTATTTTTTTTGATATTACAATATTTTTATTTCAAATATTTTTTCACAACGTCAAATCATATAATTTTTATTTTAATGTTAGTTTTTTTAACTTTTTTATTTGGGTATTCTTTAAAAATTTATTTATTTTGTTTCAAAGACTATTGATATTTCTTTATTTTATTATTTAAATATTCTCTATACTTTGTAATATTAAATAACTTATTTTTTATTTATTAATATATATAATTTATAAATAAATTCTTACACGCATAAAGTGTGTAAATTTTAATAGTATATTATCAAGTATTTGATCTTATTTTGGTTGCACAATGTAAAATGACGTATTTATTCTATTTTAGTTTCATTACGTAAGATAACATGCTTATCTTCATAATAAGTTCTTTTGTTTTTTTTTAATCTTTTATTTCTCCCATTTCTTTTAGTTTGTTTTTATTCGAATTTTCTTTTTGATTTTCTCACCCTTAATTTTTTATCTTTTTTTTTTCTTTTTTTAAGTATTTTATATATTTTAAATTTCAAACAATAATATTATATTATTTAAAATACAATAATTTTATACACGGTGTTCCAATTTCACTAGTAAGAGATTGAAGTGCTTATACACTCACCTAATGCCCTCGTAGTTTTAGATCTTCGTTCAGGGCAAGACATATGGGCCGACAAACAGAGGCATTATACACTCCAAAATTTTCTGGGCCCAACGAACACACAACGAGCTTAGCCCAAAACAAAGTATTGAGCCCAGCCTATTACCGAATTTTGAACAATCTCCTTCCAACGCGAGAAAAGCGCCGATAGAGCCACCGAGCAGCGGTAAAAGCTGCAATCTCACGGCTTGGAAAACGCTCAAAAATCTCATCTAACGTTCAAGCTTCCTCCTATTCTTCAGCTGCCCTCAACAGCCAATCAAATATTCATCAAACCAAAGCCCCATTTTTTTGCCACACACCACACTTCCCCCAAACAAGCAAACCCTCAAAGCGCCTGCCATGGAGAAAATGGCACTCCACTTGCTTCTGGGCCCGTTGTTTCTCTTCCTCTTTAACCTCCCCGCCGCGCATCAGGTATCCGTTCCGGTCGATCGTCAGCGCAGGCAGCTCCTGTCCTACAATGGCGACCCTCTTGCGGCCGAGCCGTGGCTCAAGTTTGAAAACCCTAGGCTGAAGAACGCTTACATAGCACTGCAAGCTTGGAAGGAAGCCATGCTTTCTGATCCAAAGAACATAACGGCCAACTGGGTTGGAGCTGACGTGTGCAACTACACTGGTGTATACTGCTGGCCGGCACCGGATGAACCGTGCGAGCGCACGGTGGCCGGCATTGACATCAACCATGGAGATATCGCCGGGAGGCTCCCGCACGAGCTAGGGTTGCTCTATGATCTCGCCCTGTTTCATCTCAATTCGAATCGGTTCTGCGGCGCAATTCCGCAGAGTTTCGTGAATTTGAAGACCCTGTTTGAGCTTGATCTCAGCAATAACCGTTTTGCAGGGGAGTTTCCTGAACTCGTCCTCCAACTGCCGAGTCTCAAGTACTTGGACATTCGGTACAATGAGTTCGAAGGCGAGCTTCCGAAAGGACTTTTCGAGAAAGATTTTGACGCCATTTTTATTAACAACAACAGATTTTCTTCTGCCTTGCCGGAGAACATCGGCAACTCGCCTGTGTCGGTCATCGTTATGGCCAACAACGGGTTTGAAGGCTGCCTTCCTGCAAGTTTGGGGAAAATGGCAGCGACCTTGAACGAATTGATCCTCACCAACAACGGTCTTTTGTCGTGTTTCCCGAACGAAATCGGGAAGCTGAAGAACCTGACTGTGTTGGACGTGAGCAGGAACAAAATTGTCGGTACCTTGCCGGAGAGAATCGGAGAAATGGACAGCCTGGAGCAGCTGAACGTGGCGCATAACATGTTGTCTGGAAAGATCTCCGTCAGGACTTGCCAGCTTCCGAATTTGGCCAACTTTGCTTATGATTACAACTTCTTCTCAGACGAGCCTCCGGCGTGCTTGAAACTGCCCAAATTTGATGACAGAATGAACTGTTTCAGAGGTAGGCCGAAGCAAAGATCTGAATCGCAGTGTCAGAGGTTCTTGTCCAAGAGGATTCACTGTAGCAGTTTCGGATGTGATGCCTCTTCGCCTCCGTCAGTTCCTTTATATCCGCCGCCAGTTTATTCCCCTCCTCCTCCTCCGCGGTCGCCTCTGGCACCGCCGTTCCCACCGTCACCATCTCCACCACATCTTTCTTCTCCGCCTCCATCCAGCAATCGACAGCCCCCGCCGACACCACCGACCCCCACCTACATCTCTCCTAGCCCGCCTTTACCAACTCCTTCACCTCCACCGCCACTGTGTCCATGCGTAAGTTCTCCTCCTACGCCATCACATCCACCGCCGGTCTTCTGATCATCTCCATCTTCAAACTCCTCGCACTTTGGTTCTTTCCTGCACGTAAGTCATGAAAGGTAAAAGATGAAAGAGCAGGAATGCACATGCATCTCTCCGAAGCATTCTTTTTGGGTTAACAATGCTTGTAACAAATGCATAAGGTAAAGAGAAACTTCTGATTATTAAATATCCATTTTGTCCCCTCTTCATATTCAGTGGTAAGGCGGAATTATATCTTACAAATCATAACCCAATGTCTATATTTGGGAGTAGAGTTATGTTTGATGTGATTTTTGATAAAAGTAGTAGTTATATGTTTGAAAAGTATGTGTTAATAATGATACGAAGAATATAATTTATTTGATTATATATAATATATATATAATGATAATTAAATAATGTAATATTTTATAGAGATCACTGTTATATTATAAGATATAAATAATAATAAATATGTGTGTATATATACATGTGTGTGTGATAGATAGATAAGGAAAGCAAGAAATATCTCAGCAAATGCCATTGGCATCTCAAGAATTAATATCAAATTTCACGTGTGTATTTTTGAACATGAGAAGTCAAAGAATAAGCAGGTGGATGTGCGTCGAGCAATGGTCTTCACTTCAATTTCTCAAATGACAAATCAATAATTCAAGTTCCATCATTCCATTAAGTGAGTGTGTTGGCAAAAATAAATAAATAAATAACAATAAAAATTTCACAGAATGAACTGAAACAGTGAATTAACTCCACTTAGGTCACAGGTCGCATTAAAAAACAAAAAATCACTGTGCAAAAATTTTTTTTCGGGATTTGCTCTTTGTTTGGATGCGAATTGTATGGGTAGAAGAATTGGCACAAAAATTTAGGAATAATTTAAAATTAAGAAAAAAAAAGATAAAAAAGTTATTTTATTAGGTATTATGTCTAGATGTTTGTTTTTAAGTTATACACTTTCAAATACATACATATTCAATTATTATATATTTTTTAAAACTTTATCTATTTTTTTTCTCTTATTTTTACATAATTTTTAAGACAAAATACATCGAAACACATGTCAAAATTCAAAATCTAGCAATAAATTTTAATAAATACAAAGTCCCATCCAAAAATTCGTATCGTTTTTTTCTTTTCTTTTTTCGCCAAACAGAACTTGTCGATAGAGCGGACGGCGCACGAGAGTGGCGACGGCTTGGGGCTACCAAACAACAATTAATTTCATGAAAGTTCGTGTGTAAAATTTTTTATAACTTAATAAAATTTTATTTATTGAAAAAATATAATAAAAATTAAATTATTTTACATTTAAAAGTATATAAAAATTTATATACACACGTATAACGAGTAAACTGAAAGATATAGAAAGTATGAAAGGAAAATAGTATAAATTTATACTAAAGTATAATGGAAAACAAAAAATTATAAATTATTAAAGTAATGGCATTATAGTAATTTAATAGTGTATAAATAAAATTAAAATTTTAACCTTACTATATAAGTACATATAGATATAGAGAAGAAATGAGTAAGGTTTATAAAATAGATTTTAAGTTGCACACTGTTGGATTCCATTAATACAGAAAATAAGGATATTTTTAAAAATGAATTAAAAGTTCAAAAATTTAAATGGGGGCCTCCCTATTCCCTATTCTTAAACAGTATAAATATTTTTCTTGCGTCATTGCAACAATTTTTTTATGACAATTGACTGCCATAATGGCTGAATTGCTTCATTAATCTATACATGTCTGTATTGTTATATATATAATATTTTTTATTTCTTTTGCCATTCACACACCCCCCATAGCCTCTTATTTATGGAAATGGGATACAAACCATTGAGATGTCGAGAACTTTTATTTATATATATATATATATATATATAATATTTGGCTAGGTTATGTTTCGACATAGCAATTATAATATGAAAAGAATAATATGTATTTATGTTATACAGAATGATTTTCTAATTCATATTAGCTTTAAATAATCTCTTTATCCAGAAAAAATTTCTTAGTCAGTGTTGAAGGAAATTAAGGCAATCTTTGGGTTGTATTGGCTAAAAAGAAATGTTTGGGCCCAATTATCGTAGTTTGGGCCTACGGCAAATTGGTGGACTGGTGGGCCATTTAGCTTAGTCTTGTATTGCTGAACCTAGAAATCCTAACCAATATTAATACGTGATCTTCTATTTTTTGCTAAAATTTTTAGTCTGTTATTATTGAATAATATAAATATATATATTAATTATAACTCTATCTCCTATAATTAAAAAATAATTATTTTAATTTCTTTAAAATAGTCATGATAATAAATCTATTTACACTATTTCAAAATTATTTTTGGTCTTACAATATAAATGAATTTAAAAACTTTAGTTTTTTTCTTTTTCCACCTTGTTACTATCATTTTAAACTCTCTATTTTGTTGAAATTAGTTTCTTATTTTTCTCAAATTTTTTTATTACCTCTATTTTTTTATCTTTTTTTAAAAAATATACAATAAATTAATTTTATTTTATTATTGGACTGCTAAAAAATATAATTATTAATGAAATTATACATTTTTTTTTATAAGCATCACACACATAAAGTGTGCAAATTTTGCTGATTATATAGAAGGTGCAAGAGTGTTATATTGCTGCCTTGGTTTATCAAAGTAAATTTTTCTTGTATTATTATTATTTTCTATTAATCTATACTTGTTTGTCTCACCATCGTCTCCAAATTTTCATCATTTTAATTTTATTTTTTAACTTTTTATTTATTTCTATTGTATCTTTGAATTTATTTTTATTTTTATTTCATTTTTCTCTAAACACCAATTGACTTTTCATTAATTTCCTTTTAAGTTTCTCGTGTAATTTTATATTAATTATTAAAAATAGTTTGCATAGGTTATTAATTGTCAAATTTTAATCAAACAAATATAATTATCTTGCCTTAATCAAAATAATATATATATACACATATATATATATATATATTCACATATTTATTTACAAAATAATAAAATTTAAAAAAATGAAAAATGGTTTGATGTCTTATTTCCTTGGAAATTTTTGTATTTCTTAAATCTGAATCTGGTGGCATGTCATTTTCTTTTCTTTCAAATTTTATTTTCTAATAAGTCAAATCTTGAAAATTACTACACTAAAAGCCAACCTACCTTTTGCCATTAAATTCAATTTCATTAGCACAAATGTATATTAATTAATCCCTCTGTCGTAGTCAAATAATCGTCATACAGTGACAAAATGCCACGATGAGTGCTGCTTTTTTTTGAAAAATGCCTGTAATTGGAATAATTTAGCTTATAGTTGCAATGCACAGCATCACCCTTAAGACCCTTAATCTTCCATCCTAAATATGAACTATTGAATTCAAATTATATTTTCAATAATTGCCACTTTTAAATAATATATTGAGTTTTTAGCTGGAATAACATACCTAATTGACTGCCCACTTTACTAATAAAAGATAAAAATTAGAAAAAAAACAAGTTTGACATTTTGTTTGGCTAAGACTTATGCACTTCATTTGTCCATTCATTGCACATGAAAAAGGACAAATATCACAAAGGATTGAGACATAACATCACATTACATTCCAAACAACCTGTCAGATTTCCAAGAAAAACACAATTAAGGGCATCCCTTTCAATTTGTGTTGACATTTGATTTCCCTCATAATTAATGAAGTCAGTACTGTTGCAAAGATTAAACAAATGCACCATCTTCACATTATTCCAAAAAATCAATATCATGCTCACCTCAATGAAGCAGATAGAAGAAAAATAAATTCACATGTCATAACCCACAAATTTGATTATTGAAATATAAAATAATATAATATATTTACACACACACACACACACTGTGATTTAAAAATTTACACAAAAATAGTAAAAATTGACGAAAAGACCCAAGATTCAATAAATTGGGGTGAGTCTCCGCACATAACACCTATCTATTTTTTATTTTGTAATTGGAAATAATTTAGCTTATAGTTGCAATGCAAAGCATCATTCGCCTATGTTTGGATCCAATTTGACATCCACCTAAATCATTTATTACAAATATATAACACATCCAAATATCACTTTTTTTTTTTTAATCTATTTCTCTCTCCTATTTTTACATTATTCCTAAATTTCCTTGTCAAATTTTTATCCTCCTAAATTTGAATCCAAGCATAGCCTGAATATTCCATCCTAAATATGAACTATTAATGAATCCAAATTATATTTTTATTAGTTGAAATTTATAAATAATATATTGATTTTTTTGCTTAAATAGCATGCCTAATTGATGGCCCACTTTACTTTACCAATAAAAGATGAAAAATAGGAAAAAAAACAAGTTTGACTTCTTGGCTAAGACCCATGCACTTCATTTATTCATTCATTACACATGAAAAGGACGAATAGCACAAAGGATTGAGAGATAAAATCACATTAAATTCCAAACTGCCGTCAGATTTCCAAGAAAAACACGATTAAGGGCATCCCTTTCATTTGTGTTGACATTTGATTTCCCTCGTAATTAATGAATTCAGATTCGGATTTAGTACAGGTGCAAAGACTAAGCAGATGTATTGTCTTCACATTACATCAAATAATCTCACATCAATGAAGCAAAATAGAAGAAAAATAAATTGGATTATTGAAAAAAATAAATATATATATATATATATATATATTGTGATTTAAAAATTTAAGCAATTTTTAAATCACACGAAAGTAGTAAAAATTGACAACGAGACACTAGAGTTATGTGGTTCACCAAACAAGCTTTACGTCCACAGAAATATGTTATTCCTTCGTCGTTTAAGTACAAAGACAATGAATAATATATCAGATATGATTGTTGTTTATCTCTTCCTATATACGAAGAGGACCTTCGACCTTCGATCTTTATTGCCATAATGTGCCGCGTCAGGCGCACATTTAATTTTCTCACTATCGTGATGGAGGTAATCGTCGATGTTACTGCCGAATAACCGTCCTATTTGGGTGCTAGGTTGGCCGGGATGCTCGAATGTCTTTCTACTCAATCGAACTAGAACTCAGGATTTGCAGCCTTTCCGACAAATTCAATTAATGCTTGAGGTGACTCTTTTCTTGTATTCATCTTTCCATATGTTTTTTTTATCGTAAACCCTCATACACAAAGTGAATTGATATTGTTAAAGTAAAAATGATAAATGATATCTGAGTTATATCAGTATGTGTGTGTGTGTGTGTGTGTGTGACATCATCATGATTGGACTTAGGGCATTTGTAATGTAGATGTGGATCATCAAAAGTGGAGAACAAGGATTAGATGCCTTAGGCCACGTTAAGTGGTGACCGAGTCTCTCTTTAGGTAAAGCCTTCCCATCATTTATAGTGACATCTTATGCTTCTTTTGTGGCCCTAAGCAGCCACTAATATCGCTATTTTTGCTAGATGCCTTACATCAAAACCAACGCACGGACCATTCTCTCACATTTTCTTCTTCACTGTTGCATCGATGGAGTCACAAGCCCCGAACTCGGACTCCCAGAACCCTCTGGCGACCCAGAACTGGAGCTCCATTCCGAACTCATTAGGTGTTGTGCAGAAAGTGAAGGAGAACTTGGTTTTCAGGTCTAAGTGGGCTGAATTGAATGGAGCCATGGGGGACTTAGGGACATACATTCCTATCGTTTTAGCCTTAACTCTGGCCAAGAATCTTGATCTTGGAACCACGTTGATCTTCAGCGGTGCTTACAATTTTGTGACAGGTGCAATCTATGGAGTTCCCATGCCAGTTCAGCCCATGAAGTCAATAGCTGCAGTGGCCATCTCCAATCCCAGCTTTGGCATTCCTGAGGTGATGGCTTCTGGAGTTTGCACTTCTGGAATACTGTTCCTATTAGGTGTCTCAGGCTTGATGCAGCTTGTGTACAAGCTGATTCCAATATCTGTTGTCAGGGGAATTCAGCTAGCACAGGGCCTGTCGTTTGCCATGACAGCTGTCAAGTACATTAGAAAGGTGCAGAATTTTAACAAGTCCAAGTCTGTAGCGGAGAGGCATTGGCTGGGGTTGGACGGATTGCTTTTGGCTCTTGTTTGTGCTTGCTTCGTCATAATAGTTAACGGCTCCGGGGTTGAGAATGATGTCAGGGAGACTGATAGTGAAGTGGATGACTCCGGCAGGAGGGCTGCCAGGAGGAGAAGATTGAGGGGAATCATTGCTTCCCTTCCCTCAGCACTTATAATCTTCTTGCTTGGAGTGGTTTTGGCTGTTATAAGAGGGCCTAAAGTTGTTAAAGGGTTCACATTTGGGCCATCTTCCATAGGAATTCTCAAGATTTCTAAGCATGAATGGAAGGAAGGGTTCATCAAGGGAACCATCCCTCAACTCCCCTTGTCAATATTGAACTCAGTGATTGCTGTTTGTAAGCTATCAACAGATCTTTTCCCCGATAAGGACGTTTCAGCTACATCCGTGTCTATTACCGTTGGCCTGATGAACCTTATTGGGTGCTGGTTTGGGGCGATGCCATGCTGCCATGGAGCTGGAGGGCTGGCCGGGCAATACAAGTTTGGTGGCAGGTCTGGTGGCTGTGTGGCATTGCTTGGTGTGGCTAAGTTAGTTCTGGGCTTGGTTTTCGGCAGCTCCTTGGTGAAAATTTTGGATCAGTTTCCTGTTGGGGTCTTGGGGGTTCTGCTCTTGTTTGCAGGGATAGAGTTGGCCATGTCTGCAAGGGACATGAATTCAAAGGAGGAATCTTTTGTGATGCTCATTTGCGCCGCTGTTTCGCTTGTGGGATCGAGTGCTGCACTTGGATTTCTTTGTGGGATGGTTACATATTTGCTTGTTAGGCTGAGGAAACTTGGGGACAGCCAGTCTTGCTCCACCTTCTGGTTTAACCAGAACCCATAGGGACTTTACTTCAGAGGATTTCTCTTGTACGGTTTTGCATTTTTGTTGGTCTGTGGTTGTGCTGTTGTAGTGTACTTAGTTCTTCATGAAGGTTTAAGAATAAGAAGCTTGTCTAGTCTTTTCTTTCTTTCGCTATTCTTGAAATGTCAGGACAACCAGATAAATGCAGTAAAGTAAAGAAGGTGCCTACTGCTAACTATTAAGTTCTTTCATCTGCATTCGGAAGAAATCATAGCAACCATCTTTATGTGTGCCATTAAACAGATGTCATAGTTATCAGATCCATTCACGTGTCCCTGAAAATTTCTAAATATTGCACAGATTGGTGGTCAGAATCTTTCTTTGGTGCTGGAAATTTCATGAAGATATCAATGCACCTGCCAAAGCAGGTTTCCAATCTTAATCCATCAACCAAAGTCCATGTTTTGTGTTGGAGAGAAAATAGCATACCCTGTTGGATTTCTGTCAGCATTGTTTTGATCAAAGACATTCACTACTCTGGTAAAATGTAGACACTATTAGCCATCAGAGCAAATCCAAGAAAGAGTGGGGGATAATATCAGTCATTTGCCCTTTTAGCATGATGGCTAAACCTTGCTCTTGACAACAATGGGATCTTAATCTTGGAATTGAAATTAATGTGGGTCAAATCAAAAGAATAAATCTCTAATACTCAAGAGAAAAAAGTGTAATCGGAAAGAAGTTAAAGAACTTTAAAAATTTATTATCATGGAGAAAAAATCAGTTGCACACAGATTAATTTATTCTCCTAATAAATTAACACGAGTCTTGATAAATTCACCCCAAGATCCTACAATATAATCCTCTCACCAGCCAAAGTTGATTAGTACTTCAACCATTTATTAGTTTCATTCTTGTCCTTTTGCATGCAACAAGTATGTCTCTGTCTTTCTAATTCAGTGCACCATGCACCATAGTTAAAAGTGCTGCTCCCACGTTTGGTGCTTATCTATTGTAATGTTATATTTGGAAATGAAATTTTAATTAGCTTTTATGCATGCATTGTGTTTACGAACATCCAAATAGACATAAAGATAAGCCTTTTTTTAATCCCTTGACAGGTCAAGGTACATAATGAAGAAATAGTACAAGAACAAAAATAGAAGAGATCGAGATCAAACTATTGAAGAAAATCAAAGGGACTCATATTATGTCATACATAAGTCGGATATCAGATCCATGTTGTCATACTTATTCCTCCTAGCAGCAACTAGTGCTTAGTTTCCTTGCATTACATTCTTTAAGGCTTGCAGAGGTTGGAGCACCTGTCATAGCATCTCTCCAATCTTTCACCACCTGACATGTGAAAAAACCTATAATTCAATTCTAGAAGCAGTTTTTCGAGGGCAGGATTATGTCTGAACATCAGTGTAAAATCAACCAAGAAGAGTGCTCGTGTGTAAGAGAGGGAGAGAGGGCTGTAGTACCGGCACTGACGGGACGACAAAGTTGCAGAGAGCATCCAACCTGACAATAATACTGATAACCAGAAGCAGAACGAAGAGCACAGTTGTTCAGACACTGGTAGTAACATCCCAGCAACTGAGCTCTTGGTTTGTTACTCCTCAGAAAGCAATCATTGTAGCATCCTCCCCAGCAAGTATATCTCTGTGCACTCACATGATTTGGCAGCATCACCAGAGCCATCAAAACCACCACCACCCCCACCACACCGACCCTCCTCTTCATGGCCCCCACCCCAGCTTTTGCTCTCTACAGAAGTTGGTACCTGTTTCTTTTTGCCATTGTGGTATTTAAAAAGGAGAGTACCATGCTTGCAGTCCATTAAAGTCCAACCACTTCAGTGACCATTCATACCACACATTTATTAGGTGGTTATGTGTTTTATCCTTTATTCCCCTAAAGAAGCAGAATTCACCGCATGTGTCCAACGTGATAATATTTTCAGCAATCTTAGTGAGGTAAAAGTTCATGGTAAAATCTGAAATCAACAGTGGCAAGTTTCACACAGGAAGATATTGCTTATCAGGTGAATATATTTCAGTGCATTCTGTTCATTTTTCTGGACAGATATATTGTTGAGTTTTAATGTATAAACCTTCTAAACGTATTTTGACATCATAATACAGGAAATCAATCGGGTTCAGCTCAAAGAGGAAACAAAGGACAACTGCAAATAAGACAGCACAATAAATTACTGGAACATGGTATTGTTCAAAAAGCTTCAGCTGGAGCCGGGTCATAAATTGGTAGGGCGATATGTAAATTCATTTTAATCTTAAAAATTCTTTTACATATACATGCACTTAACACAGAATGATGTCTCTGCTAGGTGTGATGGAGAGGGATGTTAGAATTAGTATAGGGAATTAACTGTATCACAGAAGTCAGCCTGACAATTAGGTAGAGTATTGGCCATTAAAGACTTTATCCTTGCAAGGAGGCTTAGATATATTTCTTTTTCACACAAAAGGAGACCACAGTACTACGTAGGTAGGAAATAGGATTAAAAGTACAGCCGATCTTGACGAGGGAAAAACTGTAGTCTGCTAGTTATATCTTCTCTAGCAATCAATAAAAGAACAGCTAGCCCCTATTAGTTTAAAATCATAGCAGACACTGTAATCCCTTCGGAGAAATCCTATTATGAAGAGTGATACAGAATCAAGAAAAACTGACATACAACACGTATCGCATGAAACTTTTGAAAATCCCTTCGCACCTTTAGTCCCATATATTATACACCATGACTTCATAGTGTGAACTTTTCTTGCTAATTATATTTAATGACGCGCCTCCACAATTTATCTAATCTGTAGACTTCTGTCTCCGCAAGAAAAGCTTCAATGTCAAACGCATGGATCATTCACAGTGGTAAATCTAACTGTTACCCTCTTCTTAAGAGTTGAGAATCATAGATTCAGTGCTCCATTAGCCATTATTCGAATGGATTTCCTCCTGATAATGAAGAATTAGGTGCAGCACGCGAGGACTCTATTCCCCTTGCTGGCTGAATTGGGTTAAGGGATGCAAATGCATCTTCAGATCTGCCAACATGACTGATTTCTTGAGGCCTGCAAGGAAAGACTAATTATAAATGCTAAATCAATCGTGTAAAGAAATAGAAATTAACATGCTTAATCTTGTACAGACACAATACCCACCATTTCCATGTAAAAAGGAAAAATTACATAAGAAATCAGAAAGTTGAAGTTCTGGATCAAATAATAAAATAGCTTGAGAATCATCAAAGTCTGACAAGGCTAAGGCAGGTAAATAATAATGAGATGTGGACATGCAGGTAGGCAGATTCACCTTAATTTCCTTTTCCTCTCAATTCGAGAACAAGCAAAAACAAAAATTACCTGCTAAGTTGCATGTTATTAGGTAGCTACCCCATGTAAGCACCAACCACTAAATAATTGGATAAGCATACAAACAAGTAGTGTTAGCATGTGAAAAATGAATTTCAAGTGGCGGGAAAAATAGTACTTATTTTCTTTTTTTCTCTTACCTTGAGGCATGTTCATCCCATATCTATATTGGGACATTTGAGAAGACAACTCTGTTGCATAAACTGATGGGTGAGAGCCTAATGCTGTTGAAATAGGCATGTTTGGCAGAGCCCTTTGCAATGATGACACTGAAGGAAACTAAATAAAAAAATGATAACAAGCAACAAAGTGAAGAAATTATCAGGTCAAAAATATAATGTTCCTTACCAGATACACGATTGTGCAGTTAGTAGGTACAAAGAAACAGTAGCTAATTAAGATAGAACTTGAGTGCTGAGTTTGATTGAATATGCTTTGACATAATGATAGGATTTGGTATTCGATCATCTGTGGTCTACATGTTATGGTTAGATGAGAAATCTATGCTTACCATTGCTGCTTGAACTTGGAATTTGTCATCATTGAGATCAAAAGGGTTTCTTGGCCTTGAGGGATTGGCAAAGGCAGCTACAGACTAAAATAAGGACTCTATTTAGATTGATGCCATCCCATAGTACTTCAATCTTTAAATTTATCAAACAATGAGCTTGCGATTGTAGATATGACACACCATTGCAGGAGGTTGGAACTGCAAGCCATATCCTGTTCCATGAGGTGGATGCAAGTGCCAACCAGCAAACGCTGGAGTGAATGTGTTGAAGTGCGAAGTGAAAAGGTCCTGCGTATCACAGTCCACAGACTTGTGAAAAATTCTTGGAGAAGATTTCACAGAATTCAGGAATGATGAGAGTATGCTATTTCCTGCGGCAGAGCCTTTCTTCCGCTAGATGTGGTCCCTTCTTTTGAATTGACAGCTTTCGATGATTGCTCAACTGGAGCACTTCCAACTGATCTTGGATCATTTGGTGCAGATGATTTATCCAACTGCTGCAATTAAGAACAAGGAAGTACCAAACTGTAAACATGCCAAAGATTTCACTTTGATGCAGCATACTATCTATTTTGTTTGGATATAGTTCTATTAATCGTGAACAGAATTTTTGATGTAGAAAGCGTTAGTATTCTCCTAACCTGATCGGACACAGCACCAACAGATGTAGCACTTTGTGGAGCATCAGAACTGGCGTTTCCAGGAGGAGGAGAAACAGAAGTCTGGTTTTGTTGCATAGAAAGCAACAGACGTACCTGATTCATTTGCACCATAGGATCTCTGTTAGTAATACCCAACTGTTGATCATTCTTGATAACTGTAGTAGCAGAAGCTTCAGAACTATTTGAAATATCAGGTACTTTTCTTGTCCCAACATCCATAGCCTCTGAATTGTTTAGCTGAGTTACATTTGCACCAGCAGGCATTTGAGATGTACCAGTTGAAGGAGATGTCACAGGTTATGACCAGTCCAATAACAAAGACTCCAACAAGTTCACGTTAGGAGCATTAGCAGCCATTTGAGTCTTAGAAGGGGCAACAGAGCTGCTTTCATTATTGTTTTCTGAAGCTGTTGGCTCTGCCTGAGGTTTAGCTGTATTCTGAGTAGGCTCAGGTGTGGCATCAAAATCAATCAAGCTACTTGGATTTACGGTCTTATTTTGCTCTGGTTTCGCACCAGGGGGCCCGGGAATAGTAGCATCATCTCTTTTCTGCCACAATGAATGAAGAAACATAATGTCTTCTGACTTCATCTTTACAGAAATAGCAGAATATTATGTTTCAAGCTTTAAAATACTATTAAAACCGTAAAATTATGATCATGTTGTTCCAAAGGTTGGAATGGTTTTAGAGTCTTAGACGCACCTCTCCTTACTTCAGCTTCAAACTTGATTGGCCACCTCTCTCCCTCTTAAACACTTCAAATGGTTAGGTTAATGAACTCAACTGACCTGTAGGAGAGCCTTCAGCATCCTTCCCATCATTAGCTTTCAGAGGTTCAACAATTTTTAGTGCTGGAGCTCTCTCACCTAAAAAATCTTTGATGGGGCGTATTGCAAGAAGATTTGTTGGTGTGCCCCGATGAGAAGCAGGTGAACTGCTCCCAGATCTAGGCTCTTTGTTTGTGCGCCTTTCGTAGTGTTTCACACTTCCATCGTCCCGGTACCTATCATCAACTATCTCAAAACGAATAGGGCGATTCTTGTTGCTGCCAGACCTCACATTTTCCTGCATGTTCTGTGGACTTCTCTCCTCAAAGATATCTCTGAAATCTAATTCCTTGTCCCCTCTTGATGGACTAGATTTCTCTAATGAACTACGTTCACACACGTTATCTCTGCCACCATTACTAGTTCTTTCAAAAGAAAGCCTCTCCAAAAAGTCAGCCCTCCCACCCCGACTGGAATGCTGCTCGACATAGTTTTTCCTTGAATCCTGCAAGTGCGTACATCACATTCCGTTTGCTTCCCTCTTTTTTTTTTCTTCAAATAAATGCAGAGTAGCGATAAAATGATGTCTCATCACAAATTCAGTTGGAGGTGGGGAAAGAAGCACTTAGGTTATGTTTGGAAGGCGTGTTTAGGTGATCCACGATGTTTGGTGAGATTGTGTTTACGTTAAGTTATATATTTGGCAAGAAGATTCGAAAAAATGAATAGTATTATTTATTTGAATTTGTTAATTTATAAATTTATAAAAATATATAATAATAATGGATGATGTGATAGTATATAGGTATTTATTTGATTGTAAATAAATTTAATAATTAAAAAATAATTAGCTAGCTATATATGTAAAAGAAGAAAATTCAAATTTAAATTTAAATAAAAATTTTATAATATAATATATTTGGTTGCAAGTTTAAAAAGACAAACAAAGGTTTGGAGTTGAGAAACAAACAAAACCTTAGGCATCTTCAGGGGTAGCCCGTTTCGATTGCTTAGTAGGGCAATTATTCGCTTGTTGGGAAGAAAATTGATATAAAAATTTAACAATTTGTAAAAGTTAAAGAAAAAAATAAAAAAATATTATTTTGATAGATAGCATGTTAAGAATTGAATGAAAACGGGATAAAAAGGGTGCAAATTTTGCATCCAAACATACCCTTAGCTAATTAAAAACTAGTTTACAGGGAATTAAATAAATTTCAATATAAAATATTTTTTTCTAACTTCTCAATTGCTTAAAAGATTGACTTCGTCGTGACTTCAAATTAAAAAAGGCACATTAGACTTCCTTCGCTTACATCTCAAGTTTTCTTACAAGGCAATACATCAAATCATCATTGCACTCAATAAATAGGGGCTATGCATGTTTCATTTTATAAATTATTCGTAGCTACAAACTAAATATCTTATAATAAAAATTTTATTCAAATTTAAATTTAAAATTTTTTCTCTTAATTAATAATTTTTCAATCTTTATACCTATTAAATCAATACATATTCTTATAATTTTTCTACTCACATTTATTTTTTGTTATCTTGTAAATCCATTTACTATCACATTATTTTAATAATTGTTACATATAAAATATATATAAACAATTTTTCTTCTCACCTAAAGGTGCCTGATATAGAGTTATAATTTTCTAAAAAAATGGTGCAAAATGAAAAATAAAGGCGACCAACATGTTTGTTGGCTTATTTTGATGGATTTGGAACCCATTATAATTTTACAAAAAACACAAACATAAAAGAACATAAATTTTATTTACGTGAAAATTTTCTTCTATTATACATGCACATATAAATCAACAATCAAATTTGTATTTATATCTACACGACACTCATATTTTTGTATATTTATATCCTAACAATCACATGTATTATCATATAATTCGATCATTGTTTTATATATATTATATCAAACCCAAATTGAATGAAGAATCAAATGTTAGTTTAATCAAAAAAATAAAATAAAATGTGGCACTTAGGACCAAAAATGAAAGTGATGTGAGCACTATTTGAATGGATAGGTGTCCTATATATGGTATCGAATTCCTATATATTATATACATGTCCGCTTGTAAGTCCAAGAAATTTTCTCTTAAAGTAGACCCTCTGTACAACTCAACAAAGCAACAATGTGAATTAAAGCCGAAGTCACTCTTAAATTGGACTCTCCCTACAACACATCAAAGAACTATGTCAAAGTCATGAAAGAATGTGCCTCAAATGCTAGCCACAACATAAAGTAAGACCCACATGAAGAAAAAGTGGCCTAGCTGCTTGTGAGGATGAACCCAACAGAAAAGGTAAGGCCCAAGCAAGAACAGGCCCAAATGCCCATAAAGTCAAGCCATCTAGAGAATAAGAATGAAAAAATAATGCTCATAAAGTCAAGCCATACAGAGACTGAGTATGGAAAATCATGCTTATAAAGTCAAGCCTTACAGAGAATAAGAATAGACATTGTGGAAGAAGAACAAGGCCCAAGGTCAAAAATAGAAAACTCACCCTTAAAAGCGAATGTTGTAAAATCAAATGTGAGTTTAAAAGAAGAAAAATATCCCACACAAAAAACAAAAAATAAAAAATTAAAGTACCGTGAACACAATATATAAGTGACTACATGTTTCATAACTCATAATTTTAAAAATTTAAATTGAACATATGGTGCCTAATATACCCTTATATATAGTTATATGCTCACGTGGTAAGTCCGTAAAAAATGCTCTTAAATTGGTTATCCGCACGGCCAAGAAAATATTCAAGTTTTTATTCCAATCAAAATTCTATAACTAAAAATAAATAAATCATGCCCCACTATAATCTCTATCATTTTCATTCCCCGTCAAATTAATAAAACATGGCCCAAAACTTTGCCGCCTTGATTCCCCAACAAGTAAACATACAATACAACTGGCAACTTTGCCCTCTTGATTCACCAACAAGCCAACATACAACACAACTGGCATGGCAGACATATCAAAACGCAGGACGTGAGTCCGATGGCAAATCAACCCACACAATCAAGGGAACACTGTAAATGTACACAATTATAACATCACGTTCTCAAAAATAAAACCACAACCGTTCAAAAAAAGATTAGATATGTCAGGAAATGGATCTCAAGAACGAGGAATTTTAAGAAAAAAATTACTTACAGCAGAGATTTCTTCCATTGCCTGGTATGTAGTTCTTCGTTCACTACAACATGGTCGCTGCTCCAAAGATTAATTATCAAAATTCATAATGTGATTCAAAGACAGGTACCGTATTATTTGGGCCGACGGCTACTTCACTATCAAGCACTAAAACTAAGATTTGTGGGTTAACTAGTATCAAAAGAGGCAAGAAAAATTATTTACAGAGACTGACAACCAAAATTCCACATGGCTCCCTTATTGACAGAAGATCAAAGTTGCATTCGACTGGAAAAAATGAAGAGGCCGGGCCCTTGGGGGGGGAGAACAAGCGAACATGAGACCCAGAACATCATCTAACAAACCTGCCTTGATGATCACAGTATGGTGGTTCCAGAGAACTTTGTATCAGGCTAGGCTGAAGTGAAATCTACCGTCTCCAACGTCGGCCAAGTCTTCACTCCAGACAAGGTTTATGGGCCGCACTGGAGCTCACCGGATAGACATCCTCAGCTGATGGTACAGCTATATCAGCCATAATCATACTGATCATTCTAATTTGGGTTACTTGAGTTCTCAGAAGAATCTTTGATTGCCTCGGCATTCATTAGAGCAACTACAGCTTTGTGGATAGCTAAATCTGCTCTACAGAGCAATCTTTGAGCCTTTTCTTTCTTGAGCTTAGCCATTTTAAGTGCACGTTGAGCCGCACCTGATGCTTCACGTAACCGAAATTCGTCAAGATCTAAACCATCCAAATGTGCAAGCACTAGCCTGTGGGATCCTCCTTCATGATGGCAGTGCCTCTGATTGTACAAATCAGGAAAACCCATGTTCCACTGCTGAGCTCCATTTTTGTTCCCTGCCATCCTCATCTGTTGGTTGTGAAAGGAGGGGTATGGTCCAAGCTTCTTTGGCCTTTTCTTAAAAACCTTTGGCTTACCTTTCCATTCGGAGACATCAGTGTTCAATGAGAAATGTCCGTCTCGAGGAGAAAATAAACTTGTTGAAGCCCGAAGTGATGGTGAAAAATCAGAAGAATCATGCATTCTGCTACTATACAACATCTTTTCATCTCCAAAAGCATGTCCATGCGACCTTTTACCTGTCATTGAGGATTGATAATAGGTGATGAACTGGAAAAATATATATTTTATAAAACAAGAAAAAAGACTGATGCTTATTCCAAAAATGGAACAAACAACAGAGTGGTGAAGATAGCAATTGCGATCGAAAAGAATTGAACCTACCAAAAGCAAGAAGATTGGCGTGATCCCCAGAGGAAATGCGGTGAAGTCCAGAAACTGAAAATTTCCTGTGAGACCGTTGCTTCAAACCCTTGTTTGTAGTATCCAGGCCTCTTGGTCTTAGGCAGAAAGCAAACATGGGAGGATTTTCACGGGGAGGAACTTTCTCCTGACTACTTGCAGAGAAGGCATAGTTGCCTCGAGCAACAGCACGCTCCCACTCCTTCAGTTGTTGTTGATACCTCTCCCAAAGAGGTGGCTGAATATAAGGCGGAGATAGCAATCAATCACACTAAGCATATCTACAATAATAACAATGCCAAGATAAAATACAGCATAGACATACGGTAAAGGCTGCAAGGGAAATGATTAGAAGCATGGATATAAATTTCTAATAATTGCCTTTACACTTAGTATCTCTTGGTTAGCCATCATCAGAATGACTGAACGACAAATATCTTGTCAGATAACTTCCATGGGAAAAACAGACACAAAAGGTAGCATGCATAACTCCTGAGGGAGAAGAATTTTTATTTTTCCCCCTTACAAATAAAGATTTTCAAAAAGCAAGTTAATTGAATAACTCATTAAGAAAAAGAGCACATAGCCAATGATAGTGCAAAATATAAGATGGCCACACACCAACAGTGCCACTACCAACCCAATCTTGCACAAGATAATTACACCAAACTAAATTCCAAAACAATTTATTGTTCGAATCAAGCTGTCAGCATTATGCCAAAGTTAAATGAACCAAATTCCAGAAAATGGGAGAAATGGACACACTGAACATGCCAAAATTTCAGTAATGTCGCTGGAACAATTCAAGCAACAGCTAAGTTCAGTTTTGAGTTAGCAGCAAGTCATTATCAAACATCAGGATTAATTCAGTACATGCAAGTGAACATATTGGTCGATCCATCAGCTTGGTGACAACAAAATTATATATCAGCCAAATAGACAAAATACTGACAAACAGTAACAAGTGAAGCAAAGTGCACCCAAGAGGTAAATGAATGCCATAAATCATTTAACTTTGAAACAGTTCGAAAGCAGTCACTAATTATTTTCTCTATTTTCCTTCCGATTAACAATATCCAGGCTCAAATATCATATTTTGAAACTTTAAGTGAAGAATATTTTAAAATCAACTCCAGTAGACAAAATGTATTCATCAAACTTTTCCTGTGATGTTTTTATGGTATAACATAAGAGAAGAATACAATCTTCTAAAGTTGGGAAAATTCTTATACCTGCAAATGTCTTATCAAAGGCATGCCAATTTTCTCCCTCTTCTGTTGCCAGTGTTTGTATATGACTTTAGCAGCTCCCACAGATCCTTTCCCTGTCACAAGCTCTTCAATTTCAGAATCTGTCAAGCTGTCACGGTGCTGAGCATATGAAAACTTTTCAAACATGTCCATTGCCTTTTCGAAAATCTCCTCAGATATCCCTTCATATTTATGTTTGTCCATACAATTTCTTTTCGCCCTTAACCACTGTTCATCGTCACTATCCATGTCATACAAAATATGTGAGGGATCCATTGCCATTTCAACATCAGTTTGAACGTGTCGGATATACTTCATAGAGTTCTGGATAAAAGGGACATCAGTTCCATAATCATCATTTTCTTCAATCAGCCGGACCCCAGGAATGGGGATGTTCTTCACAGAAGCAGCACGAATATTCCGATTGTAACACTCCTCATGCATCTCCTTGAAAAGCATCCACTGGCTCCGGTCAGGAAACTCCAGCACCCAGTCCTTCCCCCCTTTCCACATCATAGCATGTGAGTAGCGGTTAGTTGACCCAGGCTGCAACACATGTTTTACTTTGTATGAATATTTTGTAACCCCAGAATGTTTGACAGTCAGTCTCCATTCATTATGATCAGCAACTTCCAAGGCAATATGTGCCCCACATTCTCTCCATCCTTTGTCCCTATGTGTGATTAAAAGATTTGAAACACAAGTTAGCAACTCCAAGTTTTTGTTATGCCCAGAACCATCAGGAATCCTCTTCTGGTTAGCTCTCCTAATTCTTTTGCAAGGTAAAGATATCGGATTTTGCATTTTTTGCTTTGCACTGAAATCACAACCTACAAAAGGCAATGTGTACTGAACCTGAGTACGTGGCTTCTTAGGTCCATTACCAAATCCATTGGACATGAAGTTCTTCCTATCAGGCCACACAGGAGAGTGATGTCCAGGAGGAGAAGAAATTAAGCTGTTTCTACCATGTTTCCATGAACTTCTGGACCCAGTAGCGTTGTGGTCATGAACAAAGCCATCACGTACGTTCCAACTCACATTAGAAGTCGGTCTGGATATCAAACCTTTTACATCAAAAGACATATTAACGTGTTCAAAAGATGGAATGTCAACAACCACACAACCTGATGTGGAATCGCTCCTATTGGACCTAGGAGATGAGATGGATGCTAGTGAAGATAGAACATCCTGTACATGCAGATTCTTCTTAGACTCACAGTGGCGTGCTTGTGCAATCAGTTCAGGAGCAACTTTAGTAAATTCTCTGAAGCGGCCAACAGCTCCATCATTCTCAGGATTCCACTTCTGGAGTTCGTCAGAAGAGTAGTTGTTCTCAGTCACCTTGCTTGCCAAGCCAACATCAACACCTAAATCTTGTTGATAACTTGAAGAACCCCCACTACTAGGAGCTTCTTTGTCCAATTTTCCGATCTCATGCACAACAGTGACATCTTGAGTAGCAACTGAGCTGGGCTCAAATCGAGCACATTCTGCAGCTGGTTGGCCACCATTTTCTACACTGTCTGATAACGACAGTGCGTGCCGATATTGGAGGTTAACTGAAGCAAAGCTGTGTTCCATGAGTAACTGCAGATGCAGAGTGAGAAAGAAGGTTGGTGCGGATGAAACAGAAAGAGCAAATTGAGGAACTTTTCCAGGGTTTGTGGCCAGAGTAAGAGCAGACTGACTTATGCTTTTATTACACGCTTCTCTGGAAACACCCGTTGGCAAAATGCCCTGCACAAATTTATTCTTAAAACCCTGGTGATGACAGAAGTGAAAAGAAAATTATTGAAAAATATAACCAGCGAAATTACCTACACTCTCTAACTACGACACTAGTTAAACAAAAAAAAATGTTTCTACCTAACCAGCGCTAAAATATGATAAAAGAAGAAGACAAAATATGGGCCATACGGACAAATTCAATTCCATTGACCTCGATAAAACAAGCCAAGCATAAAATACCCCTCGCTCGGCAGATGTATGTCATGTTTCTACCGGTACAAAGGTTTGGTCAAAGTTGAAATGTAGTTTTAGGAATTTTATGTTTTACCCTTTTAACTATGGGTTGAGTAGGTGGGAACCAAATTTTCACTTTAGGAACACCTGAAGAAAATGAATGGCTATTTTGGCAAAATAAAGATCCTCATTGCACATCCCAAAGAGGATATTGTGATTCATTTCCAAAGAACTTATTGCCAACATTGGAAATAGCAAGTATGTTAGCAAAAACCACACACCTCATTTGAGAAGAGCTTTAAACCAATGTGAGGTTTACATTGCCGAAAACTCCCACATTCGAGTTCCTTTATATTGTCATATGTGCACTCTGAGACTGGTAGTTGTTTAATGAGAAGACAATGTCGCAGGATCACAGAGTCCATATAAAGCCACTCTGAACGTTGTAGACTGGAGAAATTGTAAAATGCAAATACATGCTGCTTCCTCCGATCAAGAACACTAGAAAGCTGGAACCTTATTGAGGTCGCTGGTAATTTCAAGTTGCCATTCCAGTATCCAGCAGATTGAGTGAAGGAGAACAAGATTAGAAAGAGAAAAGCTAAAGCCTGCTTCAGGCAGCCTTCAAATAAGAAAAATCTCAGCCCAAGATTACTATCTACAAAAAGCATCTCCAGTATAACAGCAGGAGAGGCTGCCACCATCACTCCATGTTGAAGCACAAATATGTCATGAAGCAACCAAAAAAACCATATTCCACAAAAAAACTCCAGAAATGGTAATACCGGTAGGCACATCTCAAATCTGAATTCTTTTGACTCCAGTAACATATCATTTAATCTTAATTCTCCTTTATCATTGCATAACCACAATTGTTTGTGAGAGGCCGCACAACCATAAGAAAACTCACCCTCTTTGATAGCAAGCAAGCAAACTGTTACAGGTGCAAGAGGAACAACCGCCCATGCAGCACTTCCACATGTTTTGACATCTCTAGACACAGAACGACCTATGTCACTTTTCTTGTGATATTTCTTTCTTACATAGACCATTTGTGCACCACTTTGCGAGTTTCTGGTAGTTCCAATCAGAGATTTACCAGCTGTTTCATGGACAACCAAGTTATCTGTGGATGCAGAATTACAATCTGCCTTGTTTCTAGTCATGTCTGTGTTGGCCATATTGATATTTGAGTTATCAGCTTTCTCAGACAAAGATGAAGAGACCAAAGGCAGGTGTATCTGTGAAGTCCTCTGTCTGACAAAGGATTTAGGTGAGGCTTTGGCATGTTGAGGTTGGCTACCCAACCATGATCCAATCGGCTCAGAATCAAGATAGTTTTCCATGCAGATGTCCTCCTCTGCTGATGGATCTCTGTCTCCTATCCGTAAATCTTTGTTCCTTGTTGATTTTTTTCTAGATTTCACTTTGCCCGGAACCTCACTTGGGAGAAGCAAGAGCTTGAATTTCTCTTCTTGAAGATTAACCCATTCTTCATCTCGGTCATCATACTTTATATGATGAAGCTTAGTTTCTGAGTGATAATCACTCACAAGGCCATAGTACCAACTCTCATCCAAAGGCCAAAAAACTTTAATTCTCCGGTTTAATACCCAATGTGGGTCGAAGTCTCTGGCAAGAATTTCATAAAAATGACGACGTTTCCTTGACATTCCCCTGCCTTTATGTTCTCTTCGGGGTCTAAGTGCTCTGCTCTTATCATCAGTAGATATTGACTCCCCACCACCCAGTGAGTTAGCCTGTCCACTAAAAGAGTCCTGAGCAGATGCGAAATGGAAAGAAAATCCATCGGCAGTCAAAGATCGTGATGATTTTTTCTTTGATGAGAAACCAGTACAACGTGGATCAAAACGAGATGATAGCATCCTTGCTGCATTCTGTTCTAATTTCTCCTCATCCTCGTCGTCGTCGTCATCTTGGACTTCAGTGAAGAGACCATCCGGGACTGAACTACCCACAGAAGGCACGGGTTTCTTCATTGAGGCTTCACCGACATCTCTATCAACTACTAAATCCTTTTTCCTCCGGTTACTCTGTCGCTTCTTTGGTGATTTATCTCCATTATTTGCAGCTGGATTATATTCTTTCACAAAATAGAGACTTGAATCCGGTGGGCCACTCCTATTTTCCTTAATTTCATCAGCTTCCACTCTCTGCTTTAACTTTACATTCAAACTACTGGAGATCGCGGTGGATTTTAAATCTGTCTTTTGCTTTGATTTTGACTTTGAACCAACAACTTTTCCTGCAGATTTTGAATTTGAAACACCATCATTACCTGCAGAAATGGTACCTGATCGAGCTAATTGATCACTGGTCCCAGCCTCATCTTCAGATTTAATTACTTCAGGTTTCAATACCACCACAGCATCAACAGAATTGCAGACTTTCCCTGGCTTCAAAATTTTATCACTTTCCGACTTTTTCCACCCCACCGAACCGCGTGGCCGCTTTGGAATATTAAAAACACTTCCATTATCACCCAAATCTATCGAGGTGCCATGCAACCCTTCACTACTATTACCTGATTTTTGTTTAAAACCTATCTCCGATCTCACGCCCGCTAAATCTTCCTTCCTACTTTTCTTAGCATCTGACTCAAAATAACTCAAAGGAACCTCCTGTCCGCTCTTCCTCTTATTCTCCTTTACATCTTTCTGGTTATTATCATCAGAAACTTTCTTCTTACTCTTATCCTTTTCAGGAATCCTAGATTCACAAGGGCTCTTGAGATCCAAAGAGCGGTTTCTCTTAGGAATATCAACACCACCTGACTTCTTTCTGCTACTTTCCATCAATAATGCCTCATCCAATCACCTCAACACAATCCCCCTTACTTTCACGTCCCATCCGGATCTGCCAACACATTTCCACACCAAAAAAAATTAAATTAAATTAAACAAACTCAAAAAATAAACCAAATCATCGTCAATTCCACCAAAAGGTAACTCGTTTCCGAAAGTATAGCCGATCAAATATGAACAATCAACAAAATTAACTAAAACAAACGCGTGCGCTTGTAAATCACACATGCAAGTATGTATACCGGTTGTATGCAGGCAGAAACTATACCTCAAACAAGAATTATGGCGACCAAGTCGAGAACGGTTTCAATTTGAGCGAAATTGGATAGAGGGAATAAGATCAATTCAGCTTTGATTTGAAGCCCTAATTTGATCCACTTTCATTTTTTATTTTTCTTTCAAAATACTTTATACTTCCTTTATTATTTTTTGCTTTTACCATTTTTTCTAGAGATAGAAAATTGCTAGGGTTTGTTTCTGTGAGAAGCCACAATATGTTAGGTACGATAAGGTTTTACGGTAATTGCTGGGCGAAATTTGCGAATTTAATATACCACGCCGTTGGATTTCTCTTTCAACGGTAGAGATTTGGGGGTTGATGGATGTGGCCAAACAGAATCAAATTAACAGCGAGTGAAAGGATTGTAATCCAACGACTGCTACCGTAGTTGTACACGTGGAAGGCCAGATCTAAGGCCCTCGTTGCGAAATTGTATGATGTTTAAACAACCGGCAATGGTTGTGTCACTTCTAGAAAATTGTCTAATGAAATATACCTTTACTGGGTTAGTATTTGACCCTATAAGATGGGAAAACTACTATATTACCATTGTTCTTTCAAAATTGAGGGCCATCTGTCATGAAAAGTAGGACCAAGCGCCTTGAGTAAGAAAAACTTTGTACTCGCTTCTTGGCGCTGGCACACTGATGTCGGTTGGGTTTGACTGTGCCAAATGTCTCACGTCGTGCAGAGAGTGTACTTAACGCGAGGAGGAGTACAAGAACAAATCACACAGGCAAAAAAAGGAAATTCTTGAATTTAATGTAAAATTGATAAATAGCACCAAAAATAATTATACTTGATCAGTGAAAATAAAGGCTATCTGGAACCCCATTTTCGATCTATATACGTGTCATGAAATTTTGCATTACTAAATATACAATTTAACAAAATTTAAATCAATTTCAAAGTAAAAATTTCTTTAATTATATATATAATTAATTAATTAATTTTTAATTATTATATTTATTAATAATCAAATTAATTTTTATATATACACACATACACTCACTCTTTTATATAAATATATATATTTATATCATAAAAATTAATTATTATTCTATGCATTATAATATCATTCAATTATTATTATATATTTTATAAATACATAACTATACAAATTTAAATAAATCATATTATTCATTCCATCACAACTTTCCTCAAATATCATCACCTATCAAAATCCCTCTCCCAAACATAGCCACAGTACCTGCTTTGGTGACGCTTAGAAACTTGAGTTATCTGTAATTTTATAATTCAATTAATTGTGATATTTTCATATTTATTATAAGTTCAATAAAACACCTAGATGAGATGGAGTGTTAAAAAAATCATTATTGACAAATTATTAATGAATTTGGGTTGCCTGCATCAAATTTTATTCAAAAAGTTTTTCCTATGTTCAGATAACATTTTGAAAAGTGAACATAATTTCACGAAAGTTTTGTTAACAGTGTAAAAAATAATAAATGGTGTGTTTTTCTCATATGTATAGTAGTATATGATTTGTATGGTTCTATATGTAAACAAATAAATATATATATATATATATATTTATATATACATGCGTTTGTGTACACATTTTTAGGACAAATATAAGTCGGGTGCGTGTATAAAGATTAAATAAATAATACATGCTTGATTTGGAATAAATCATATGATTATACATTGAATATGAATGTATACGTTAAGGGAGAAAAATTAAATTCTAAAGTATATTATATTTTGTGTTGTGTATTTTTTTTTTTGTTTAAAAAGATCATAAACAAACAAATCCATTGTTATTGTCAAAAGAAACTTGAATGCGAAGTTAATTCACAAGATTTCTTTTCCCTTTCATGCCCCACCTAATTAATCTAAACCTAAGCCTCTAAAAGATCAGCCTTTAAAGGAGTTAGTTGAACCAAAAACAAACTTCAGTTCTCACTTATTACACTCTATCCAATATAAAAGTTGAAATTATTATGCTTTATTTTGTGGATAAGTATTTTCCATGTATACACGTGAATTCAAAATAGATACTTGAAAATCATTTAACATGTTGTACGACATTTGCAGAAACCAACAACCAAATGCTACGTTGGGAAATATCCAACAATTTTCTTCTTATCAAAATTGCACCTTCCAAACACACTACTCAAAAAACAACACACTCTCTGTCTCTCCTAATTTTACACCATTCTTAAATGCTAGAACCATTTTTTGCACATAAAGCACAAATATCTATAAAGCTATACATTACATATTATGGCTTCAAGAAATACACCTAGAGTCCTAGACACAATTTCAAGATTGGTAATTCATTTGCGAGAGGATCTTCCATCTAATTCCCCAAAATGGCAGAATCTAACACCAGGCAACTTTAAATGACGTGAAATATGCAGGCTTCTGAAGTAGAAACTTGTACCAACAATCATGGGCATAAGTAACATAGTGACAATAAGCAAAAAGAACACAACAAAATTCATCCCATCAAAATATCTGTATGGAGGAAAAGTAGACTTGTCTATCGATGAAATTCTACAAAGCTTTGAGCTCAATTCAAAAAACCACTGACACAACATAGAACATATGGATAAATACTGCTCTCAATCTACGAAGCTCCAATATTGGATGCCTTGTTCAGAATAACACCTTCGTATTTCACCTGGAACCACTTCATCGAGTCCTCCTTTGTGACCCTGTGCTGGATACCAACACGAGACTTGCACCTCCGACGGCGACCAACGCGATAACCGGGGCGCTCCAAGACAACATAAAAGTCCATACCATAAATACCAGTTGAAGGGTCATACCTAGAAAAAAATATTACATTCACACGTCAGATATTCTGATTTCACTAAAATCCCATAAATATTCGCTCAAAGGTGCATTACAAGCAAAAAATGGGCGTGGTCATATTTCAGCATTACAGGGATTGTTAAGAATACATCGCAACAAAACCTCCATCCAAAAGCACGGCCTAAATTTTCTCCATAACAAAGTTTTCCACAAATCAACTGTAAGCTAGAGTGCATCTTGCAATAAGCACGAGCACAAGAATATTCAAAATAGGAATAGCATCCAGATCATAAATATACTTACTTTATTCCAAGATCAATGTGCTCTTGGATACCAAAACCAAAACAGCCAGTCTCGCTAAAGTTCCGTCTCAACAGTTCATATTCCTTGACCTTCAAACCACTCTCAAGGAGTTGCATTGCCTTTTCACCTCGAACAGTGACATAGCAAGCAATTTTTTCATTGCGCCTGATCCCAAATGAGCGAACAGTGTACCTTGCTGTAAAAATGAGAGGGAACCATATCAATTGATATCTAGGTTCACATATTAAACTGTTATTTTCATTCTAATTAACAAACAAGATGACCCAAAATTCAATAAAAGAAAGGAAACAACGTATTCTTTGTATCAAGTGATTTAAAATCTTAAACCAATGCAATTCAAAGAAAGGAACAAAACAAAAAATTTGCTCCGTGCCAGCCTTATCTTGGAAATTAGAATAGTTTTCTTTGCTTCGATGAATTACATATTACTCACAAGACACAGAATTCTGAAAAAAGAGTTCTGAACGCATCTTATGGGATACTTAAGGCGTTCAGTTCACGTTTGCATTTAGAACAAGAAACACGCTCAAAGCCACAAAACTAAAACGTCTAATCATCTCAGCAATCTTCCAAGCCTCAATTAGCTAAAAACGCGTCATTCGTAAAGATAAAACTTGTTGTCCAGCCCCTTGCAGTATGCTACACATATTTAAACTACAAGGCAGAACAAGCTGCAAAACAAATCACAAGCGATGGCACAAATACTTTAACCAATTCAAAAACTGCTACTCAAATTATTTTGAACAAGCTGTAATAAAGGTGCTTCTTAGCCAGTCCCGCATGCTGGGCGCATGTGTGAACACTACACACGGACTCACACCACTGTAGGGCGGCTCGCAGGACTGACCAAGATTTTACTCTGCAATAAATATTCTCTATTATCAAATATTAACCAGCTTCAGGAATCAAACACAATCTCTTCTGCGTTCACTAGAAGCAAATCGCGATTGAAAAGGGCCTTCAAATTGCCAAAAAATCTGTAAATTTACCCTTCGAGAAAACAGGGCTTTGGCCACTGAGTTGCTCCAATACCTGGATAAAATGGAAACAGTTAAGAAATTCAAATTAAACATCATGAGAAATGATTTGTAACAGCAGATGGACTGTAATGGTGGGATGCAAAGTGCCTTAGCAGCTCTGGTGAGACGATCTCCACTTTCACCTACGGAAATGTTGAGAACGAGCTTCTGCACCTTGATCTCTCTCATAGGATTCGATAATTTCCTCTCCGAAGCCTAAATTTCAAAAAAAAAAAAATCCAAAATTAGCAATATCATTCCACACGTATACAATTTTGCATTTCGCAAATAAATTTGCATTAGATTGATTAAATTAAAAAGTAACAATGCGCAACGCTAACCATGGCGACAAGGTGGCTGGATGTGGAGGCGCGTCGACGGGAAAATATATGAAGGAAAAGCGAAGAACAAACCCTAATATACAAAGTCAAGAGGGAGGAACTTAGGGTTTCTTTTGGGCACAGTCTTGGATGGCGAATGTCAATTATGCCCCTGGAAAGTATATTAGAAATTTTAGAAAAATTTTAATCTCTTTTATCTGATTGCAATGTGAAATATAATAAAAGTAATAAAAGTTGGAAATGAAATTATTTACATGCTAATTTCTATTTACCAACTATGTCAATGAAATTCAGAAAGAAACGACAATTACATTCATTTTGTGTTTTTTTTAACGCATTAATCATAGAACAATTTATACAATTATCATTAAACTCTTATATTTATTTAATTCATTGGTTAATTTCATTATTATTTTAATTTAATTCTTGCATACCGATCATATTGTATTTAATGTACTTAAAAGTTAAATAAAAAATAAATTCACTTTATAAAATATAAGTATTAACAATACTAAGTTAAATTAGGAAATATGGTAGGTAGAAATTGCACGTATCAAATTGCTTTCAAAAAATATTTTATCTTTTGTCATTAAAAGTAAACATCGATTTTGCTGTATGCAGGTTAATTAATAAGAATTACGATAAATAAAAAAATTTTATTTGTTGCTAGGGTAGATTTAAATTAGAACTTATTTTTTAAATAAATTTAATAAAACTTAATACAAAATAATTATTGAATTTTAATTTTTTTTTGGTACGTATTATAATATGAATTGGCATAAATGAACAAAAGTAATTTAAAATTCAATTATTTCTCCACACATTAAATAATTATATAATTCCAGATGCAATGTTGAATATTAAAAGAATAATAAGCATAATATATTTCATAAATTATTCGTAATACAAAATATTTCATAAACTATAGTCATAGGAAAATAATAGCTTTATTTTCATTTTTGTCGCAGATACCTATATTATATTCGTAATCATTTTATTTTGAATAGCATTTTGTAAAAACTTAACTGTACAGTGTCTTTTTTTAATTGCATAATGTTTAATATTTGTTTCTCAAAGTTAAAACCTGAATAATTTTTAAAATATGAAAAATAAAAAATAATCAAATAATAAACCTAATCATGTATTAATAATAATATAAATATCTTTAAGTACCCATTACGCATTCGTAATCAAGCCAAAATAAAATGCACATGACCACTTATTAAATTAATTGTTTGAATTAAAAAGCTAGATGATAAATATTTTTTCATGAAAAAATAAAAAAAATATAAATTTGATTATTAAAACTAAAATTCCTAAATTCATTATTTATATCAACTATAAATGGTTGTTGTATATTTTTTGTATGTATTCATTTTACTACCATGTTACGTTGTACATTGTCATTTATTTTAAAAATACATATTATACAAACCTGCTGATAATATCTTTTGTGTATCTTTTAAATTATTCCAACTTAAATCGGTTGTTTCAATTCTATGAATTTTAATAGCAGAGATATATTATTAAAAAATAAAATCTGCTAAAAATTTGCACAATAAAGTGAGAAAAAAAAAGTTTAGTAAAAGAATAAAAAGAAACTAATTACGTCGTTCTATGCTTATGCATTTTAATATGTAAATATATCAAAATTCATTACATGTATATTTTATTGTATAATTTATTATTTAACAAAAAAATTTAATTTACACGTGTACATAATTTTTTATCGACGGTAATAAAGTATGAATTAATCGTATTTTAAAATATTTTACTAAGTGAATTATTCAAATGAAAATTTATGATAATAAAACTTAAATCTGGTGTAATTTTTTATAAAATAGTAATAAAAATAAGTTATCAAAAATAAAAAATTATATCAGATAATTTCTACCAAATGAAGGGAAAAAAAATGAAATAATAAAATAGAAACAAAAAGAGTACTTTAGTACACTTTAAGATGGCATTTTGTATAATATAGATATAGTTAAACAAATTTTTAAAAATCCACCTACATTTAGATTTAGAACAAGAAATCTGATATTGGAACTGAATTAATTCGAATTAAGGCCCACTTTTGCAGCAAATCTACAAATTCGTGACAAGATTTTTACATGGAAAAAGTCATATGTTAGCGAGTATGTTTATTTTGGTTTTTAAGTGTGTGTGTTTTAAATATATATATTTTAAATTTTATGTAAAAATAGGAAAAATAAAAAATATAATAATTAAAATATACATATTTTTTAAAATGTAAAACAAAACAAACATAGCCAGTTTCTTTTGTCTACGTGGGATGAGAAAAACATTTGAAGTAGCCACGTATACACCAATAATAATGTGTTGGAATGAGATACAAATATTTCATATGCTTTGAAAAACAAGCTTTAACTAAATTCACCGTCAACTCTTTTATAAGAATGTAGACGAATGGAAAAATAAAAAAAAAAAAAAAGGGTATTTGTGTTAAAATAATAAAATTAAAGAAAAACTGACATGTGTATAATTGACTTGAAAAAAATGTTGATATTATATAAAATAAATGAAGTGCTGGGAGCAATTTTAATATAACGAAATATTTGAAAGTACAAAACTAAAGTAATTTTGAAGGGTACGATGATCTAAATTTTTATTATTTTGGTATGTCTCTATTTTCCCTTAGAAGGCCTCGTACTGTCTCTTACTATATAAAATGTGAGAGGCCATTATAATAATTGTTATTTGGTATTAAATCGAAAGAGGCAAAATTATTTAACCACATATAGATAGTATTAGCCATGTAATAAAATGACAAAATTATTCATATTTCATTTGTATTACACTCCTCTATACATATTGCTTTTTTTATCATTCATACCGAAATTTTGTTTAACCGTGTTTCACCTTATTCTGTTTTTTTTTTTGTTTTCCTAACTTCTTTATTTTTTATATCGTTTTATTGTATAAGTACCAGTACATTTTTTTATTTATAATAATTTTTATATTACTAAAATTTATAAAAGATACAATAAAATTATTTCTTTGATTTTGGATAACACGCACACACATAAACATAAAGTAATCAACTTTTATCTCATGATAAATTATGAGAAAAAATATACATGCAATATAACTATTATTATATAAATTGTGGGAGACCTTTATAACAACTGTCAATTAAGATTAAATACCCAAAGAAAATTAATCCAACTTTGCTCGTGTTTCTCTCTCTAGTTTTCTATCACTTTCAGTTAAAATTTGCTGGACTGTAATTGTTCTTATCATAATTTTTGCTAAACCTCCCTATTTTCTCTCAATTATTCATGCAAATTTCTAGTATTTTAAAATTTTAATAATTATTTTTTATGATTACACTTTGTAAAAATAGAATAATTTATATTTATCATCTCTAATAATTAGTTTTGGATAATTGTAAATATATATAGAGTTGGTAGTGTTTGTTACGTGATAAATTATAAAATAAAATACACATGCAAAATAATCATTACATGTGGAGTATAGGAGGCCTTTAAAATAATTGTTTGGTATTACGAGGGTGTTTGGCTAAACTTATTTTTTATAATTTATAAAATAATACAGTTTATAAGATATTTTTTAAAATTATAAGTTTATAAATTTTATTTTAAAAATAAATTAAAAAATATTTAATAACACATTTTGTAAATTTTTATTTAAATTTATAATTATAATTGATTATAATTTTTTGATATAATAATAATAAAAATAACATAAATACTGTTATTAAAATATAATTTAATATATAAAATGAAATTACTTATGAGATATTTTAAAATAAATTAAAAATAACTAACTTGTTTTTAAAATACTTATATATTTTTAATATTTTATTTTTTAAAATTTATAAATTATTTTATCAACATAATCATCAAACATTTATTTAAAATTTATAAAATTTTAAATATTTTATAAAATATTTTTAAAAAATTTATAAACTCATTCAAACACTCTTTAAACACGCGAACTACGTAGTGCTTGACTTGTTTACCCTTTTTTACACACACTCGCTCACACACACATTCTCAACTAAAATTTGTTTAGGTAAATCTCTTTTTATTTTATTTTTTTCACTAAACTTATCTTTTTATCACACTTTATTATGTAAATTTTTAATAGATTTTAAAATTTTTACTAATATATCTCTATTATTAAAATTTATAAAATTGTAACAACTGGCATTCCACAATCACTAATAAATAAATTTGGATAAATTTACACGTGTATGCATATTTCAAACGAATGATTTTCATTAAATAATAAATTATAAAATAAAATACACATTTAAAATAATTTAATAATCTTACAGAATAAAAGTAAAATTTATTTATTCATGTAATTATTTAAATTTAAATTTTATATAGAGAGTGCATCTATGACTAGCATCAAATGAGTAAGGTAATGGGAGAAATTTCTAATTATAGTTTATTAGGGTGTTAATATTATTGATGTGATTTTTATCATTTTAATGTAACGCATGTAATTTTCCTTATAACTATTATAATGTCTTATGTTTTTCTGAGCACGATATGTAAGTTAGCTGAAAATTGAATAATCATATTAAATCAAAGTAACTATCATAATATCTTATGTCTATTCAGATTTGTTCAACATAGTATCCCTTCAACACACTCGTTCAAAAAGACAGCATTCCCTTAAAAAATAAAAATATTTGCAAATATTTGTTTTTATTTTTTATATTATTTAAAATAATAATATTTAGTTAAAAGACTGGAATTTAAATGTTAGAATAAGGGAAAATTTCAATTTAAATGCTATATATTTATACTACTTAATTAAGGCTAATCCCCACTTAACAACTTTTGATTGTCGCTTAAAATACTTTTATTCTAATTTATTTTTTGGTTTTGTTTATTTGTTTATATATTTCTTAGGCATCTGTCAACATAATTTTATGTTCCACTTTCACCAATCTTGTTTTTATCCCTCTTTATTTCTTTTATTTTATAACATTCTCACTATTTTAAATGAGATTGTTTTCAATATTAAAATGTAATAATATTACACTACAATAATTTGTACAAAACTTAGTATATCGATTGAATATGCGCCATCTATTAATCCTACTTTATTATTTTATTGTGGTTACAAAAAACTGTTTAGTTTAATTTTTTTCATGAAAATAAAAAAATATGAAACTATCAAAATACTAGTAAATCGATAATTCCATTATAATAATTTGTTACTTTTTTTCTTTTTAAGAATTCTAACATTGTTTCCATTGACTTATCTTATTTTCTTTATCTTATCTCTACCTTTTCACCATGACCACCTTTATTCCAAAAATTCAGCATTCACTAATATCTTTTATTTTCTCAACTTAATTTTGCAACTATTTTTCATTTATATTCACATTTCATTTCTAAAATTTTATTGTATTTCATTAATATTTTTTTATATTATAATTATCATCCGTATACAATGTTTTAGTTTGTCCACGTACATGGAGACGAAGGGTGCCTTAATGATTAATACTATATATTAAACCACAATTTTTTATAACGATTACCTTTTGGTCTTTTCATATTTTAGCAAGTACAGAATAAATTAATTAACTAGTACTAACTAGTTCATTATATATATATATATATATATATTCTCAAATACGAATAGGGTTAATTACTTTAATTTTTTTTCTTATTAATTTATTTTTTAATTATGACCACATCAAATTATTTATGATTTTGTATTTTTACTTGAATGAAAAATCACGACGTACAATTCTATTTGTATTAAAGTTTATGTAAAACAAATTAAATTATATTTGTATATTATATCTTAAATTAATACGAAAATTTTATCACATCGATAAATTTTTTTAATTTAAATTTTGGGTCCATTCAAAATTATTATATATATATATATATTATAGATATACATGCTTGCAACGGGCAAAATATTCCCGCACTGCCATTGGAAAAGAGCCAACCCAATTTTCACATTAATCTTGCCAATTGCATTTTATCACTGACTCGCGGATCTAGGGTTTCGCAATTCCCGTTTCGTTTCACCAATCTGAGGGTTTAAGATCGGTAATGAGCTTCCGAAATTCCTGTAATCCGATATTTTGATTTCCTCGACATATCCTGGGGCAGACAATTATTTCGTTTTATGCGTTTTATCGTATTGGGGTGTTGAGAATTTGATCTGAAAAAATGTCGGTGAGGAGTGGGAATGCTTCGATTAGGGATCGGACGCCGGAGTTCTTAGGGATAGCGGAGAGGGTAAAGAAGTCTGTTTCCTTGCAGAATGGGCCGAGTAGCAGCGGATCCAAGCGGGAGGAGCCGCCACGCTCGGCCATGGCGATGCAATCCGAGTTTAACCGAAGGGCGTCTAAAATTGGGTTTGGTATTCACCAAACGTCACAAAAGCTAGCTAAGCTGGCGAAACGTGAGTGATTATATGTTATTTCTCTGACCTTGAGTAATCGAATTGTGATTTGTTTGGCTGTTTTTGAGTTTTGGGCTGTTTGTTATCGTGCTGAACGGGGGTACGTCGAAGATGTTTTCTGACATAATTTTTAGGAGATCTGAAAACTTACCCAATGCATGTTGATTGGAATGCATGTATCTGATTAATATTTGTTGTTTCTGTATCAGTTCTTGTTGGAGCTCGATGTCACCATACTAGGTGTCTTAAATATGGGTCCCTGATTCACTATATGATGCAGAAGCTAGCTGATACTTTTGATTTGTTGTATTTTTGGGCGATGAGTTGTTTCTTGACCAATTCTTTGGGACACTTCTATGAATTACCTTTGGGCGGAGTTGTTACAACTTTTATTAGTTGTATGAGGCTGAATATGCAGACTGTATGTTAATTGAGCAAAAAGGTCGTGTTACGGTTATTTTCATTAGATTGTTTGGAGCAGATGAGCTTCGTACTGTTGCTTGTTGATATTTGGATTGTGATCCTTTTATAAAAATATTGTTTTTCTTCCGAAGGATATTTGTCTTCTTGTGTGAAAAGATCATGTTCAACATTAGGGCTCTATACTCGATCTATGTGATCTGAAAAATTAGCAATAAGTCTATCCTTTTTCACACAATTGATATGCTCTGTGTTTTTGTTTATGACCTGGCCTATTTAATAACGTAATGCTTTGTATTGCAGTGGCAAAGCGGACATCAGTTTTTGATGACCCTACCATGGAAATCCAGGAACTCACTGCAGTTATTAAGCAAGATATAACGGCTCTTAATTCTGCTGTGGTTGATCTGCAGTTTCTTTGTAGTTCACGTAATGAAAGTGGAAATGTATCCAGTGACACCACCACCCATGCTACTACAGTTGTTGATGATTTGAAGAATCGTCTGATGGGCACCACAAAGGAGTTCAAGGAAGTTTTGACTATGAGAACAGAGGTGAGCCTAGAAATTTCTGCCTATTAATCCATTTCCTCTGTTTCATTTTGTTGTGTATTGACATTTGAATGTCTACAATAATGACTAGCACAATCTGCATTTTCTGGTGTTTTTCAACAGAACTTGAAGGTTCATGAGAACAGAAGACAGTTGTTTTCTTCTTCTGCTTCTAAAAATCCTTCAAATCCTTTTGGTCGACAACGTCCTTTGGCTGCAAGGTCTCCTATCAGTGACTCAGCTGCTCCTCCTCTACCATGGGCTAACGGATCACAGTCTTCTTCCCAATCATTCTCTAAGTAAGCAAGCCCACATATGGATGTCTTCAGCCAGTTGCTATCTCTGTACCTAATATTTCTAGAGAGTGTTTGATCTTTTTGCTTTCCCTGCTTTTCCTACTTCTAGAAGTAATCATGTTAGTTTGATGTTCATGGTGCAGTTCAAATAGATTAATTAAATAGTTTCTAAATGGACGTTATTGTAGATTTTGATCAAGTATTTTGCAAGTCATCTACCAAGTTTAGCAGCTTGAATTTAGATGCTATTTACTAGCAGTACTTATTTTCATCTTTTCATTCAACAGGAACCAGATGGATGGGGAGTCTCAGCCATTGCTGCAGCAGCAAGACAATCAACAGCAGCAGCAATTGGTTCCACTGCAGGACAGCTACATGCAGAGTAGAGCCGAGGCTCTTCAAAATGTGGAATCAACAATTCATGAGCTGAGTAATATCTTCAATCAGCTTGCTACCTTGGTTTCTCAGCAAGGAGAGATTGCTATCAGGTTTGCCATGGCCTTAATGTTAGCATCTTGTAAATAAACTGAAAACTTGATGGTCTTCTGTCCATGTAACTTCAAATAGTTATCATAGAATTTACAATAATTCAATATATGCATTTCAAGTTTATTGTGTTTTTAAATCAATGCTAAGGCTGTACAATGACGAACAGTGGACCAATTCATTCCCTGTGGTTGCCCTCGGCTTCTCTTATATTTAAGTAGATATCTAAGCCACTGGAGTAGCATCACACTATAATTTATAGTTTTTATTTTGATATTATTGTTGTAGACTCTAGAGACAAACTTTTTTGTATTATGTATTTTTTCCCACATTCACTCTGAACATTGAGAAAATTTGTATTAAATAGGATCGACGAGAACATGGATGATACGGTGTCAAACGTGGAGGGAGCTCAAGGGGCTCTGCTTAAGTACCTTAATAGCATCTCATCAAATCGGTGGCTGATGATCAAGATATTCTTTGTATTGATTTTCTTTCTCATGATATTCCTGTTCTTTGTGGCCTAGCGGGGGGGGGGGGGGGGGGGGACTTGGCATTTTACCTTCATACAAGGAGAAAAATAGTATTTCTGACATTAATCCTGTGTTATAATTTTCCATTTTTTTCATAGTGTATTCCCTCTTGTATACTGCGACTGCAAATATTTTGTGAACTGGCTGTGTATGTCATATGATAAGGTGATTTTGAGGAGAGAAGTCAAAGGGAGTGCGATGGGAAGTTTATGCGTATGGGAACAGTTTTTTTTAAATAAGCTTGTCTGGCCATATTATCTATATCTATATTGTATTATTAAGATTGCGGAGATCTTCCACTGTCAAACATAAATTTATTGGCTTTGTTTGTTTCCAAATTAGAATAGGGGAAGAAAAATTGAGTGATTTAAAGTGGTGGAAATTATGTTTGATTTTTAAGATTTGAATTAGTTGGAAATTTATTTATATATATATTTAATATGTAATAATAATTAGATGATGCTAGTGATATCACATTGATGCTCCTTCGGTAACTCCATATGAACTATATTACTGAGTGTCTAGCAAATTTTAAAATTATTAGATCACCTTTAGCTTTTTTACTTTTATCTTTTCTCTTTAATCTTTTTTTAAAACTTTGTTAAATAAAAATTTTATTTTCTCCTTATTTACTGGTACTTTAATTATATATGTCATAGAGTGATCATGTTAAAAGGGAAGGTTATATTTGTTTCTAAATTTACCGCCATTTGTCAATCATTATAATTTAAAAATTTTATAAATGAAATATTTTGTTATACAGATTCTATTTAAATTTAAATAATTTTTTTTCTTTATTGCCTTACACAACTACACGATGACTTTTTAATTATCATACTAATTTATAATTAAATTAATAATCTTTAAATCATATTTAATTATTTTTATTTTATAAATTTATATATTATTACATTATTCAATCATTTAAAAATAATTTTTCTACTTATCTAAATATTACAAATCAATTATAATTTTTGCCCTATTCAAATCATTCAAAAATTTCGTCTCATTTTAATTAAAAAATAAATATTTTCATTGCGGAGAGTTTATTGCCAACCAAAAAAAAAAAAAAAATGGTTTTGGCTGTATGTATATTTTAGTTTGGAATCTAGATTGATATAATAAAAATTTATCAGTGTATTTCCACCGTGGCGTTGTAACGAGAGAGAGAGAGACACGCAAATAAGAGATGCAAATCCACAAAACGAAAGTGGACACGAGTCGCGAGGAAGTGAAAATAATATTTTTACCTTCTTTCCTTCCATGCCAAATTTATAATTTGCATTTAAACCTTTATATTATTTTCCAGCTTTAATTTTTTTCCATTACAATTTAAATCCAAACGAAACCACAAACAAGTTCGCCAGATACTTGCACTTTTTATATTACGCTCAGCTTATTTTTTCATACAGGAAATTGAAATTTTAATATTACATATAATATCTTGTACGTCGCATTTTAATAAAAAATAAAATAAAATATGCCAGATATTGAGCTGCTGTTTATACATATGCATATTTTTGTAAAATGATAATAATAGAATTATAATTTGAGTGACAGTTTTGAAGGATACAAATGTTTGTATGGATTAGTTAATTCTTAATAATTATATTTAATAAATTAAGCAATTTAGAGTGATTATATTTATTTTTTAAGTATAATTTTATTTTGTAAATAACTCAATTAATGGAATAAAGTTAAAATAATCTTCTTAATTAATTATAAAAAAACAAATGTCTTGATTATTTATTATTTATCTTACAATATAATATTAAATTATTAATATATCAAAAATTTTAATCAAACAAAAACAACATATAAGAAACCTAAAACAAATAATTTATCCTATCGTCAACACAACGGTGTGGTTCCAAAATTGCACAAATAACCTAAAAGCATACTGCGTAAAAGTGCTCGCGGTCGACGTGTCGCTCCCTCTCTGTGTTATCCGCACCTCAGTCGTTTTGTCCGTCGGTCGCCATTTCTCAGCAACCCCAAACGCCCCTCCGCCCACTCTCTGTACGTGCCCGTACGGCTCTTCCAATATGTGTATGTAATACGCACCGAAAATCGGATGTTACCGTAACTCTCCTCTTCACATCTCCCGAGCCGTGGGGCGCTCCTTCTGTTTTCTTCTTATTTGGAGCCCTAATTCTCGTTTAACCTTGCATTTCTTTAATCTCGTTCTCAGATGCGGCTGCTGCGGAGAATTAATGAAGTTGTAAATCTGGCTATGTTCTATTCGACTATTCAAGCATGGATTTTACGCATTAAAGATTCTGAGAAAATTCCGCATTTCTCTGGATTAAATCTGGGTTCTCTGTTTTGATATCGATTCAGTTGCCTTTTTTGGGTCGTTATTTGTTGCTTTGGAACGGTGTTTGGGGATATTTTGTGAAAATCGAGTCACTCCCTGAGATAATTGGGAATTGTTGTGTCTAAGTTTTGGATTTGGCTGAGATTTTTTCCGATCTTGTCGTGTGTTTCTGTAGATTTATTTATTTATTTTGATTTAGAGACAATAGAAAATGGTTGGAGGTGGGAATAGAAGGGATGAGGGATCATTTACGGTGAGCAACAACAACGTTTTTGCGGCTCTAGATAGTTTGAGGAAGAAGAAGAAGTCTGATAAGGAGAAGGGATCTTCGAAGGGGGGTAAGAGCGCGCCGAAAGCTGCTGCAGCTGATAAATCGAAAGAAGCCGAGGCGGAGAAGCAGGTGTACTGGGCTCCGGCGCCTTTGACGGTGAAGTCATGGGCAGATGTGGACGACGAGGATGATGATGATTACTATGCGACTACCGCTCCTCCCCAGGCCATATGGGGCAGTTCTGGTTTTAATAAAGCTGAAGAGTCGCAGAAATCTGAACCTGTGGAGGTATGAGCTTTGATAAACATGACGCCGACACGTGATCTTTGATATGGATGAATACGGAATTTTTTGTTTCTGATTGCTATTATTGGTTCTGAATCTTTCTTAATTGATTTGGATTGGTTTAAAGATTAAATGCTTGTGCATTTTGAAGTTGTGTGCGTGTTTGTAGTGGGATTTGGCTTGTAGAATTTATTATGTTTAATGATTGGCTGGGTCTTGCTTCTGTTGTTCCTCTTGAGGTGTTTTGTACACATGCTGTGCTGCATTTGCTGTTTTATACTTAAATTTGCATTTGTCATTCTTTGCAGAATATGCGTTTGTCTTCGTTGTGTACACTTGCTGTGTCAGAATTATGTTTTCTAGTATAAATTCTTACTTGTTTTACAACTAAATCATTGTAAGGTCCATGGTGAATAATATACTTTTCTAGAAGTTGCTCAAAGGACCTTTTATTGAAATGAGGATGAGGTCGATTGTCATTTGATTACTTATATGGTTAAAAAAATGTGTCAAATGAGCTGGTTGCCAAATTGTTCTTTTCAATCCATTAATGATGCTTTGTTCAGCTGTCCGGCATTATTTGTCCTTTTACTGTTAAGTTCTACTTTTTATACAAGTTGATTACTTGCATGGTAAATGTAAATGTGTCTCATTATGTTTCAGTTGAATTGGGTTGGCTTTTAAGAATTTTGCAATCTATAGTTTTTATATCACCTTTCCTTTCACTTGTGCACGGGTCCTTATGTTTCTATGCCTAGATATTCAGGATGGATAGCCAGCAGACTGCAAATACGATGGTCTTTTTTTTTAAAGTGTGTTTTTCCTTCTTCTGCTTTTCTTATCAAAAAATGAAATTTATCCAGATTTTTACCAGAAGAGAGTTTATTGTTTGAATTCTCTGTTTAGCATTTTATTGTTTTCTATGACAACCTATGACAATATTCCCCATCGGCTGATAAGAGTTTCCTTATGCTTGTTGAATATGTCAGAAGCCATCTTATAGTTGATCTGGTTTGTACTAATTCTCCCACTCCAATCCAAATGTTTGTGTAGTTACTCTGGAACTTTTAATGTTTTGCTGCAATAAGATACCCTGTTATGAATGCATTATACCGCAATAAGTTGGCCATTTCCTTAAACATTTCAATTGTTTTGCTATATGAATTGATGCCTTTACTTCCTTTAATTCATTTATGTAAAGCTATAGGCTGTGTTTGTTCTGCAATTTTACACCCTAAAAACACACACTTAATCATTAAACTTTTTAAATTTTATCTCTGTCTCTCTCATACTTTTACATAATTTTTGAGACAAAAACACCTAAAAATATACACCCAAATTTGAAAACAAATGTAGCCATGATTTTCTTTGTATTGAGTGGTTTTTAATTTGGAAAAGTTGATTAACACAAGTCCTAAAATGTTAAAAATTAATTCAAGTTAATCTGTTATTATCTGATATAAATCATTATTTGTGCACTCTCTGGATTACAGTTTGGTTGGGCATCCATAAACAGTCAAGAGTACTGAGATGATTTCTTTTCCAAACAATCATGAGTTTTGGTGCACTCTCAGATATTCATATACATATTCATACATATATTTTAATATCTATGGACAAAACAGAAACACTGTATATATCGGTTAAAATAAATGCATTTGGACGTACATTGGAAGTAGAGCATGTATCACATACTGAATTGTGCCTTGCATACTACAATCCCAGATACTTCTCTGTACCTAGCCATGTCTGGCGGTCCCACCTGCTTAGTGGCTTTGCTCTGTGGCTTCATGCACACATGTTTTTGTTTCTCTCTTTTCCCTCTATGTTGCTGTCATATATTCGCTTTGCGTTTAATGTATCACAATGAATGCCATAAGAGTGAAGAAATCTTAGACCATTAACTATGATTATCTATCAGAATTATTGCTGTCGTCGTTTCCATAGCCTTTTCCCTGACTCTCGTGAATTATACTCACTTCTTTGGGTGTATGCATTTTGCTGTCCTTTAGTAGCAGTTTGTCACTAGATTTGATTCTATCAATAACAGTAGCCCTCTGCCCAGAGTGATAAATTGTCACAATGTTTGAATTCTATTCATGATTTTACCCTGTCATGAATGCGATGTTAAATGAAATGTTAAGTTAGGATTTATTTCTCCTGGTGGTTTTCCATCCAAATTGCAGGAAAGTGAAAGTGAGGATGAGCTTCTTGATGAAGGTGATGATGATGTGGAAGAGGAGCTTGATCATGACAATGAGGTTCAAGAACAGTCTGAGCAGACGGTGATAAAGCCTTTAGAAGTTTCCCCTGCACCAAAAGAGACAGAAAGACAGCTTTCCAAGAAGGAGAGAAAGAAAAAGGAACTTGCTGAACTGGAAGCAATTTTAGCTGATTTTGGAGTCAACCCAAAAGAGAAATCTCAAGATGGGCCTTCTGGTAATCACTTATCCTATCTTCTTTATGAAATTCTTATTTAATATTATCGTGGAGACAGGTCTCTGGTATGAGTACAGAATTTCTTGCCATGACTTTGTCCCTGTTTTTTTGGGGTATGCTTTTTTGATGGGTCTGCTGATAGCGTGTAATCATGGTACTTCTCCCGGTTTTGTGAAACTAATGTGGGATTTAATTCAGTTTCATCAAGCATTACTGGAAAAGGTAGTGCAACTGGTACTCTTCTTTAATCTGAAAATCTGATTTTTATTCGCTTACAGCTGCTGCCAAAGATGGGAAAGAGGGGCAACTGAATGGAGATGCAGAGAAGAAGGATAATGTCCCTGTGGAATCTAAAAGTGCAAAGAAGAAGAAAAAGAAGGATAAGGCTTCCAAAGAGGTGAAGGAACCTCAGGACCAGCCCAATAGTTCGAATGTTCTTAATGAACAAGAGGAAACTGCTGGAACCGAACGGACAGCGGAAGACACATCTGCTGTTGATGTGAAAGAGCGTCTCAAGAAGGTGGCATCTGCTAAGAAAAAGAAGTCCAATAAAGAGATGGATGCTGCTGCAAAAGCTGCTGCTTTGGAGGCTGCGGCCAGGAGTGCAAAACTTGCTGCTGCTAAAAGGAAAGAGAAGAACCATTACAACCAGCAGCCAATTCGGTGAGAGAGATATTGTTGGATCTTCATGCATTTGGAGGTAGGATTTTATTGGTCATCAATAAGCTTTGAGCACCTTCCATTAGTTTTGATGGATGAACTTGGATTTTTCATTGATACACTTTTCAACTTCTTAGATCACTTGTAACATATCAGCACTTTGTATCAATGCCTCATTTCGGAACCTTGATGGAGGTTCCTGGGGTGAAAGATTTTGCTACTTGTCATGATTCATCACCTTTGACAGCATTTGCTCCCTCAATCCTTCATCTAGCTACAAGTGCAATAGAGAGCCCATTTTGCATTTATGGTATATTCTCACTAGGGAGAAGTTGGTACCAATTACCTATTGCAGACTAGGGTGGAGACTTAAACTAGTTCGCGCCAAGTAGTGCAACTAAGGTATGAGTGCCTCGCCCTTTTCCCTATAATAATCATATTCTTGGCGTTGTCACATCTGAAGTGGGGTGCCTGCTCGCAATGGCTATGTTTGAAACTCATTTTTTTAATCTCTACATGCACTACTAAATCTATTATTAAATAGAACTTTCGTTCAAATTTAAATTTAAATTTTTTTTCTCTTAATCCTATATATAAAATTAATTCATTATTTTCTAATCATTGTAGCTATTTACGACTAAATCAATATTTATATATATATATATTTATTCATGCATATATATATATTTATGTTTTAAAATTAATAATTATAAGTATATACTATCACATCATTCAATCATTATTAAATAAATTTAAAATTTTGAAATATTAAAATTATATTACTAAATGTATAACTCATTTTAATATATGTCACACGCCTTTATCTTTGACTTAAACTCCTCTTTCATAGAAAAATATTTGAAGTATCTAGGAAAATAGACTTTGGATTTTTTGATTTATCTAAAGGAAAAAGGGACACACAAAGAAGACACTCAAAGAAAATGAAACAATGTGGTGAATGTTTTCAAAATTGGTCCCCATCGAACCTTACACTTGTTCATTAGTTCAATATTGGCCGAAAGAATTTTTTTCTTTTTTTTTTTTTGTGATGGTGTTGATTGATTTGATATAGTTAGGGTGAGTATTTGCTGAAAGAAAGTGATGAATATTTGCTAATGAGGTTTGATATGGATTATAGAAAGTGACATGTATTTGCTAATAAGGTTTGATATGAATTATGAGAATAGGAATTTATATAGTTAATATGAATATGTAAACTTTGAGAAATTTTATTTCAAAAAATATTACATGCTACAAATATAGGATACAAGACACAAGATTTAAAATCTAAAAGTTTGTTGCTTACATCCTATAACTAGCCTATTTATGACAACAATTCTTCATTTAAATTTGCATTACATTATCATCTGAACTTCATTCGAATGTCATCTACTATTCATATATAATTTTTTTACTTGACCTTGATCTTAGAAAGTCTTCTGAATAGGGCCTTGAAACGTTGTATCGCTTCGCTCTTCTTGAAAAGTCTTCAAATAAATAAATCATGCTTGAATAATTTATATTCCTTGCTTGAATTATTGCTGTCCGAACTAAATAATAATAATAATAAAGAAATAAAGAAATAAATAATGTACAGAAGAACCATGGTTACAAGGGTTTGATGGATACTAAATGTATGCCTTTATTCCCCATAAATGCTCCGGGAAAGCCAGAGAATTCCTACCTTTATTTCCAAAATTAAACACAAAATAGAATTAATGATTGAATGCAATGTCTCTCGACAATGTAAGATGACAAGAGCAAAGGTAATGTTTGATTTTATTTTTTCATATAAAAAAATATACAGTATAATTATTATATTGTTTAAAATATATATTTTTTTATTTCTTTTACTTTTATATAATTTTTTTTAAAAATTATACTTAAAAACACACGTTAAAAAACAAAAACAAGCATTGCCTTTGCAAACACTGATTTCATACAAAGTAGGCAAAGTGTTTAAAGATACGGATAGTAATCAAATCGAATTAAGACACGTGTATTACTCACAAATTATCAACCCTAACTTTGATTTATTTATTTTTTGTAAGTTAATTTTAATATTCAAACCCAACTTGTTAATTTCGTGAATCATTTGAACTTATTTCATAAGCACAAGACAAAAAAATTTATTTTGACCGAAATAAAATTTGAAATAGATCTTACATTGTTGAAATTAATTAAAACAATCAATTATTAGCTCCAATTATAATCCAAATTTATATAATTACAAGTTATTAAAATACACAAGTGTAACATAATGTAGTTGCTAGTGCGAGGAATTTAATCTTGAATCTATATAATCTTCTTTCTTGATGCAGTTACCTCCAAATAATATTGAGTTGCTATCAATAATAGTAATATTTAATTGTTTGGTCAATGACGTGGCTGTTGCAAGCATATTACATCAAACTTTTAATTGCTCAATAGGCATGAATAGGATAATGAACCTTTTTCATGTAAAAATTAATGCACGAACTATTAAACTTATTTTTATATTTAGGGTTTAGTTTAATTTATACATATTTACTATTTTAACATTTGGCTTTACTTAATTAGTTTCCTATTTATATAGTTAATAATTTTGGAAAATTTAAAAATAAAAAATAATTAATAAAAACATATATTAAATTATATTAAACATATAAGCACATTTGTGAGTTTGTTCATTAACCCGTCCATGAATCTGAAATCAACTTTTTTTTTTGTGATTAATTGAGTTTGACTTGTACTTGCGAAAGTTTAGATAAAACTTGTTAATTTTGTATTAAGTTTAAATTGTGTTTTTGACTAGTATAAAAAATTGTCACCCTTATTTCAAGCAATAAAAGAAACATTTTTTTCCTACAAGCCAGGAGGTAACAACTTTCCAACGCCCATTATTTGTGATCACGACTTTTATTAAATTTTTATAGATATATTTAGTTATATTTACTTTTTGTCATTTCTAATATTTTCTACATTTTAATTACATGAGCTGTTTAATTAGGACGCATAAAATAAGAACCTAGGATCTCTTGCAAACTATACTGTACTTATTTAAATTCTTCCATTTTTTAAAGTAATATTCACAAAATTTAATATTCTCATTATATTTTTACTTTGTTTTCTTTAAATCATTTTAAAAAATAGTTTTACTCAAGAAAATTTTTGGTGCACACGCATGTGGCTTAAGTGCTAATTTAAATAATTTTATTATTTATTTAATTTCCCCCCATTATTTTAGCGGAGGATAATTTAAAAAAATTCCAAAAGAACTTTAATACAGTAAGCAATAATGTCTATGCCTGATTTGATGGAGAGAAAAATTTGAGTGATTTGAATATGAATGAAAATTATGTTTGGTATTAAATGTAAAAGATGATAAATTTTTAAATTATATTTATTTAATATATAATAATGATTGAATGATATGAGAGTACATAAGTTTATAGGATATTAATTAAATTATATAAATATGAGTAAGAAATTTATAGGAATATGTATTGATTTAATTGTGAATAAGTGTAATGATTAAAAAATAATTAGTTAATCACATTAAAAGAAAAAATTTTAAACTTTTAATTTGAATAAAATTTGTAAAATAAAATATTTGGTTTGAAATATTTAGGTATAGCCAGTACAACAACTGAATATTTAGGTTACGTTTGGAACCTATTTTCAACTCTAAAATAGCATCTTAAACTTTTCACACCGTAAAATATACTATTTAATAAAGTTTTCATCTAAATTCGAATTTAAAAATTTTCTTTATATATATATATTACAAATTAATTATTTTTCAATTATTACATATATTCATAATTAAATGAATAGTAATGTATATCACATATATACTCACATCTGTTTTTATTTACAACAAAAAAAAACATAATTATTATTCATATATACTATTATATTATTTACTTATTATTATATAATTTATAAATATATTCAAATAAATCAAACTATTTACCTTGTCTTATGAATACATTCTTTTCAAACATGCTACCCATATCAAAGCAATTACTATCAAACGCCATTTCTAACAAAAACACCTCTCCCAAACACAGCCCTTTCACCAATTCAATTTCTTCCTCCTTATTTGTTAGATGCACAAAATACGAACCCCAATTGCTTTGACGAATTGATCCATCACCGCAGCCCTAACGGGTATGGTTGGATCGTGAGGGTATAATCGTCATTACACACCCCGATTCGCAGCTTGCGTTTCAGTCCGTCGGAAGCGGCAATCTCTCGTCCCCTTTCTCTGTTTCCTTTCTCCGCTGGGAAGCATAAGCGCCAAACAATCTCCTCTCATCCTTTGCTTTATTGCAACCGCGGCGTCGGTTCTTTATTAAATGGTCTATCCGTTACTGCGAACAGGTTTGTCTGACTTTCTTTTATACAAAGTGGATGCGAACTGAGAAAGCAGGAAAACCGGAAACTTGTGATCTGGGTTTAGGGATTTTGTGTTTCCTGAGTCCTTGTGAAGTGTGGTAGAGCTGTAGGGTGATTGGGTGGGCTCTAAATATGGTTTTTTGAGTCCTTGCTCAGTTTAGAAAGAGTTTCATGATTTTAATTGTAAGAGGGGCTCTACCATGAGTTGCCTGGACATTGTGCTTGTATCCTTGGTATCGTATGAACTGGACTAAAGCATAGAAGCTGCAGCGTAAATTGTCTGTTATTGTTACTATTATTTTTGTGGGCGTGTGCTTGGACAATTTGGAAGAGCGCTGGAGTGCTCCTGTGAGAGACTTCAATGGCTGTGCTTCGCATTGCATTTTCACCATTAAAAAATAGGTGTGTTTTGGTTAAAATTGATGAAGACTTTTGAATTAGAATGATTCTTAAATGTGGGGTTTTTTATTGTGATTTTCAGGTCTGAGTTGCTGTTGTGCTGGCATTAAATTGTAATTATTTCTTAAAGTTTAGGTTGGGTGGGGGGCCTAAGGGCTTGCTCTTGGTCCCCTGCAAATGAGTTGCAAGTAAGTTGAGTATACTATTTGTTGGGGATAATGAGTATTGAACTTCAAAAGCCATTTCTCGGTGTTCCTCTTAAGCGCACTGTTTTTGGAAGAAGAAACAAGGGAGATCACAATTACCTGAGAGGAGTTAAATTAAAACATTCCAAAAAAGGTTCACATTTTCTGTCATGTAAATGTGCAAAGAGACATGAATGGATCTTCCATGGCAACAACTTTATGCACCATTTTGGGAAAAATGTTGAGTTACTTTGGAAGAAGCTGGAATCAAGGAGTAAGTGGATGATTAATTCTGTAAACGAGTCTGTCATTCGAAGCAGGAGTTTGGTTAAGCTTGTGACTCCACTATGGGAAGAGGGTCTATTTCTGTTCAGGTGCTCTGTCTTTTGCACTGTGATATCTGGGGTGTGTTTACTAGTTTGGTATGGGAAGTCAAAAGCAAAAGTTTATATTGAAACCAATGTGTTGCCTACTGTTTGTATGCTACTGAGCGATCATATTCAGCGAGAACTTGATTTTGGCAAGGTTCGAAGAATTTCACCTTTAAGCATTACTTTGGAGTCATGCTCAGTTGGGCCTCATAGTCGAGAGTTCTCTTGTGGAGAGGCCCCCACTGTCAAACTACAAATTCGTCCTTTTGCAAGCCTGAGAAGGGGGAAAATTGTAATTGACGCTGTTTTATCCAATCCAAGTTTATTGGTTGCACAAAAGAAGAACTATACTTGGTTGGGGATACCTTTTTCAGAAGGCATTGCCCAGAGGCACTTGTCTGCTGAAGAAGGAATTGATTTTCGTACAAGAACCAGGAGAATTGCTAGAGAGGAAGCTGCCATGTGCTGGGAGAGGGAAAGAGATGATGCTGCTAGAGCATCTGCTGAAAATGGTTATATCATTTCTGAGTGCAACTGTGTTCTGCCTGAAGATGATATTTTGAAGGAGAGTAAAAGTCAGCTGATGAGGTTAGGCACCCGTGAGCCATTCCCATACATGGATGAGAGGTTGCAGTGGAGAGATCATCATTGCATGGATGCTGGTGCAGAGTATGATTTGAAGCATGCTGATTTAGAGAGATCATTTGGTGCAAAAATTTCTTCCCAGGAAGCTAACATCTGGTCTAGAATTATTCCAGGATCTATGCGACATAAGTTGAAGAGGAAGGCCAATGGAAGAGATCCATCTATGTTAGGTATTGCTTCTAAAAGAAGGCTTCTGGAGCGTAGTGCATCTGCAGCTCATTTATATTTCCAAGGACAATCATTGGGGGTGTCTGGAAACTCCACGGATTCTGCAGGTTTTGATGATCTGAATCTAAATACTTCTCCAACGAGAACCACAGGCGATGCAGCTGCCATGGGTTCTGCCATAGCCCATCCTGACGGAGGTGTGAGGGCTGATTATCAGGATTTGAAGGTGGATTATAATATTGATAATAAAAAAGTTGAAGTTGCTGAGGATATATTGACAAACAAGGTGATTACAGAGGTGGAAAACAGATTAAAGACTGATTCTGTTTCTGGAGGAAATTTGGAAATGCAGTCTAGGAATCATACAAATAGCTTTGATGATCCTTTTACTTTTACTTTGGCCAGAGTTAGTAAATCTGCAGACTCCGCCGGGAAATTTTCATCAGTCAGCAGCATTGAAGCAATGGCAGGCAATGACAGTTCTCCCACGACTGATAAACATCTGGAAGGTGATGCCATCATTAGCACAGATGTCAGAAATGAAACTGTTAGATTGGCTGAGGATGTGAAGAATGCTTGGGATGATAATTTGGATAGTCAAGGGGGTCATGCTCCTAGTAGTACTGGCCTGTCAGAGCTTGACTCTTCAAATCCAGTGAACCATTTTGAAGGTTCTTCTCCCATGAGCCCACAATCTGGTTTGTCCTCTGCCTTTAAAAAGTTTAGCAACACATTTTCTTGTTTACTAGTCAATCCTTTGAGAAGGCTAAAGTCAGAGATTGGTGTTGGAGTTGAGGATATATCCACAGAACTAGTTGATGAGATTGGTGAAGAAAATACTTCGAGCATAGATAAAATGATTCCTGTTGTTCTTGACTCTGTACATTTTAAAGGTGGTACACTAATGTTGCTCGCATATGGTGATACAGAACCAAGGTAGTTTTCCTCGTGCTACTGATAAATCTGCATGTAAATTATCCTATATTACGCCAGCTATTTTTTAAGTTCGAGATCTCTGGAGGTCCCTTCCTTGATTTCCGAATGCTTGATCTACTAAGTCTGATTTCAGCTTCTTTCTTTTTGATTGAAGTTTCATACCAGTTAAAACAGAATAGCTTAATGTTTTCTGGAATTGATAGTCTTTGGTTGTTTTTGTGTGAAACTATTCTTGTTTTGTAAAAGCTTTCTAAAATTCTCAAGTTCCTCTTTAATAGTCGTCAAGCTTGTGTTTTTTCAATCAAAATTATTATCTTCAGAAAATGAATTTCAAAAACTTATTTGATATACGATTTTCTTTGCTCTGCTGGAATACGGATTGTTCATTTATATGCATGTCTTATTTGGATTCTCTTACAGATGCGGGATGCCTTACTCCAAGTATTTGGTTGTAAAATTGTTGTTCCTTTTATAGACAAATGGAAGTTGCTAGTGGACATGTGAAGTTTCAAAATCATTATGGACGCGTTCATGTTCAGCTCAGTGGAAACTGTAAGATGTGGAGATCAGATTTCATGTCTGAGGATGGTGGGTGGTTGTCCACCGATGTTTATGTTGATATCATTGAGCAGAAGTGGCATGCAAATTTGAAAATAGCTAAGCTCTTTGTTCCGGTAAACTGCATTGAAAATGTTACTTTATTACCATCTAGCCATATATGCTGACTGCAATTTAATTTGGATGACACTAAGATCCCATTTCTTCTCTTGCAGCTTTTCGAAAGGATTTTAGACCTTCCAATTACATGGTCTGAGGGCAGAGCCAGTGGCGAGGTGCGTCTCTAACTTCATAGTTCCTCCAGTGCATTTAAAGTTGATATTTCAAGTTGAAAACTGATCTGTATATGCATTTATACAAGCCTAGAAGCAATGCTTTAAATATTAATTGCTTTGATAGATGATGCATTTCATTTTTCAGATATGAAAGAAAATTGGCTGTGTACTAATTTTCTCACAACACTATAAAGGACTTGGTTCAGTGCTTGTAGGATGTGTGTCATTTCTGTCAAGCTGGTTTAATTGACAGCATGAATGTCATCAAAGTATAGGTTAGAATTTGGTTGGACTGAAGGCACATCACAGCATAATACCTGTTTTGGACAGGCCATAATATTCTTGCTCTCCTACTTATACAAAAAAGGTTGCTATAAAATTGGAGTGCCCACCCAAGAAAGTTATGGCGTGGATGCACAAAAGTAGGGAAAAGTATTTGTATCTGTAGCATTGGTTAATTTGGAGTATGACAGGACCAAACATGGTCTTCGCTTTCAAGATTTCCCATTGTATGATGTTTGAATCATTGTGCCTGTGGCTTTCACGATGGTAAAATAAGCTTTCAAGGGGTCTTCTTGTTTCAAGTTTGTGAAGGTTATTTGGCGATCCCATGAAGACTAGAACTCAGTTAAATAGCATTTTACATTTCTGTCAAGTGGTCCAATGGATCATTGTTTTCTTATAGATTGTATTCCTACCACAATTTTTTATCAAATTTGATGAATTATATTTGACATGGAACTTTTCTGTTAGCAGGTGCACATATGCATGTCAAAAGGAGAAACCTTCCCAAATCTTCATGGGCAGCTAGATGTAACAGGGCTGTCCTTTCACATATATGATGCTCCGTCATGGTTTGCTGTATGTCTTTATAACAGCTATTTTTTGCCCCAAACGGTTTTTGAAATAGCTTCTAATGCTTATAGATCACCTTTTTATGCAGGATATGTCTGGAAGTTTGTTTTTTCGTGCCCAGCGAATATTTTTGCACAATGCCAGGGGCTGGTTTGGTGATATTCCTTTAGAAGCATCTGGAGATTTTGGCATTGATCCAGAGGAAGGAGAATATCACCTAATGTGTCAGGTTCTGTCGCAAGCATGTTATATATTTGATGGATTTTTCTTGAAACCTAGTGTTGTCATGAGCACCCCTCTTTTCAAATGCCATTTCTTTTGGATTGTATATCTTGAAACTATAATGAACTGTTGACTTTAGGAATGAGGAAGCAGTTTTACTTATGACATGGAAAGTGAAGTTATTAGATATTGTCAATTTGGATTGCTAACATATTTTCTGCTGTAAATTTCCTCCTGCTGCGATGATACCCCTCCCAAAAAGTAATCACCAACTTGTCATTGTATAAAACGGCTTCCCTATCTATATCATAAGCCCATTTTCCTTTTGACCCATTAAAGAATAGACATACTATTTTAAATACAATATTTTCTTAAAATTTTAAAGTTCTCACCTGATATAATCTGGATTGCTGTCTTCAATAGCTCCTGACAGAATATACTTTTTCTTCTTTTGGGACTGGTTAACCTGTGGTGGTAGTCTCACTTCTCCATCTGCTTGCACTCTTCATAGTTAGATATAAAAAGTTAGATGTTGAACAAGAGTTGTGGAAGCAGGTCTTTATAAATTTTTGGAGGTTTTATTTGTCCACCTTGGTAATCACAGTGGTCCTATTCGGTGTTGGTTGCAATACTTCAAATTTATGGTTGGTCCGTTTGAATCTAGGCTGCTATTTCCGGGGGAAAAAACTCTACAAATAAATGATTGGAAATGTATTTGGGTAATAGCTTCAGAGTAATGCACTTTTTGTTCTCTTCAATGATCTATTTAGAAGTTATTTATTCAACCAAACACAACAGCACAGACACACACACACACACACACTCTCTCTCTCTCTCTCTCTCTCTCTATCTATCTATCTCGACTTTTCTAATTTTAGTTTAGTTGTTGATATCTGATGTTGTATGGCAGGTTCCATCTGTAGAAGTAAATGCTTTGATGAAAACATTCAAAATGAAGCCTTTGTTGTTTCCGGTGTGTGTTCCATTATTCCTTCAGACAACTGAATTTGAGAATTAATCTAGATACTGATGTCTCTTTCCTATTTTTCTCTTTTGAAATTTGACAAACACTATTTAATTTCCATAGAACACGTGCTTAAATTGCCCAACCTTCTTCAAGTTCATTGTTTCTTGGTTGAATTTTCATAAAATAGCAAAATCTTTGATATCTTCCACAGAGTATAATTAAGGTGATATTATCTGCTTAAATAGCTGAACATGTATGTTTCTTTCTCAGCTTTTAATGCTTGAAATTTGTTTTAGAACCTTTATTCTAATAACAGATGCCACTACCTAGTTTATCATTATCAGATGATGAGTGTGGGAAAAGTTAACTTGTAGGTTGCAGACTACTGTTCCAATATTCTCGAGTGATTTTGAGTCTGTAAAAGTGATCAAGTGAACCATGCCGGCAGGACCACTGCTGCTGCCACTCAAGCGCATTCTTAGTAGCAACATAACTAGATATTTTATCATTGCAACCTCCATGGACATAAGCAATTGTTGCCACCACCATTTATTGCACCAAGTCCAGCAAAGCTCCATTACCCCATCTGCTCTTCAAATTAAGCCGCCCGCACCCACTTGGTCACTGTAAACCTAAATTGCTGCTACTTAAATATGACTACTATTATTGTTTCTGCTAAAAACAAACAGAAAATGGGACTCTACAGAACTGTCATATCTGCTCAGTATGATCACCAATCAATTGGTTCACCTTAAAGTTGTGAAAACTAAGAAAACCTTCAGCTCGTACTTCAAATTCAAACATGTCTGCATTCTAAAACATGCACAGATGTCTTGGAGGATTAGATATATATGCATTTTCTCATGTTCTATTAGTTTTCTTGAATTCTCAAGTATATTTCTCCTGGTTCTGCAAAAAATCATGTTCCGAATTTTTGTTTGTCAATTGATATGAAAATTGGATATTTCCTGAATTTTCTTCTTGTTTTATTAATCTGTTATTACTATGATAAGCTGGCCTTTGGTTCTTCCTCTCTAACGTAATTAACCTTCTCCACTCACTTCAGTTAGCGGGATCTGTGACAGCTGTCTTCAATTGTCAAGGACCTTTAGATGCTCCTATATTTGTTGGGAGTGCATTGGTCTCAAGGAAACCCATCCATTTACCAGCTGATACTCCTCTGTCTGCTGCATATGAGGCATTGATGAATAATAAAGAGGCTGGTGCTGTGGCAGCCATTGATCATGTTCCACTTTCTTATGTTTCTGCCAACTTTACCTTTAACACAGATAATTGTGTGAGTAATTGGTTAAAATAACTCATAGTGTATGCTTGGTCTGAGTTTTTATCCTTTTTCTTGTCCTAATACTCCTTTTCCTGCATGCTTATGCAGGTTGCTGATCTGTATGGAATCAGAGCTACACTTGTGGATGGTGGTGAAATTCGTGGAGCAGGAAATGCTTGGATTTGTCCTGAGGTGTTCGTTTGCTTAGAAGCCAATATAGTTGACTGTGAACATAAATGTTCTGATGAATAAGTTTGTTTTACTGTGTATAATTGAACTACAGCTTCAAGTTTAAATGGTGATTAGTTGATCAATGAACATGATGTTTATCTCTGTTACAACCGTTGAGTCTTGGGTGCATAGGGCAGTGTGATAATCAGTAATACTGAAAAAGACATTTCTACCATTTTTGCTTTCTTTAGTACCAATTTATACCATTAATTGCATGTGGCCTGGAGTTACTTGTGAGTCTCATTAATCTGATATTATTGGTTGATTATTGCAGGGCGAGGTTGATGAAACAGCGATGGATGTTAACTTTTCAGGCAACTTATGTTTCGATAAAATTATGCATCGGTATATTCCTGGTTATCTTCAAACAGTGCCCCTTAGGTTAGGGGATTTGAAGGGAGAAACTAAAGTTTCTGGCTCATTATTAAGACCGTAAGATTACTGTTTTTTAAAATATTGATGAATCAGTTGTCTCCATGAATTAAAAGAGAAAATTTTTCATTTGCTTAAGTGGATGGGAATGTGTGATTATGCATCTTTCTAATGTAGGAGATTTGATATCAAATGGACTGCTCCAAGAGCCGAGGGATCACTTTCTGATGCTCGTGGGGATGTCATAATTTCACATGATTACATTTCAGTCAATTCCTCATCTGCTGCATTTGAATTGTATACAAAAGTTATAACAACGTATCATGATGTGAACTGGTTAAACTGGAGAGAGTGCGGTAAAATAGTAGCCATGCCTTTCTCTGTGGAAGGAGTCGAATTGGATCTACGAATGCGCAATTTTGAATTTTTCAACCTAGTTTCTTCCTATGCTTTTGATTCGCTGAGGCCTGTACATTTGAAAGCAACAGGAAGAATTAAGTTTCAAGGGAAGGTTAACCAGAACAGCTGCAGCATTGATGATCGATCCTTGCAGCCAGATAATAATTTAGAACATGTGATGGCAGGTGGTGAAGATGAAAAGAGTATTTCTGGTGATGTTTCAATCTCTGGTCTGAAACTCAATCAATTGATGCTGGCTCCTCAGTTAGCTGGAGTGCTAAGCATGACATCAAATGGTATCAAGGTTTGTCTCTCAGCCCTTTTACCTCTAAATAGTTGTTTCTTACTAGTAATCCCTAAAGATGTCATGTTTGTTTGGGCTGGTGGCTCATGTCTTCTAAAATGGATTAGACATCTAAGATGTCATTTATATTTTTCTACAATTAAGTTGCTTCAGGATGCTATAATTTGCAAATCAAAATGTCCTTGTGACTTTGTTCAGGTTTATTCTTCTAGCAAAGCTTGTGTGATCAAGACTAAACAGCTTGTATGCTTTCAATCGGAAACCTATGCAAATTCCTTATACCTTTTATGCTTTCGGCTTTACTTGGAAATTGGACACAGTTGTCTTGCAATATCATTGTATCTTTATTAAGACTACTCTTATTATGTAATTGTGTCATTAAATGCTCCTTGTTTTTTACTGATGAAGCCCGAAATACACGTATATTGTTGAAGGGTCTCACTTGTTTTATTTGGTGACACAGTTGGATGCTACTGGCCGGCCGGATGAAAGTCTTGCCATAGAATTTGTAGGACCTTTGCAATCAACTTCGGAAGAAAATCTAGCTGGAAAGTCACTATCCTTTACTCTGCAGAAAGGTCACCTGAAAGCTAATGCATGTTATCAACCACTACATTCAGCTAACATGGAGGTCCTTTTCTCCCTTCTTTTATGACTTCGTTTGCTTCTAATTTTCTCCCTTCTGAAGCCATTTAGTATGCACTTCTTTCATTGGTATTGATACAAAATATACTCTTTTATATGCAATCAGGTACGGCATTTGCCACTGGATGAACTGGAGCTAGCTTCACTCCGTGGAGCTATATCAAGAGTAAACTTCTCACTAGACCATTCACTGTTGTTTCTGATTCTCCTTGTTTGGGATTAGTAGGAATTTGAAATGAGTTCCTCCAACTCCTTACTTTTTAGTGGTTGCAGTTTTATTTGCATGTATTCTTTATTGTGCTGTTGCAATCTTGCTTAGACGATTGGTTGTTTCAACTATTTAGTTGTTGAATTGACTGAATATGTGATTAAATGTTTATTAATATTGTTTACTTAAAATAAGTGATTAGAATTGTATAGATAGATAGTTATTGAGAAGCATTTTGGAATTCGACGATTGTTGTAAGTGCTGAATGACTTGAACCATCTTTATTTATTTCCATGTCAATCAGTCCTTTAAACTGTAGATGAGGATAATGCTTGTACCTTTTTGTCTTTGGGGAACGTATTAAACATTGAAATAAGTGCTGTGATACTTTATCAGGAACTCTTTGCCTACTGTAAGGCTAAAGATTTTGTTCTGTTTTCTTCTTTCAGGCAGAACTTCAGTTGAACTTTCAGAAAAGAAGGGGCCACGGGGTGTTGTCTGTTATGCGGCCAAAATTCAGTGGTTTGTTGGGTGAAGCTCTTGATGTAGCTGCCCGATGGAGTGGAGATGTAGTGAGTACCTTCACCATATCCATTAAAAATTAAGCAGTATCTGTTTTTTTTTTTTTTGAGTTTTCTTTTGAATTGGCTGACATTCAGTTTTAACAATTCTACTTCAATATTTCAGTTAGACGATTTTTTGATGGATAAAGTTCTACAGGGGAGATTTGTGCTTTGCTATTATTTTAATGCCATGTGTTCAATTTAAAATCATAACTCATTGAATTCTATATTTGACGTTTTTATGGACACTTTTCTGTAAATCTGTCAATCTCCATTTGCAAAGAATCAACTACTGACAAAATAAGTCTGACTTAACTCATTAAACTTCTAATCTGAAGGCAAAGAAAGATGATTGTATTGATATTTTGGCCAGACTTGTAGTTTAATCTATTTCTTTTCAAACATTTTTTTTCCTTATTGTCTTTGTTCTTGCACATTTCTGTTTGGCTTTGATTTCCATATCATTTTTGCCTGAAATTTTTAAGTATTTATGCTTGGTTATGTTGTATGTTAGGTTTTTAAAGCAAGTAATCTGGAAAAACTACTTTTTGAGTGTGTAACCTGAAAATACCTTTATAAAGAAAAATAGTTGCATTATCTTCTGAAAATTTAGCCCATGATTGGGAATGTGAATTAACGTCGCCTGTGATAAATAAAATTTTGCTTGAGGTTGAGATCTGATTTATCGGAAACATGAGTCATTTTAATTCATAACTTTCTCATTTTTGAACACTTAGGGAGTTGTGTATAAAACAGAAGTTCTTTCCAGAATTCTTCATTATATTTTCAGGCTCATCATTGGGGATTTGTGTCAGTGAATTTTGTGACAAGTTGGCTGTATTTCTGGTTGATTGATTGATCACTCTTAAATGGAAATGATAGTGGATATTCATGTTTTGATGCCGTAATACTTCTCTGGATAGATCACAGTTGAAAGGGCAATCTTGGAGCAAAGCAGTAGCAAATATGACCTACAAGGGGAGTATGTATTGCCTGGCTCCCGTGATCGGAGCACTGCTGAAAAGGAAAGAGGTAGCTTGTTTCAGAAAGTAATGACCGGTCATCTTGGCAGTATGATATCTTCTATGGGTAGATGGAGAATGAGACTAGAAGTTCCTAATGCCGAGATTGCTGAGATGCTTCCACTTGCTAGGCTTCTTTCTCGAAGTTCTGATCCTGCAGTTCAATCAAGATCGAAGGTTGTGTATCTACTTATATCTGATTGATTAAATCTTTGAAAGTTTTTTTGGCACGATTTGTGTGTTATCAGTAGCTTTTCTCGTATCATGTTCGTGCTATAAGGACTTGGTTTTACTTGTACGGAGACATGCATATGCGTGAACTCATCCTACAGGCGTACGGGTAGATGTGTACTTGGAATAATCGTCTCAGGCACTGAATTTGGGATTCACTTTGGTGTTTGTGGATAAAAGGTGGTATTCAGTTAATTCATCTTCCGGTTCCCTTGGATATCAAAATAAAAGAAGCAGTGTAGGAACACAATATTTAATATGAGAATGTGAACCATTCAGCTGATATGATCTCCATACTCTGCAAATTTATTTTTATCAAGTTCGCCCTTTCCAACTTCCTGAATCTAATGGAAGAGTTGCTGGTTCTAATGGTGTGTTTGTGAGCATCAATAGTGAAATCACAGTTTCTGGCATATTCTAGTAATAGCCTATTGCCTTGTTCCCTATTGATTGTTATATCTATAGTATTTTTCTGTTTTCCTTTTTCTTTGGATTTGTCATAATATTGATCAGATGGGTTTGTCATTGCCTTGATTGCTTGTACATGCATTGAGTTTAAGCAATTATTTTTGATTCATGTGGTTCTTTTCACGTGCGTACAGGACCTTTTCATACAAAGTTTGCAGTCAGTTGGGTTGTGCGCTGAAAACCTTCAAAAACTTCTTGAGGTATGTTTCTCTTGCAAAGATTTTAAGGATTTCACTTGGTGGGATTCCCAGGAGCTTAAGTTGGAATCTTTTGGCATTCTCTCTCTAAACTTTCTAATTGTGTAAACTCTTGTAGGAAATTCGGGGTGACTGTGCTGCATCACTTGAAGTTGTTCTTGATGATTTTGATCTTCCAGGTTTAGCCGAACTTAAAGGTCATTGGCGTGGCTCTTTAGATGCAAGTGGAGGAGGCAATGGAGACACGACGGTAGATATATAGTCTCCTTTTGGACTGCCCTTTAAACCATATTGATCTAAAGAGACTAAATATGTTCCTGATTGAAATTTTGGCTGGCTACTTACTGACAAGCCTATGCAACTATTTAATGATAATCATATTGACTCTGTTCATTAACATTTTTGGAGAAAATCTTATTTCATGATTCTACATGAAATTTCTTTCCTGCTTTGACCTTCCATCTAAGCGTCTGGCTGGGCATTTTCTGCAATTTATCAGCTCAGGAGCGCTTGGATTTTGATGATTCTCTCACTGATAACACTTTTTCAGATCTGTTGTACAAAACCACTATATTAACTCCAAAGTTCCAATATGAAATTACGTAGAACTGTTGTACAATAAAACTAGATTGACTCCCAAATTCCAATATGAAATTATATTCATTCATCTTTGTTAATCTTCTTCTCTAATAAAGAATCATCGGTTAGGTAGAAAGCTGAAAGGAAGCTCACCGAACTGTGACTGTACTGATACTCCTTTCTATTAGTCAATCAGTCGAGAGATGCAATCTTTATAATTCTGATTGACTTTTCCTTGTTCACTATAGGCAGAGTTTGACTTTCATGGAGAGGAATGGGAGTGGGGAACATATACAACCCAGCGTATTCTAGCAGCTGGTATGTACAGCAACAATGATGGTTTGCGTCTTGAGAAAATGTTCATCCAGAGGGATAATGCCACAATCCACGCAGATGGGACGCTATTGGGGCCAAAGACAAATTTGCATTTTGCCGTTCTAAATTTCCCTGTCAGTTTGGTTCCTACACTGGTTCAAGTAATTGAAAATTCAGCCACTGAAGCTGTTCACTCTCTGAGGCAATTACTAGCACCAATTAGAGGCATCCTACACATGGAAGGTGATCTTAAAGGTAATCTAGCTAAACCAGAATGTGATGTCCAAGTAAGGCTCCTGGATGGAGCAATTGGTGGAATCGAACTTGGAAGGGCTGAAGTCGTTGCTTCTCTAACCCCAACCAGCCGTTTCCTATTTAATGCAAAATTTGAACCCATTGTTCAAAATGGCCATGTACATATTCAAGGAAGTATTCCACTAATACTTCTACAGAATAATTTGGATGAAGAAAGTATCGAAAGGGATAGGGATGAAGCCACATGGGTTCGCGGTTGGGACACAGAGAGAAGTAAAGCATCTGCAGATGAAGCTAATGATAGAAAGGGATCCAGAGAAAAAAATCAAGAGGCTTGGGATGCAAAATTGGCAGAGAGCCTCAGGGGTTTGAACTGGAACATATTGGATGCTGGAGAAGTTAGGATCGATGCTGATATTAAAGATAGCGGCATGATGTTGCTAACAGCACTATCTCCTTATGCTGACTGGCTCCACGGCAATGCTGAAGTTATGCTTCAGGTTGGTATGGTTGTACGTACATTTGGTTGTACAACTGAGTAACAATATGACAGAATGTCTAGGTATTCCTGTTCCTTTGACCCCAAACCCCCTTATCCTCGAAAAGCACGCTACTGGTTATCAATATGAGTTTCGTCTTGTGCAGGTAAGGGGTACTGTGGAACAACCATTGCTGGATGGGTCTGCCCATTTTCACAGGGCAACAGTGTCTTCCCCTGTACTTAGAAAACCAGTAACCAATTTTGGAGGAACTGTTTTTGTTAATTCAAATAGATTGCGCATTGACTCATTGGAGGGCAGAGTAAGTAGAAAGGGAAAATTGTTCGTTAAAGGGACTCTGCCCCTCCAGACAAGTGAATTGTTTCTTGGTGACAAACTGGAATTGAAATGTGAGGTTCTGGAAGTGCGTGCAAGGAATGTCTTGAGGTAAATTTATCCCCAAATGCACAATAATATGTTTTCATTTTTTGGTTCAGTAAGATTTTTGTACTTTGTATCATCTTCATAATTTCGTTCGGAACTTGAAAAAATCTGGTTTCTCAAAGTGGTCAGGTTGATACTCAGTTGCAAATAACTGGATCTATTATGGAACCAAACTTCTCCGGTAAGATAAAGATAAGCCAGGGGGAAGCTTATCTGCCTCATGACAAGGGTAGTGGAGCTGTTCCCTTAAATAGGGTTACAACAGCTGAATCAAGGTTGGCAGCTGGTCGTTATGGTCACATGGTTGCGTCGAAGTACATTTCACGTTTTCTCAACCTAATACCAGCTTCGTCAAACGCCCCATTCCCTCAATCATCAGGTAAGTATGAGTGTATAAGAAACTGAAGCTGAGGTATTGGGAGATTATTGCCATAGAGATTACTTTTTTGGCTTTATTGACTCTGAAATAAATCATGTTTAGGAAAAAAGTTGAATGCAGGTTCTGTATAACTTAAATTACTTATTGCTGACTAAAGACTAAAATCGAAATAAAATGACAAACAAAAGAAAGTTGTGAACACTCATGAAAAACTAATGAACTACTAGACAGCCATGTACCACATGTCTGTAGTTGACGTCCCGTGCAATTTTAAAGTTGTGAATATATCAATCTATCCAGATCTCGAACATCCAGTTTGCCAATCTGCATATTCTTCCTTGAGAATTCATAACTCTTTTAAAAATCTGTATAGAATAATACAGCATTGGCTATGCAACAGAAAAGTTTGTAGAATGGCATCAGGAAAGTCTGTTTGATGTCAGGCCATACCTTTCATGATCTAGAACTCATGAAAGGCTCTTTATCTGCTAGAAAGTTAAAGTTAGCAACTGGTGGCCACTGAAGATATGTGGTAGAGAGGAATTGAACCCGGTGATTGTTGCTCCAATATGGCTTTTTAGTTGATAGTCGATGCATTTTGGAGTGTGATATTACATTAAGTTTGCTTTTCTTTCTCTTTTTGATTGATGCACGCTATAACAATTTCAATTATCATCTATTCATTTGTACACAATTGATTATTTACGAAGTATTCTGTTCATGACCAAATTCCTAATGTTTAACGAATGATAACTCTTTGCAGGTGAACATGATGAAGCTGAAAAGGAGATGGTGCTGGTAAATAGTAAGCCAAGATTAGATATCCGCCTTACAGACTTACGGATTGCTCTGGGGCCTGAACTCAGGATAGTTTATCCTTTGATACTAAATTTTGCTGTTAGTGGAGAGCTTGAATTAAATGGCCCTGCTCATCCCAAATGGATAAAACCTAAAGGCCTGCTAACTTTTGAAAATGGTGATGTGAATCTTGTTGCGACACAGGTACTCTTTATCATATTGTGAGAATCCTTAGAACAGGCTGTGCAACTATGTGATATATACTGCTCTGTATATTAACTTTTTGAAATTCTTGGATGTGGTTTTTAATTTTTGTATTGTCTATGTCCAAATTCCAGGTGAGGCTCAAGCGGGACCATCTTAATATAGCAAAATTTGAGCCTGAGAATGGACTTGACCCCATGTTGGATTTAGCCCTGGTAGGATCAGAATGGCAATTTCGAATTCAGAGTCGAGCCAGCAAATGGCAGGAAAAATTGGTGGTCACCTCAACGCGATCAGTGGAGCAAGGTGTCCTTTCAGCCACAGAGGTAAACTCTACTGCTAAAATCTCAGGCTGTCATGAAGGTTGTGATCAGATGACTCAAAAGTGGTACTTCATTTTTAGAAAAGCGAGTTAAGGATTGGATCGGGAATTAGAGCATGAGAAGCACGTGATACACATTTGTGACTGTAGGAATATGATGGGGAAGTATAATGAGATTTTCTCGCATGCTTTTTTGTGGATGTAAATATGTAGTCTATGCTCTAGCGGTATTGTTATGATGATGTGACCGGATATCTAATATCCATCTATGGCTGCTTCTATAGCTGTCATGGATGTTCAACCTTTTGCTTGTGGTCTATGATGAAAAAAAAAAAAGTAAAACGGCATATAGGTTATATGTGCAACTATCTCCATCTCCAATATTTCTGGAATGCTGGTTTTGTTGCTGTGCAGTTCTCATGTACCACAATTGTCCCTTTACAGCTCCATCGGTCCTTTCTACTGCATTATTGACGCAATGGGAGGTTTTAGGTAGTCTATCAGCATTTGCGAAACCCAGATAACGTGTGTTTTTCTAACTAAACAGGCTGCTAGAGTCTTTGAGAGTCAATTAGCTGAATCAATATTGGAAGGTGACGGCCAGCTTGCATTCAAGAAGCTTGCCACTGCAACGCTCGAGACATTGATGCCGAGGATAGAGGGCAAGGGGGAATTCGGACAGGCTAGATGGAGGCTAGTTTATGCTCCTCAAATCCCTAGTTTACTCTCTGTGGACCCCACGGTCGATCCTCTCAAGTCTATAGCTAGCAACATCTCATTTGGGACTGAAGTTGAAGTCCAGCTGGGGAAGCGCCTCCAGGTTTGCTGAACTCCCCAAAATGATCTCATTTGTGCTATTGTCTACCGCAAACCATATTCAATATAGGATTGTATTCTTCAGTGATCAATCATCCTGTTACCAATCTGCCTCGTTTTACATGTAATCAATGTTTTCATGCGTGCAGGCCTCTGTAGTTAGGCAGATGAAGGATTCAGAGATGGCTATGCAGTGGACCTTGATCTATCAGCTCACGAGCCGTCTCCGGGTGCTCCTACAGTCTGCTCCGTCCAAACGTCTCTTGTTCGAGTACTCGACAACTTCACAGGACTAATTTGCTGGACATCATATAGGGGAAGTAGATTTTTCTATATTGGGGGTGTAGTAAAACCTTGGTTGGAGAGACTGGAATTCTTTGAAGCCCTTCAGCAAGTGTATAAATCCCATCCACCTATTTAGTGGAAAGCCTTTGATTCGTTTCCTTCAACTGTAGCTTCTATAAATTTTGACTACAATGTATTCTTGTAAATATTTGTTGTTCTTTGCTCAAACATGAAATCAATTTATTTATATTTAATGATCTGAAGCTTTCCATGCTCACGTTGATATTTGCTAGCATATCTGCTCATCCACTGTGGTTTGAAATAGATAACCAAAACATAGCATCTTTAATAATTTGTAATAATACGTGGAACTGGTGAGAAATTAGTTTACTTTGTTGGGGCAGATTTGGAATATTTTGTTTTTTTTCTTTACTTTTTGCTTGGATAAATGTGTATGGTAACTTTTTGCATATTTATTTATCGGCACACCGTCTTGCATAAATGTATTTATATATAGATAAATATTTTACCCACATATATATGAATATTCATTCACACATATATTAATAAATATTTGTTGACTTAAGATAATAATTGAAAAATATACTGGGGGCAAACATCTTAGCTGGCTTTAAGTTTGGGGAATAAAACGTATTTTTATGTAATTTCGGGGCCGAGATGTTATTTATACAAATTATTACAAAATTTCCAGTGAAGCGGGACCCACAAGGTAGCTGGCGTCATCATATGGAAGAAGCTGCACAATAAAGTATGGAGTTACTCTCCATCGCCAGATATTGCTCCCTCAAATTCTTGAATATTCAACCAGTAAGTTTTGACTTTCCTGTTTTCATTTGGTTTTTGGGGGAACGCGTCGTCGTTGAGAAACGTAGTTGTGGAATTTTGTCGCTGTCTAATGATGGAGATTGAAGAACTTGTAAATTATTTTATGTTTTTTTTTTTCTTTATCGTAAGACACAAATTTCTGCACCTGAATTTTGCTTTATCTGAATTGAACCGCGCGCCATTAGTTTTCTCGGAGTTCACGTTGTTACCTTATGCCTGCGGGCGCTTGCATGAATTTTATGCTCTTCCGTGTATTTTAATTTTCTGAATATTTTGTGACTGAGTTTTTTGTTTGATTTTCTCTTTCGCTGGCATGATTTCTAGGTTTTTCTCGGTCCGATTATATTTCCAGAGATAATGAATGATCAATGATGGTAACTATATTGAGTCTGAGAAAAAGGAGAAGTAAGAACTTGTATCACAGTTATTTTTCGATAACATGAGGACCGTCTGGCTAATTTATTTAAGTGCATCTACAGGATTCAACACAGCAATGAAGGCGAGAGAATCTTGAGCAAGAGGAAAAGTTCTTGCTTTTCGTGAAAGTGTACAATGTTTTACTTAAATGAAGCTGAACTTTCAATTTTTTTCGCAACGATTTTTTATCCCTTTTCAGAAGACTACCTCTTCATTAAATTTAGTTGTTCAAGGCATTCATTTTACTTTTATTTAAACATCAAACATTTTAGTTATTTTGAGACTGGATCTTATTTATTTAGACTCTGAGCCAAATATAAGTGGACCAAGTGTCAATCTCCCAGTTCCTCCTCCTTTTACTCTTTTGGATTTACTGACGTCGGGTGAAATTATTCATAGCACTTGCATAACTCTTTATTATTTTGTTAATTTTCTTTTCAAGGACTAAGTAGGCTAGATAGTGATTTATACTCCACTCTTTGCCCCTTGTAGTCTACACATGAAGGTTTTTCCTGTTTGTTCTTTCCAGAATTTCACTTTGCATGGAAGGTAGCATGGCTGGACTTTCAATGGCCTTTTTATATGGCTAGAGAACTTTTCCTACAACTTTGCCTTCTGCTTCTATGATTCATCAGTGTGAGTCCTGCAGGTTCTCTGTGCTTATTTATTTATCTATCTATTTTGAATTTTACTTTTTATTGTTGTACATGACGTTGCAGATACACTCTAGAGCTCATATGCATGTTTTGCTTTGTGCTACACATCTAATTAATGCTTGTTGCCATTTATTCCCATTTTCTGGTAATTTGGAATAATTTGCTTGAGTGGGGGTGAAATTGAAAGAACATAATGATTACATTGATCTGTTGGTCTAGGCACCATTTCCACATAAATAATAGTTTCTGCTATCCCCTGTATATTAAACTAGTCTATTAATGTGAGAATTATGAGTATTCCCATGCCATTATTGCTTGAAACATCTGGACGGATATTGAAACTTTGGAAAATTGCGAAGGAATGGGCAGTAAAAGATATGCTGAAGGGTACGAATGTAATCAGTGTAGAACCCTCGAATATCATACTATTATTACTTATCCACAAGAATGATTAAGCTAAACAGATTTGTTTAGTTTTTATTGAATTTTACCTTTGAGAACAAAGGTAAAATCTGTTGAAACTATGGTAAGGAACAATAGTAAGAACAGCCAATAAGCTTGAGTTATACAAAATATTCAGTTGACAGTTGGGCCTCCTTGCATCAGGCGACCACTTGTACCCCAGAGTCATATGTGTCTCCTGGTTTCCAGTTCTTAGGAATGTCATTGACTGGAACTACCCATTTCTCATCACCATTTTCATCACTAAATAACATCCTTACTGACAGAGGCCCTCTAGGTGGGGAAGTAGTTGTCCATACGGTTCCATAAGTCCGATCCAATAGTTTGCATATGTAACTCTCTGTCTGCATTTCAAAATCAGAATTATAGTATTAATTGGCATGGAAAATCAGTATTTTGCAAATTTATGGACCATCTAATGAACAGTGCCTTTTCTTTGTCGAGGAAAAAGCCAAGGTATTGCACTTGCTTTTGGTAATGCATATTAAAAGATTCTGAAACATACCTCACACAGCTGTACAGCAGTTATGTCACTCATGCCTTGTTGATTCCAAATTACAAAGGCCAAGTAATAAGGGTAGTTGCTATTTTCATCTATCTTGATTGTAATATTTTTGTTTGGATAGCTGCATGGAACCCTGTAAACATAGACATGAACGAGCAAGTATTCATCATCTTCCGACATGTGCAGATTGAGGGTAAGATACAGAAAACGTGGTTATGTTCATCATCATGTAAACATGGTATAGAAAATGAGGAGAAGCTTAAATTTAATTAACAAAAGAACAAAATAGACAGACAGTTCCAATTCCAGGTCAATGTTTTATGAAATGGGTTGCTTCTGCAGGACCTTGTGATATGGTTAATCTATTAGAAGTTATCCATATAGAACAAGTTATTCTTATAGAGTATTTGCCTTGGAACAGAGATATAATATGTTTGAGATGTATTCATCTTCATGAAGCCTGGTAAGCCTTACCGTCTGTATTCAATATCTACTATGCCAAGTGCTAATAGATATTCACCGACGTCTGCATTCTGAGCCATTCCGCGAAAAGCTCGCTTGCTGAGAATGAAGTCAGCATGATCACTTGAACCATGGTCAGTTATGACTACAGTTGCTCCTTCGTCAGAACAGTAGTTGCTTTGGGTACACCTAACCTGATGAAGCAGCATATAATTGAGGATAAAATCAATATAGCGTTGGGTTATTGACATATGCCATGCTTATGTTAATTTACATGATATTTACCTGGTAGCAAGCACCACATCCTACACCATTCCGATAGAGATTTGATGCAGCGGATACATCTCCGCCATTAATTGTTGCCCCAAACTTACCGTAGCCACATCGTCCAACTGCATTTTTTTTAATATCAAATGTGATGAAAAACTTAATTGAAACTTAATAGCACATAGGAATCAAATCATTTACATGCATTTGTAAATTTAATATGGCATGTGACATTTATTCTAAATTTCAGTGTGGATAGTCTATTCATTAATAAAAGAACATGTTTATAGTAAATACTACGCATGCTGCTTTTAAGCTATACTGTTGAAATCTCACTTTCTGTTCCATTGTCTTCAGAATTTGGGTAATAAGTGGCCCTCGAAGAGACGAAACAGTCCCTGCATGTAGCAGCATTTCCTGTGCTCTCCAAGAAGAGAAAAGTTGCTGCAGAAAGATAGAGGCAAAATTGGAGTCGAGTCATCATAGCAAATAGCAAGCCGAGCAGACAGAAGGGAAGGGAAGAAGACAGGTTTGTGTGCATGAACTGCTCATCCATTCCAGTATTTATAGTGAAAAGAAGAAAGTTGCGTTCAGACTATTACAGATACATTTTGAATGAAATGAATCCTGCTGCAGATTTTATATGCTCGAGTGCTAAAGACGTCAAACATTCAAAGTGCCCTTTTTGTGGAATGTCAAAATACAGGCCACTGTTCCGTGTCAACTAATGCATAAATATTTCTGATTGCGATAGCCAAATCCGGCTGTCCCTGCAATTTTTTTTTTTTTCTATGTTTGAACAATTGGATTGTCAGAATCCTGCTTTATCGTTACATCTTACGTCAAGGGTTTTGCATTGACAAGAATAACTTGATTTGGACTTCATAAGTTGGCATTTTCTTGAATCGATCTGAAGAAAGCATAGTTGTTGCAGCCGCCTACTCAGACTTAGATAATGAAAAAGAAAAAAAAAAGAGAGAGAGAGGGAGACAGAGAGAAAACATTGTCCAGGAAAAAGAGAATTAAATTTATACACTGTATAAATATCAAGAAAATTGAGAAATGCGTTGCAATGTTCAAGGTAAATGATACGAAAAATTGATTGATTAAATTACCAATCCACACTACTTTATTAAAGGAAGCACGCTATTAGCCTAAGGGCATTGTGGTCCCTCCCCTTACATTGAGCTCACGGTGGCCTAATTCTTACCGTTCAACATAACACACGCCTAAATGCTCCTTCCTTGGCAGCTTCTTGCGCATCATTGTCTCAAGCTTGGGACAGTCATGGAACGGCAGGCTTTATTGGTGGTAAGTGGCCAAATATTTCCATTTTTTTAGCAACGTTGTTGTCACAACTTGCTTGTACCGAAGAGGGAAGGGAATGTGGTAAGTTAGGCAAATTGGCACCCAAAGAAAATGCAGCCATCTCTGTCTCAAGGGGGGACTACCCAAGTCCTAAACATCACATTTCCATGTTCCTTTATCACGCACTATATATGTGTGACAGTTGACCAAATGAGACCTTCAAATTTTGGGGGTCACCCTTGGAGAATATACTGGGATAATGCCTAAACAATAAATAGACTGGTCATCCCGTGGAGACCAATTTTTAAAAATCAGAAAATACTTTGGCATTTGTAAGTGTTAAAACTTGTTTGCTATGTTTGTTACTATCTTTCCAACGACCGCACAATCCATTTAAACTTAACGCTACTAAACATACAACTTAGCGACATTTTCATTCAAATTCAAATTTAAAGTATTTTTTCTCTTAAATATATATTTAACTAATTATTTCTCAATAATTACACATATTTGTAATCAAATCAATGCCTATATTTATACATGCACACACTCACATTTATGTATACTAGAAAATATTACGTATTTTGCAAGTTTATTATAGAATATGTGTGAAAATCAAATAATATAAAAGCATGTCAAATTACACAATTTTAGTATTTATTCATTTTAATTTTTATTTGTATAGCTTACTTATTTTTTTAAAAAATTGAGTTTATATATTTGTTTTCTTGTGTTTATCATATATGGCAAATAATATTATTGTCTTACTTCAAAAAAAAAGTTTAATAAATTAAATAAAAAAACTGATAAAAATTTAAATTTTAGATTTAAACATCCCGAGTCTCAATGATAAATTATTTTTTAGAGTATATTTTAATTAAATGCAAATAATGATTAGTAAATTTTAATTTTTATGATAAGAAAATTATTCGATTATATGCATCATCTTACATTTATTAAGTAAAGTAAAAATATATAAAAACCATGTTGTTTAATTTTTTATTTATACAAATAAATGAGAAAAATAAATGTTTATTTATCATGATAATAGTTATTTGTAAGCTACATATTTTAAATAGTTTTAGAATTTAATATCTCTTGCATTTAAGGTATATTTGTGTTTAAAAAATTTACTTTCTAAATATAACAATAAAATTGATGATATTTGGTCAAAATAAATTCACATCCGTTGAATTATTTATTTAACTTAAACGTTGATATTGCACTATTATATACAAACTCCATTATATTTTTTGAAAAAGACATAACCCTTTTATAATCATCATATAAGAATTTTAACTTTATATAATATTATAGTAGAATAAATCGAATTAAAATTATTTTATCTTATTCAATATATTGACTTTTTAATTCAAATGTGCACTTGTTCTTATTCCATGTTCAACTATAGGGCAATATAATAAAATGTAATTTATATAATAATAAAAATAATAATTTATATATATAAAAAGACTTTATGTTATCATTAGCTGAGTTTCATAAATAATTTAATACAAAGATCAAAATTGTTCTTTTTACTTTTGATAGGAAAATGATCTTTTGATTATCTTATTATAACATGAACTTGCTTTCTCTCTTTTTTCTTTTTAATTTTATTACCACTATATTTTATTTTTAAATTGATACACTATAAACGAAAATATTGATTGTTTAAATAGATTTATTGAAATAAAAAATTATCATAATAATATATTATGAAGTTCTATAATTAAATTAGTTATTTTAATTCTCCATTATTTTTCATTGATTTTAAACATGGTTATTTATATCAATATTAATTAGATGAAATTTTAACTTATCGTCTTACCACCTCTTGTACATAAACACTTAGAATTCCTAATAATTTTTTCTGCACATCACTAAATTAGATTTATCTTTTACCTTCATTTTATTAATCCATAATATCACATCAATATGGTTCTAATTAATAATTTTTAAAAATGTTTTTGGTCTTCATAATTTAGATTTTTATAATATAAATATATATGTTAATAATATTGATTTTTAATCTATAATTTATTTACCTAAAGTTTTAGCACTTTATTGTACTATATTTTGTTACTATTTTTTTTGTATGATATTTTGTAAAAATATAATTAGCTATAAAATAAATATAATAACATCAAAGAATTATCACACGTTTATTTAATAAAACTTATGATCAAGTATTAACTCATTTTAGATATTTTATAATACATTATTATAAGAATAGTATTTTTATGTAAGAATTTTAATTTCTTTTTTTAAATTTTAACTCATTACATATTTAATAATATTAATAGTCAAATGTTCGCTCATTTTAAATATTTTATAGTAAATATGAAATTTATTGATTTATTCAAAGTTTTATTTCATTGTTATAACTTTATTTATGTTGTCATTTGTCTTTCTTTCATATTTTAATTTAATTGATATTTATATTTATATTTTTTAAAAAATTATTTTATTTAATGTTTATTAGGTGATATAATCTTGACATCAATGTCTTCCAATGAATTTATTGTTGTGTTTTCAAAAATATAGTTATGCAATAATACCATATATAATAAAGTAGATAGTTATGCATTCATTGGTTTTAAATGTTTTATAACATATTTTTTTTCACAAGAATATTAATTTGTTATATATGTAATTTATTTATTTAAATTTTTAACAATTTGTTGAAACTCTATTTTTCTAGCTATTTGTTCTCTATAATTATATATAATTAACTATGAAATCAAATAATAATATAAAATGATTCACCACATGTTTAATAAATTTGATTATCTAAGTTTCACTCACTTTAGATATTTTATAATGTATTGTTATAACAATAGTGATGTCTTTATATATGAAATTTGTTATTCTTTTTTTAAATTTGAGCTCATTTTTATAACTATTTATTTTATCAATCATAGTTTGATTAAGTAATTTGATATCTACTTGTAAATTTTTATCATGTTTATTCATTTTTCTATTTAATAGGTTATATAGATATGAAGTCAATGCCCTCCAACAAATTTATTGTTATTTTTTAAAATATAATTACTCAATTATAATCTAGTTTATTTTGAATAGAAATTTAAAAATAATTTTAACAAAATTTGGATTCTATTATTTTTTAATTTAACTTAATTTATGAATAATATAAGATTCAATTAGTTTCCTACCACTTAAATATTTCTCTTTAACATAACTTAGAAATAATTATATAAGTAGTTTAAATATGCTGGGAATATATTAATCTTCTACTAATAAAAAAATATTAATTAAAAATTCTATTAGTTTCTTACTAGTAAAAGATTTCTATTTTATATAATTTAAAGATAACTATGAAAGTAATTTAAATATATTAGAACTTTATTAATCTTTTACTACTAAAAATATATATTTTGAATAGAATTTAGTTTTTACATATATGCCCTTATTTATTATAATAAATATAGACAGTTAATCAGGGATATATATGTTATTTCACAATTGACAAAAATATTCACATTTTTTTATATAGTATAGGTACATACAAATTTATACCTTAAAAATTAGTCATTATTTCCATATATAAACTATTGTATCATCTAATCATTATTATATATTTTATATGTATACTTAAATAAATCAAATTTCTTAAAACATCAAACACCATACTACTCATTTCAACAGAACTTTTACCAAACATCATCTCCCACCAAAATCCTATCTAAACATAATCGTTAGGAGCAGTAATCAAATTTCTAAAATATTGTAAAGTAACATGTTTTTTCTTTACCTCAACAATTTTTCCTGTTGACATCAATAATTACGTTAAGATCGAGAGTGGAGCTTGCAAGTTTCCCTCGACTACTTCATACATGCTACTAAAATTGGTTTTCTCCTCCTCTTAAATACTTATTATTATTATTATTAAAGAGATGGTGACTGGTGAGCTTGCTGCTCTCATCTTGTTCAAAAATTTCCCCTTCCCAAAATTAAAGCTGTAAATCTTCCTTACTTTCCTCCGTTACAGCTAATTAACAACAAATCATCACAGCAGACTTAATTTATTTCCATACACACAACCATGAACTCATTGCATGAATTGAGACAATTTACCAAGTTTTGCAACATTCTTCCCATGTCATTTCGACTTTCCTTGCATGATTCTTGGAATTCAAATCTCATAGCCTTTAGCAACTCGTGTTTCCAACATAAACGGGCTATAAATTTTTACACCACACAATCCAAGAATCTCCCATTAGATTCACCTCAAAGATTTCACAATCTTATGAACTCCAGCCGCTGTGCAGCATGCAGGCATTTGAGAAGGAGATGCCCCTCAGACTGCATATTCTCTCCTTACTTCCCTAGCAACAATCCTCGTAGATTCGCCTACGTTCACAAAATCTATGGGGCTAGCAATGTTGGAAAGATCCTCCAGGTATAACAACAACACTCATACATCTTTTCAGTAAGGAGAAAACTCCGTGTAATTAGCTTTTAAAAAAAAATGACAGGAACTACCAGCGAATCTGAGGGCAGAAGCAGCTGATTCACTCTACTACGAGGCCTATTGCAGAATGAAAGACCCTGTCTATGGTTGTGTTGGAGTGATCACTATTTTGCACCAGCAGATATATGATGCACAGTGCCAACTAGCACGGGTTCAAGCAGAGATTGCTGCTGTCACACATCAGTCCCAACAACACTATCATCAAGTTGAAGACAACTTGTTGCCTGTCCAAAGTGGTGTCCCAAATTCCAATTCATTTGCGGACCCTTCCACCTGGATCCAGTAGATCTGTGGCTAAGTGATGAGAAGTGATCAAATGGAATGGGTTGGTGGAGGAATAAAATGCTGTGGGGGAAGCTTGACTTTGAGTTGTGGAGCAACTGAGGTGATGCATATGCAAAAATGATGCTTGCTTTCCATTTAAAAATAAATATGACTTAGGGAATTGTTCATATTGTCTGAAATACTGCCTTCTGTGATCATCACTGCGCTTTGATCTTCACTAAAACTTACAGATTTATTTCATGCCTTTTGTCTGAGAAAAAAGGCATACGAGTAACTCATAGGCCCTTCACAAGGTGTTTTGACTTCTTTAATAATAATGATGGTTTATGTAGTACATGAAACTAAAGATAATGATGCTGCACTGCTAATCAACACACAACTCGGTAAATGTTTCATATGTTGAATAATTTATTTTATAATAGAGAAAGGCGTTCATCAATTAGATGTTTTTGTAAGTTAGATAAACTGACGAAATCCACACGGAAAAACTGGAAGGGAAACAAATTAGTGGCGCAGATTATTACAGTAAATTGAAGGGGAGAAACCCAAACCCACGAGCAATGTGGTGAAGAAAAGTAATAATAAAAGCCATGCCAATCCTCTGGTTCAACTGAAAGCCAAGATGGGTTTAATACTTCAGATGCAGAGGATATGTTTGATGAATCTTTTAGGTGTTTGTGATCTCAATCATTTGGTATGAAGGCAGGGTGCTGACTAAAGGAGGGAACAAAGACAACTTTTCCAGACCAAAGGATAAGAGCAACCAAACTACGGAAAGTGAAACAAATACAAATAATAAAACTTGTTAAAAACAAAACTATAATCAGATCATAACAAAACCGTAAGAGGATGACAGAGATACAGAAAGGAGACTACGAGTTGTAACAAGAAGTGCCTCCATCAGGCGCCATGTAAGGAACCAGGCTCACTGGCCGCAGGGTCTCAATGGGAGCCATATATGTTCGTTAGTAAAAAGTAATTGATGGCCATGAATTTATGCAGCTGAATACAAAGGTTGCTGTGGGGCTGGTGGCCACCACTCTGAGATATCGTCATTGTTGTTGTCAACAATTAAAATTAAAATTTTTGCCCAATCAAATATCATGTGGCATTTCATTGTGATAAAATATTATTAATTAATATTCATATTTTAAGAATTAAGAACATAATTCTTGAAATTATATAATAAATAAATTAACATTTTTATTATAAATGACATCGTCCACTTAAATCGCGACAAGTGTCGAGACGGACTAGTCATATCATGCGTGTCAAGTCTTGTGCATTTAGAAGGAGAATATTGTTGAAGAAACAACAATAAAAAGACTTCAAGTGAAAAACATTTAAGGAGTTCAAATCCTCTCCACCAACTTCAAGAAGTTCGAAAGAGTTTGTTATCAAATTCAAGACGTTTTTTCTTAAATTTTATCGAATCCTAACGTTTGATCTACATCTAAGATACTAAACCAATAGATTAACGTTATTGAAGGCTCTGATCAATATAAGGGGTGATCAAAACTCCAAAATTCCCTTAATTTCAACCGCATTTTTCGATCAACATTCAAATCAAGCAAATTAAAAGAAGAATCAAATGATTAAATTAGAGATTGTACCAACAGAATTTCATTCAAATTGTAATTGATTTGTAAAAATTTCTTGTTTAATAGTAATTCTTTCCAAGATTTTTGACTTACAGTTGTGTCATTAATCATTCCGTTCCATACCAAGATTCCTGTTATCATAATGGGGACTGAAGTTGAAGCAGCCAAACAAGATTTTATTATGAAATAAAGATACGTTGCCAGACAACGCTCATATCATTGACAAATGAACTACGGGTGACTGGTGAAGTAGATTTCTGTACATTCTTCCCCCTCTCCCCGACCATCGTCACCATGATTCCACGCCCATTTCGTTTCTGGGACAACCATGTTCTTCCCGGGCCTCAGTGATGGCTAGGTTTTATAAACCAATACATCGGACCAAGCCATTCAGTGTAAATCATCCCCTAGGACCCATACAGCAATGTTAGAACTTGGAAATGTTGAAAAACTTCAGATAATGGTATTTTATTTGCTAGAGAAGTTGACAAAAAACAATATGCAATCTGATGGCATCATCTCTTCACATTACTAGTACACAAGCATTTTTTCATCATTTCATGACATAAAAATCGCTGTCTTGTGCACTGACGTTCACGATATCACAAATGGCAAGGAACACTTGAAACAAACCCAATACTATAAGTTGCAGATGATCTTTTGGATAGCAACAGACTCAAATATACAAAGAATTTTCTCTTGGTAATCTATAACATGGTGTTATTCCGAAGGCTAGCAGTTGCATCAGCCAGTGAACTAAGCAAGGTCTCACCAACCTCAGCTTTGCAGAGTGGACAGGATGCATTCATTCTCAGCCATTTATCAATGCAGTCCTTATGAAAGAAATGAGAGCAAGGCAACTCTCTGAGTTCGTCATTGTTCACATACTTCGCCAAGCAAATACAGCAAACCTGTGAACTAGAATTATGGGATACTTCTTGGAGCTGATTAATAGATTTCGAGTTATAGACAGTAGAACACCATGAGCGTAGAATAAGTCCTTTGTGAGGAACAAATTTAGTCATAATTTCCAAACACAGAAAAGAGTGTTTGATCAAGTCTTTAAACCTTAACCTAGGGTTAGCACTGAATAGAGAAGTCAAGGAACTGGTAAAAATATAAAGACCGAAAAGTACAGCAACCAAAATCCAAGAAAATTACTAGATTTGCTTGTTATTGACGGTGTTGGTTCAGAATTGAAACTAGGCTTGTAGAAATAATTTAAAACTCCAAAATTGATTAAAGATGCAAGAAATTGCGTCTTCAATTTACTCATCAACTCAATGCTACCAAGAAAAGACCAGAATTTTTGAAGGGGAAGAAAGACAATGAGGTGACATCAAAGCCTTTAATAAGGACATACACGCAACGCATAATAAAACAAATGGTTTCTTAGAAATAGACAGACAGAACAACTTTTCCACCTTCAAAGGCTCTTACTTTCTTGACCAACTAAATTTTGAATTTTTCTCTTTTACATTTATAGAATGAAAAATTGTAACAAGCAACCACGAAAGACTGTTTTAGATTGATAGCTAAAACTCACATTTTAATTGATAATCAAAAGGCCTACAAAGAATTAACCAAGAGTAATAAGTATTAAAATAAGTACCAATTGCTCATAACACACTTTGACAGTTTAAGACAGATAAAATGAAGCTTACTGCATCCTCTCCTGATATTGCACGCTCTTTCACTGTTCCAGCAGCCAATATCCCACATTCACCTGCATGCGAGCTATTCTCCTTATCATTGCCACTCTTACTTTTTTTCACTTTAAATTTATAAGTCATCAGTGAATTAATTAAATTTTCAGTAGCTCCTCTGTCCTGAGACAAATCTGCTCTTAAGCCCAGCACCGAAATTATACAAGGGAGGCAGCAGCAGATTGTAGCACACAGAATAAAAGGCAGAGCATATCTGATACAACTGATGGCGAGAAATACCATACACAACCTGAAAGTGGAGAAATCGAAAATAAATCACACACAATATAAGAAATAGACGAAATCTTTCAGTTTGAACTAGCCAAGTATAGCTTCCTCTACTTGTACAGGTTGGGAGCTTCAGACGACGATGAGTGCCCTCCAAAAATCCACACGTTGCCAACAACAAACCAAACAGCAAAGAAGCAATCCAAAGCTATCTTGAAATTTTCAACAAATACCTTAAGTCTGGAACAAAATGCCCAGAATGTATAAGAAATGCATTCCTAATATGCACATGTAAAGAGAGAAGTGGAATAAGGACAAAATATTATGACACCTTGAATATTGTAATTCATTGCTTTGAGTGCCTCTAGTTGCTGGACCAGTTATCCAGTGATCTTCCTCATCTACAGATCTTCCAGTCAGTGGAACAGCAAAGTTATTGATCAGGGGTGAATTCTGATGGTTCTGGGATAAATTTTGTTCAGAACCTTGGTTTTGATATTTAAAACGCCAATATAAAAGGGGAAGAATTGCTAAACAACCAGTTGCATAACCCACAATCCATGCTTTCAAAGGAGCATGTGGCTTCTCATGCTCTGATACTGACAAAACAATAACAGCTGCAATAATTTGGCTAACTGTCAACACTAGCTCAATAGATATCCATAAGCCAGTGTTTAAAGGACTCCTTTGGCGGCCTTGATTATTTCCTCTTCGAACTAGTGATGAATTCCTTGAGTTTGATCCACCGGCTGAAAAAAGCTGAGGCTGATAAACAGGAATCCTTGAACTGGTAGATGGTTGGTTCTCACTCCATTGCCACTCCAAGGCACTAGATAGCCCGTCGTGAGATGAACTAGACGAAGAAGTATCGCTGCTACTTGTAATGTCTATAATGTGTTCATTATCATTATGGTTATCTGCTTGCTCCATTAATAAGGGGACTTGGTTAGATTGAATTTTACAATGAAGTCCCAATAGGAGAAAAGCCACCCAAGTCCACCAACCGTACACCACATGCAGAAGACATGGGACTTAAGACTGGTAAACACTTTCAGGCCCCTTCTCCCCGGACGCCAAAAAAGAAATAGGTAATATAATATAAGCTTAGAGGTGCCCAATTATTTAGTTAGCCAACCAGCATAGCCCTCTTATCTGTTCAAAGCACAAATAATTTGATGTTAGAAGCTAACTCATTGTGTTTCACATTTGACAACCATGCCATCTTCCTGTTTCATGGTAGAAGCAAACCCTAAATTAAGCAAAAATTTAACTTAGCACTTCATCACTCAAAATTCTTAACTCATTTGGTTGCAGAATTTCTCCGCAATGAATATGGCAATGGCCCAAAAAGAGCACAACAAAATTGGTCCTGTTAAAAAATGCTTGCATCTCTTCAAACAAAGCAAACTTATAAAAGCTTGGGACAAAAGTACCAGGTAGGTTCAATTCAACAACCTATACAATGCCCTAACATGCAGGCAAAAGATTGCATCCAGACAACACAGCAAAATAAAGCCCATGTTCTTCAAAATGAACTGATATAAACCCATGTAAGCCAACCATAAATTAGTACTGCACGATTCCAATCACTAGAGAGAGATATCAATGACAGGATCATTAACTAAAACTCCATTTTTCAAGAATTAAAACAACTAGACACCATATAGCGTGCTAAAAATCTGAAAATTGGGGTAAAAGACAAAACTGGTCAAATTCAAAATCAAAAGCCCCACCTAATCTACGAAACCCAGAAATGCAACCCTTGCATAATGAGATCCTTTACATCTTCCCAATTCATATATAAAAACAAAAGTACAAACAAAAAAATGAAAAAAAAAAAGACTAAACATTAAAACCCGAACCCCAAATAGCACAAAAAAATGAAGAACCAAAAAGAACCCACTAATCTTAGCGATTAACGAATTAAAAAAATCTGCAAATAAATATACATTTACAAGCTACTAAATTATTACGTAGACAAAAGTGAAAAAAAATTACTGACGGAAGCAAACCATGGAGCAACGTCATGAAGAAAGCAAAAACCAAACGAACTTTTTCTGCGTACCAAAGCTCGATTCCTTGGCAGATCATTCAGCCTCCTTTCTCTATAGGGCGTCCACTTTTCGAAAAACTGATTATTATTATTATTTTATTCACACGTTTTTCTCTGTCGGAATATTTTATTTTTCCCGTTCTTGCCTTATTCGTGGATAATTATGACGTCAGCTAAGTCTAGCAGAAAATTGCTTTTTAAACTCTCTTGGTTTGGAAAAAAATATTAATTGATTAAATTTTTTCAAGAATATTAAAGAAAGCACATCTGCTTTCTAAGAAATTAAGGGAGTTGAAGACAACTTACAAATAGTTGCCTGTCTTAATTAGCATTTTGGCCCCTGAATTATAGATTGAGTATCATTTGTATCCCCACAAAATAAATATACCACACTTTAGCCATAGAAAATTTATACATGTGATTTTTTTTTAAAATAGAGTTATAATATATCATAATAAAAATTACAATGAATCTACAAGCCTCTACTTGCTTACTGATACATCCAAAAATTAATGATATGTCTTCTGCATTTTGTTGAATCACTATGCTGCGTTAAAGATAAGAAGCAGATCAGGAAAGCAACTAAAATGTCGAAAAATATTTATTTGATGCTTCTATATTTATTTCAGAAATTCAAAAAATAGGACAAGTCAATTTTGTTTCTTTTTGAAGTCAAAAGTTATTGTGTAAGCCCATGCATGATGTGACTAATGAGGACCACTTGGGACATGTTGATCAAATTTAGTGAATTATTTTATTTGAAAACAATTAGCTATGAAACTGCAAAAGTAAAATTAAGTGAGATTGTTGTCACTGTTCTTCTAACTAGTGAGATTAATTAGATTTTATTAAGTGTCAATCATCACCCACTAAACTTGGTAAATGATATCATAAGGTGTTGGGGTGGGCCTTCCAAATGGCAAGACCCCAATAGCCTCTCAAAACCCACATTGATTTTAGTTTCTCTGTTTTTTTTTTTTAAAGAATAAATAACTAAACATCTAAATTTTGTGATATTATGGTGCAATAATAATTCGATTTAGATTTACATTTATTCACTTCATGATTATTAAAAAAATAAGCATTTAAGATGATTCTATGCAATTAAATATGGAGTTATAATATGTCAAAATATACACATTATCAAGATTTATGCACGGGATGGCGATGTGTATAAAAATTAAATGTAATATTTTAAATTGATATAAAATGAAAGAAACAAATTATTAATTTAATTTGATTTAACAGAATAAAAAATAAAAAATGAAGAAAAGCAGAAAACGAATTGCGTTTTTGTTATAAATTGTAGATAATAGTTTATTATAATAACAAATATATATTTATAATTATTAACGAAAGCATTTTAAAAAATTATCAATATTAAAAGATAATTATTATAATGTTTTCAAACTTAATGACTATAACTGAGTATGTTTCGTCTTTTTAATTAAGGATGAGTATAAATTTATTAATCATATCAAATTAACTTCAAAGTATAGATACGTTTAGAAGCCACCTTTGTTGCATATCATAACCGACAGGACAACAACGATTTGATTCTTCCTATTTAGTATTTACTACAGCACAGTGCATTTTCACTTGTAAAGTTCCACTTTGGTTAGTGAGTGAGCGTATGGAAGGAAGATAAGCGGGAAAAAGCACACTGGAGAAAATCTCATGCCACGGATTTGCAGTCTGCACACAGTGAAAAGGGCAATCATCATTCCATTTTGTTCTTTTTTGGGACCTTTTTCATTATTAAATTGATGCCTCTGTTTCTGTAATTGCGCCCATCCATGGCTAAACAAATTTCATAGAATTAAGCTATGCACGCACGGAAATCTCTCTATCTCTCTCTGTACAAGTGCATGTGCACTTATTTGTAATGGGTGCTAGTGAAATTCAACTTTTCCCTGTATTCTGTGTGGGTGCACTGTGTTTTAATTTTTCCTTTTTTTTTTTTTTCTCATGAGTAATTGAGGAATCCTTGATTTGTTTGTTTCTAGAAAATATTGTTTCTTCCCTTCAAAACTATTGGTTCAGTTTCTATCTAATGAACACAGAAACAGGCAACCCCACATGTGGTAGTCAGTGACTCAGTGTTGATGTGTAAGCATACAATTAATCACTGTTTTTGTGTGTGTTTATTTTTTGAATTATGGTTTTTACAGTGATGGGATGCTTTTGGATTTGGGCTTTTTTGAACTGAGATTTGGCGTGCTTTGGTGAGCTATAGGTTTCCTTGCGTCTTTACGGATTTCTTTTTGTTAAGAAATTGTTCGAAGATATCAACTTCAGGACATTCTTGATCAATCAGATCCCCAATTTTTTTTGTCCTTTTGCATCTCTTCTCGGGATTTGGTTTTCATTCATTCCTTCACTCCAGTTGATTATAACTTGGAAACCCTTAAACTCAGAATGTTGAAGCAATTTCTTAGTAAACTCCCCAGGAAACCCCAGAAACTGGATCAAGATTCTCAAAGGAACTTTAATGTGGGCCTTAGTACATCATCCCTGGATTCAGGCCAGGCTAATGCTGCCAACCCTGCCGCTAAACGAGCTTCAGCTGCAGTCTTTCCAGCCTGTGTAATTGCAGGAGTTAAGCCGTTACTTGCATTCAAGGATGTCCCAAGTTCAGAAAAAATGGATCTTTTCATCAGTAAGCTAAGTCTTTGCTGTGTTGTCTTTGATTTCACTGATCCTATGAAGAATGTACAAGAAAAGGAACTGAAACGAGCCACATTGCTCGAGCTTCTTGATTTTGTATCCCAGAACCCCCCTAAATTCTCGGAGCCTGCGATTTTAGCATCTTGCAAAATGTGCTCCGTCAACCTGTTTCGTGATTTCCCGCCTAATTGTTGGTCAACTAACAGAAGTTGTGAAAATGACAATGACGACGACCCAATGTTCGATCCCGCTTGGTCGCATTTGCAGATAGTGTATGATTTCTTGCTCAACTTAGTGACATCGACTTCTTTGGAAGCAAAGGCTGCGAAGAAGTATATAAACCATGCCTTTATTCAGAGAATTGTTGACTTGTTTGATTCAGAGGATCCTAGGGAAAGGGACTGCCTAAAGGCAATTCTGCACAGGATATATGGGAAGTTTATGGTTCACCGGCCATTTATAAGGAAGACTATAAGCAATGTGTTCTATAGATTTGTGTTTGAGACAGAGAAGCATAATGGGATCGCAGAGTTGTTGGAGATTTTTGGGAGTGTTGTTACTGGATTTGCTTTGCCTCTGAAAGAGGAGCACAAGTTATTTCTTTTGAGGGTTCTGATTCCTCTGCACAAGCCAAAGTCATTGGGGGTTTACTTTCAACAGCTATCATATTGTCTGAGTCAGTTCATTGAGAAGGAGCCAAAGCTGGCTAGCAGCGTGATCAAGGGGCTGTTGAAATGTTGGCCAATTACAAACAGCCAGAAGGAGATGATGTTTTTAAGTGAGTTGGAGGAGATTCTGGAAGTAATTAACATGGCTGAGTTTCAAAAGGTCATGGTTCCATTATTCCTGCGACTCCGCTGCTGCATAAATAGCTACCATTTTCAGGTAACTTTCTTTCTCAGCAAACTTTGAAATCTAGTATTTTTCTGTTTAATTATAGTGATAGATGGAATCGTTCCATGATTAATGTAGTTTGTTGGCCATGGTTGCTAGACTAGTTAAAGTAACTTGTTGATGCATAGTAAACATTTATTGTAATTTTTTCTTTTCCATTTCAGTGGACGAAACAAATTTAATCAACTTCTGTAGAATCTCAGATGTATTGGTATTGTTTGCTGTCATGGCCAGTTGGCTACCAGACATTGGTTATGGGACCATAGTGTGGCCAATACTTTCCATAATTTGAAATCTGTTTCTTACACTTCACACTTTAGCGCATATTTGAGTGGGATCCCCTCAAAAATTGTTCTCACAGATGCCACTCCAGGTTTGTGTCATGGATTTATCTATCAATAAACTCATAAGGACTATTACAACTTTGTAGGTCTTTTAGAAGTCAACCTAAATAGAAACTGTGGTCAAAGTCAAACTTCCAATAAGATAAAATAATAAACTTGCTAGGATAATGGTGGCATCAAAAAAAGTTCAGCATGATTTTAAAAGAAAAAAGGGAAGAAAGGTAGGTAGGTTTAGTTTTAGATTGCATTTGGCTGAAGTCCTGTTGCAAGATGTGGCGCTGATGCTAAAAGCCAGTTTCTGAGACTGAACTTGAGGTGGATTCTAGAGTGAAGAAAGTCAAGAGCATTGGGTTTTTTTTAAAAAAATAAATGCTTTTTTTTTTCCGTAATTTCTACAATAATCGAGTACAAAAATGTTTTCCGAAATGTACCATTCTATTATTTCATACGGCGGAATGAGAAATATAATTTTTTTTTATTCTACATTCCATGCATGGGGAGCAATAACCGAGTACAAAAATGTTTTTTGAAATGTACCATTCTACCGTTTCATACAACAGAATGAGAAATATAATTTTTTTTTTATTTTACATTCCATGCATGGGGAGCATGGCATGCATGGTTTACCATTTCATCGCTTTGGATGGCGGAGTGGCAAGTTGTTTTCATAAATATATATATATATATAATGATGGTGTAATAATTTGGATATATTATTGAATAATAATTATTTGAGTTTTTGTTGAATTAGGATTTTTGTTGATTTATAATATTTAATATTTAAGTGATATTTAAAATTAGAATTTTGATAATCATATTTTTATAATAATTATTAATTTTGTAAATAAGAAGTCCTATTATAATTCTATTTTTTAAAAATATGAGTGTAGTGCTATATGGAATTAATTATTGAATAAATTTGTTGGAAGAAATGCAATTTTGGCATAATGAAATTAATTTCATTTAAACATCTAAGTAGTGTATAGAAGTGGTGGAAAAATGATTAACTATACAAAATATCTACGAAAGTGTGTAATTTACCCTTAAGTAGAGTTTTTATATGATTTAGGGTTTTTATAGATTAGGGTTTTGTATGTTTTATAATTCTTTATAATTTAGGGTTTTAAATATGTAAGTGACATTTGAAATAAGTGTTTGTGTAATTATATTTGTGTAATAATCATTGAAATTTTTTGGAAAATATCCTAATTTTGTGAATCAACTAAAGTTTTGTTAGAAGTAAGTTTATGTTTTATTATTAGTTAAAGTGGGTAATGGCTACATATGACTAGAACTATAACAGCACAACATTGTTCATAGGATGTTAACATAACTTCACCCACTTTAACTAATAATAAAATATAAATTTGCTTCTAACAAAATCTTAGTCAATTTGCAAAATTATGATATTTTCCAAAAAATTCAAAGATTATTATACAAATATAATTACACAACACTTATTTCAAATGTCACTTATATATTTGAAACCCTAAATTATAAAGAACTATAGAACATACAAAACCCTAATCTATAAAAACCCTAAACCATATAAAAATCCTACTAAATGGTAAATCACACACTTTCATAGATATATTGTATGGTTAGCCATTTTTCCACCACAAATTTTCCATTATGCCAAAATTGTATTTCTTCTAGCAAATTCCTTCAATAATTAATTTTATATATCACTACACTGATATTTTAAAAAATAGGATTATAATATGATTTTTTATTTACAAAATTAATAACTATTGCAAAAATATGATTATCAAAATTCTAATTTCAATATCTCGTAAATATTACAAATCAACAACAATCCTAATTCAACAAAAACCCTAATAATTATTACTCAATAATATATCTAAATTCTTACATAATCATTATATATATATATATATAAACAGCCTGCCATTCTGCCTTCCAAACCGACGGAAGGGCAGGTCATGCATAAATTTCAATTGAAATCATCCTATCGATCCTTCTTAGAATGTAAATGAATTCCTTCAATAAGGGAACTTAAACCTTGTTGATAGGGAATTTTAAGGGACGCATGATGTGCTTCTCTCAGTTTCTTAATAGATGTAGAGAAATACATTTTGCTGGATGGAGTTGTAAATAGTTCCTGCAGTGATCATCCCTGAAGCAAAAGCAAGTTTGTTTCCACAAGGTCCATCTCAACTGTCTCGCTGTGTCTTGGCAAACCTTAAAAAGAGACTTATTCCTAATGTAAAAGAATCTGGATGTGACCTGAAGAATAAAGCTTTACTGACCAATTTGTCAACAATTTTATCGCTAATCTTGTGTCGATTTATTTCCTCAATGGCAATATCAATTGTTCCTGAACTAAGTGTCTATTGCCTTCGGTGTTTTCTATTTTCTCAAGAACTTCTAGACCATGTAAAAATTGCTCTGAAAAGGTCTGTTAGCAGTGATTTTGATGTGATCTCTTTTGTTGCAGGTGGCTGAGAGGGCCCTGTTCCTGTGGAATAACGACCAAGTCATCAATCTAATTGCAAATAACCGGCATGTTATACTGCCAATGGTATTCTCTGCTCTTGAAGCTAACGCACAAAACCACTGGAACCATGCTGTCCTCCACCTAAGTTTAAATGTGAGAAATATGCTCGCAGAAATGGACGGTTCTCTCATCTTGTCTTGCATCGCCAATTACCGACAGGAACAGGAACAGAAAGACCTGGCAGTTGAAAAGCGGAGAAAAGTCTGGGAGCGCTTGGAAACTGCTGCAAGTCTCCTACCAATAGCTGGAAACACTGCTGTTCTGGTAACCCATTGAGCTGGCGCCAAGCCTGTGAAGTGCTGCTGGACCGGTGCTCGATTTGTGCATTGCATTGGCCTTGTTTGTGTTTGGGGGAGACTGGAAAGAGTGGCATAGTCGTAGTTCTTATGTGGGGCTGGATGATGCAAATGACGGCCTGTTGTTAAAAATCTAATCTGCTTCTGTAGTTCTGTTTTGAGTATGTTCTCTTCTTCAGAAAGGGCATGGGAAGGGGTGTTCCTAGTGGATAGTATGGACTAATATATCTTGTTAGTTTTGTTTCTCCTTTTTATCATCCTGTTTTTTGACATAATTATTGTTAACTTCTTATGTTTCTAATTCTGGCTGAGTTTGCTCTCTCTGTGAAAGCAGACTACTTGAGTTTGTATGAACCTTTAATTGTGGGATTGGAATGGGACATAAATTTGATGAGTTCTTAAAGCCTACTGGTAGGGTGCCCTTATTTTTAATTTGAACTTTGGATACATTCACATAAGTTATTGGGTTGGAAAAATTATACTACTTGGACTGATCATATGTTCTTTTTGAAATAACAATCCAACTTTGTAAATGTGTTAGAATAATACTTCAAGATGATTCATTGGAATCCTTGCTCTTTCGATTAAAGTAAATTCAGTGTTGATACATTATCTGCGAAGTATATGTCACCTGTTTCGGGTGAGGGGCATGCTTTTAGTGTGTATTTTTTGAATCTTAAATTATTTGAAATTTTATATGTTGCATAATTTCCAAATCTAACCAAAAGTACAACTTACGAATTCCTACGGAGTGATAACTTACAAAGTAGGATTGGATAAGTACGAATTATATGAAGCCTCTACTTTTATATCTAGTAGCTGAAGTCACATTCTTTGTTTCCCATCAACAGAAAGGTCACATCCTTCTCTGGGGTTTGTGGGTGGGGGGCCTACACGTAATTGTGGCTCATGAGTAACCAACACATCAAGAGAAATGTGTATTCATGAATCGATGTCAAAAATAAATTTATCTGCATTTATAGAGTAACAAGTTCAATCTGGAAAACATCCACTAAACCTACCAGCCAGCAAGTAATTAGCTGCTGTCGGCCGAACTTCACAAACTGTCCATAAAATGCTCTAAAGACATTTGATGGTTTATAAATAAGTAGCTCATATCATTCTTGCTTTTTACATTTTCCAGTTACAGAAAACAGTCTGGAAGCACCAGAACTGATGACAACAGTACAATGGTTGAGAGGCTGCAAGATGTATGAGGAAAGAATGTGAGGGGGGTGTCCATTAGTATCCAGTTATCTACCGCTTCGCCTTCGGGATAGAAGAAAGTCAGTAGTTGCTGTAGTAAATGTCTGATCACTGGGTAAGAGTGTGATACTTTTAGAAAAGTGACTGAACAGGCTTTGGAGAACGGAGAGTTGAAACGCACTTGAACTGCCATGAAAAGACCAACATAAGCATGAGTCATGAATTGCCAAAAATTCCTTAGTTATTGCCCTGTGCCTTAGATATTTGACAAATTTAACCATCCAAATACCTTTGATTGCTTGTATTTGTCACGAATGGCATTAAGCGTGCACCCATTTGTATTTAGCTGTAAGTCTTGCAACTGTAGAACTGCACTTCTCAACTCTGATGACTTGTGTCTAGTGTAGTGCTCCATCGTTGGATTCTGCAAAATATAGTTTATCATTCAACTAGTTATATTCAGAAATGGGAAGATCAATGGGGTCAAATGGCTTGAGAGAACCAACCCATGGATGGTCTGACTGATCAAGTGTCCATCTGGCTAGAAATACAGCAGATGCAGCAATTATGGATGGAAGATACTTAAGGAAACTGTACTCAATTAGAGTTAGTTCTGCCAAACAGTTTGCCATGAATTCCAGCTCAACAGATGTAACCTGGAATGGAGAGCAATTAATCTAGTCAGAGTAGTTTCTTCATCATAAAAAGCAGAATGCTGCTGACACCATTTCATCTACCTTATAAGAAACTTGTGCAGCTTGAATGAACCTCCTACAATAGGAATTGAAGTTGAGAGAAAGCAAACCTAGAAAATAAATTGAGTAAAAATAAATATGGAAAGAGTTCAGATGAGTAAGGTACCTAAGGAACTTCTTTGTGGTGGGAACAGACAGTTGAAAACCCAGAAAATTCAGAACACGACTTTCCATTTTCACCACCTGTAATATGACAAGTTCAACTTATACTAATTACACATCCCGACCAAGAATAGTTTAAAGAAAGCCTCTAGATTACACAACTCATTTGTGAGAATTGAAGGTGTAAATTAAAAAACCCAGAGATCACATACTGTGACTTGGTTATAAATTGAATGTTACATTCCTAACCACTTCACTTGTGCCAGATAGGGAAAACAGGAATAACCAAATAGGCCGGAAGAATGATTTTTGGCTTGTTGGCTGGCATTTCAAATAGTAGAACAAAACAAGAGGCCTTGTGAACCTATTGAGTGGAACTTAAAAATCAAACCATGCAGATCTAGATCCATGGAATCATTTTAGGCAATGAGAATTATCCTACTTATGTTGAGGGAAATACAATGATGCAAACTAAGAACAAAACCACTGATATAATAACCTTCAATCAAAACATCTCCTTGTCAGTACTAAATCAGATATACAACACAAATGACTGTTGAAAAGACAAGGGCATACCTCTTCTTTTGTGTAGGTATTATCTGTGATAAAGCAAAATTCTTCCACACGATGTGCACAAATCTCTTCATATTTCCTTCAGGCAGCAAACCAGCAGAATACAATTAAGGTTTAGTGTTCCTAGATGGAGGAGTATCAAGACATGACGCAAAACCTCCAATTTACTTTGCAATGTGCATGGGATGTTGACTAATTGCTCAACTAATCTAATCATCGTGAAAATCTAGAATCAACTAGTTTACAACTGAATAAAGAAAGAAAAATAATACAATGGCTGGTGTGTGGGTATCCGTGATTTCCATTATAACTTGAAAATATAATAAGACTAGTTGCACATAGCAAAAACAATCTGTAACATTAGCATATTTTTGTGCTTCCATACTTGTGAATAACTTACGAAGCAATTAGCATGCAGGTTACTCCAAGAAGCTGCAACTTTTGCTTCTCAATGTAATTTTCAGAGAGGAATCTGTCTATAAGATTCACTGTCAGGTAGAGTGTATCAGGAACCAGCATATATTCTTCAGAAACCTGAAAAGGATGCAATGCACATGAAACCATATAGAACAGAAAAAGACAACAGACCAGGGAAAATAATTGCAAAGAGAATGCTGAAATGAAACCCAGAAGCATCAAAGAACAAGGATTAAGACATTCTTTCAGTGACAAAGCCAATAAACAAGCAGCACAGATAGCCTTGCACACCTGACCCCAACCCCCACTAACCCCTCCCAAACTGAATGAGAGAGAACTAACACTTCAGGAATGATTTTCTCTCTGAGAATGAGCAATCATGTATTATCGTTTAAGGCCAATATGAACACACAATAATTGTGAGTGAGGGTCAAATTTGCAGTCCTGTGCTAAGAGGTTATATTCATGTTTGCTGTAAACTGACAGCAAAGACATTTTCTTTATCAAAACAGAAAGCGAAGAGCGCTAAATTCAGACAAGCAAGGACACTTGAAAAGAAGTGACAATGTATTCTAGTTAACACTTCATGGAAAGAACAGAGTTGATTTCTCACTACATCAAAGTCAATAGATATGACAAAAGCTTTAAGAGCAATGGCCAATAACTGAAGCACAAGATAGTCATGACAAAGAAGAGTTCTGATGACACATGACCGAGTGAACGAACCTCCACAAGCCAATCAATCAGAATGGCACGCATGCCTGGATTGATGTCACACTGCAGCTTTTCCATATAATCTGCCGCAGGCCTCCAGTCAACCTGCACAAAGACCAAAGTGGAATAGTGGAAAACAAAATTTTAGTTAATTTAGAGAAACATGATAGAATTTTGTAGACTTCCTCATGACAAAAGGAGTTCAGATTTCTCAATAAAATAATTATTCAAAATTTCATATTGCTTTCAATTCAATTAAAAGTATTAAATTGATTTAGAAACTGATGTATTAAAAATTAACCAAGGCTTTTGAAATAATTCTGTGCCAAGTCACCCACAGTTCAAACCACAGCAGAAATAACCCGCATAGTATATTCATGCATTTATTCAAGCTGTGAGAGCCTAACAAACCTGTCTTGCATACAAATTAGCTTGTATATCAGCTGCATAAAGGCTGCACATCTGTGGATCCTTGTGCTTTGAATCTATATCAATAATGCCTCTGTCACTCAAGTTTTCCTCTTTCATGCAAAGCTTTCCATCTTCTGCATGGTCAGCCAAAAAATGTTATGAGGTAGCTAAAACTAGCTCAAGATAACATTTAATCCTCTATATTCATGGATAATTTTAAAAGAGGAATACTTTCCCAGAAACATGATGATGAATAGCGTCCAAGCATGCAATGTATTGTTTTGTTATTATTTTAGTTCGTGTTTTGACAACATTTGACCAAAAACATACATGAACTGCAGAAAGCTTCGAAATCTTTTCAGTGAAAAAGAATCATGTGTAATTTGTGAAAAAGCTCAATACAAAAGATCTGACCTCTGTTGGATGGGCTTATCGATGGAATGTGTTTGCCAGAATCAGTCTTTATAAGAGTCAGACATGGTGCAAGCAACATTTTTTCTTCAGTAAATTCTGCGGGCTCGGTTGTAAAAGTTGGTGTGGAACTGATTTTTTGTGTTTCCTCCACTTTTAATTTGGTTGTTTCATCCATTACAACTTTTCTTCCATCTTCTGCAGCCTTAGAACTTTTAGCAACACAAGGAGGTGCTACCTTTCCTTTATTCTTTAAGGAACCTTTACTATCCAGCCTCCTAGGCTGATGAACAGGAAAAGCTCCATAGTAAGTTGGTGAATGAAGACAAAAAAGAAAGTTCAAATTTTATAGCTCAAGTCAGCGAATGTATAGGAAATTAAAAGAGAAAGGAAAAGGAGAAAAACAAATTAAGAAGCAAAGAATAGGCATCCCTCAATCTAAAAAGTTTGAAGTATAAATCAATTTTATTGAACTTATGCAAACATAGTGAGAATATAACTTGATCTTGCAACAGGAGAAGAGGAGATTAATTTAAAATGTTCTAAAAATGATTGCAATAACCCTACCTGGTCTCTGGTTGCATTGATGGCATTTTTGCAAGAATTTTCACATAGGATATTAGTTACATCCTTAAGAACAGCCCTTCTCTTATGCTGGGAACAGGCCGTTGAACTCGCTGCTGTTTTTTTATCATCCAAAGCCACTCTTTTCAACTTAGCTCGCGCCCGTTTGCCGTCCTGTTCTGGTAAAGGACATAAAGGTGGTAGACCAACTGACGATCCTAAGGCTTTTGCCCGTGCTCGTGTAATTCGCACAACAGGCTCCTTGAGGTTGGATGACATATTCTCATCATTCATAACCACATGCTTCATGGGATAACGGCTTGTTGAACACAACTAGCATGCCTTCATACTTGCTGCATGTGTAGCATGAGTGCAATGTTATAACAGGCTAGATATCCTGGAGAAGCTTATACAAATCGGGCAAAAACTACAGTTCCGAATACCAGTGATTGAAAGACGCTAGCATCAGCCCTTGAGCATTGCTGATAGAAAAGCAAAAAGGAATCCTCAAAACGTGGACTAGACAGCTGTGATACAACTCACTCACCACACATTAAGATCACTCAATATTGTTGAATCGCCAACTGTCGTTACTCATGAACAGCCCTAAAATGAATCCCTTTCTCAAAACAATATAACATTTTTTCCCCTGTAGTCCACATTTTTCATTGTGTGTGCTATGTAAACAGGTAACCATTTACCAATCAACAATTAACATCTTTGCCGATCGGAAATTCAAAATGTGAATTCACCAGTTCAAGTCAACGTTTCTTTTACACAGATTTCAGATGGAGTTAAAATGACGCAAATTAAAATCTTTCATGGACTGCAGGGATATACAAGATGGTACCATTAAGAGAGGTTAAGGGAGCACCAAGTAGTGGTGCCACATTCCCCAAGAGCTGCAGTATTGATCTGACAGTAACACGAAACGCTCTGGCAACAAGAAAATTTTTACTGCCCGTCCTAGAAAGTTGAATCAATTTCATATCAAGTAAGAACTTCTAATGAGAATTCCAAAACTCTAACCCATCAAATGGGCCTCATATTTCACACCCCTACCAGAGAATTCAGCAGATTCATTCTCAATGTCCAAATACTCAACTAAAATAGTAAATCAGAAGCAATCTCTAAACATGAAATGTAAGAAATATTTCAAAATTCAAACTTCCTTAGATTTTCATTAATTACAATTCCAGAGCTCAATCCAGCCATACTATGAAAACTCTTTTTGCAAAAATTCACGAACCTACAAAGATAACTTCCTGGTGTTTTCCTCAGGTTATCTTCTCTTCTCAATGAAAAATATCGAAAAAACAATTAAAAAAATGACGGAATGAGCTACGCATAGCGAGAAAGAGCTCTCAAAGCCATAAAACAACACAAAATCAATATCTAAAAATTCGAAACAGATCCTCAGATCCATTCTAAACATTCGACCTTTCAAATCAAAGCTCACAAAGTTGGCAAAAAAAATAATGCAACTACATGTTTCAAAATCAATCAACACTTGAAAACGCTTACAATAAACACCAAATCAACAAAATAAAAGCCTGAACGTCTTCATAAACAACGAGAATACAAGAAAAATCAAAGAAAATAAAAAACAGAAAACCTGAGCTCATTCTGCAGCTTCAACGAAAGCTTCCAGAACAGCGCTAAGTCCGATATTCACACAGATCGGTCATCCGACGAAACACATAGATACAATGTACGTATATACCAAGTGCGTGAAGATGTAGAAGGAGCGTGAGTGTGAGTGTTGCGGTGTGCGTCTGTGACTGTATGTATGCGTGTGTGTGTGTGTACATATATATACGGAGGAGGAGCGTGAGAGCGGGCAGAAGCACAGTTCAAAACTTCTGATTCCAAAAACAAGATTCACTATGTCCACTCCTGATTTTTCTATTTCCATTTCGCTCCCCCTTGATTTATTTGCCTTCTTAAGGTATCTTCCACGTGTTTCCTAACTACGCTCCACGTGTCGCCAGATTACTGAGTCAAATCAGGTCCCTGAATTTTCGTAACAGGAAGAAATAGATAAAGAGGGGAAAAAATTAAATTTTTGGAAAAGTGCATATTATTTGTGGTACGTACTAATTGTTACAGATTTTGTGTTGGATTTGTGATGTGATTTAATGGGTTTGATTTGTTGAATGTCAAATGGACAGTTAAACAATATCCATATTGGTTTTCTTTGAAATTTTTTTTTTTTTGAAAAAATGGATTTATCATTGTTAGGACTAAAATTATCTGTTATATTTGATTACCTTATTAGGACAATTTTAATCTCGTCGTGACAAACATTCTAACTGCACTAATTAAAAAAATCTCGTTTTGTACTGTTTATATATTTTCACACATGAAATACACTAAAAAAATTTCAATGGTTGAAATTAAAATTCTTTAGAAATTTCAAAATTGACTCTTGTTTTGTGAGAGTTAATTTGGATGGGAAATTACCTAAGATTGTCATTATTTATGAATTTCTTATGGTATGTTGTTTTTTATTATGAATTTTTTTTCCTGTAAAACATAATGGATTTGAATTTCGAAAGGGTGGACCTATTGATAGATTATGAGAATGGAAGTAATTTTAATTAGTTACAAAATTCAAGTATTACATACATTTGCTTGAATTAAACAATATGGTAATCTACACAATTGACATTTGTTTGTATAGATTTAGGTTATATTTTCTTTCTTATAGCAATATTTTGTTTTATGTTGACACTGCTTTGTATTTTACATGTATTAATGATAAAACCCACACTTGATTGTGCACGTGTATATATATATATATATATATATTTTTTTTTTATTATTTTTTTATTTTTTTTACATTTAGATTTTAGAATAATATGAGAGAGAGAAAGACTCAAAGAAATATAATAAAGTAAAATTAAAAGTAACATATTGAAATAAAAATAATAAATTAAAGTTAAGGGACATTCGGCAGCGGCGAGTATGAATAAAATAATAATATTTTTGATATAAAATTTATATCATTTATAAAATAAAAATATAAAATAAATTGGAAAAAAATGAGCGAAAAAAAAATTGTGGAAATAGAGTGAATATAAAACATATAAATAAGTATTAGCATTTTGGCAATTACGTATTGCGTAATCTAAAATTAGTTTATATTCTTAATAGCTAATGGCATAGGGTAGTAGATATATGTATAAAAAAGACATATAAGCTATCTTTGATTATTATTTTTGTGTTTGAAATTTTTGAACTCTTATAAACATATTCAAACTACTATAATATATATAAACATATTAAAATTCAATAACTATTTCTTTTTAAGAATAAATTAATATTAAAATTTTACACATATTCACATTTAACAATTTATTCAATGAGAATTAACATAACTCTTGTATAATATCACATTATCTATTCATTATATAATATTGTGTATATATCAAAACATAAAACATTTATATCTAATATAAACCTCATACCTTCACACACACAATTAAAAAAAAAAAAAACCAATAATTTAAACTGCACTAAATTTACAGTCAAAATGATAAACTTCATAGAATGGTCAGACAAACAATGGATTAATGTAATGATTTGGTAACTTGAAAAATGCGATATTCTTCCACTTCCACAAAATTGGTAATACCAATAGGCAATAATAAAAGAGGAAGGACCCTTTTCTTTATTCTGTAGAGTCGGTCGAAAAATATAAAATAAATAAATTAATTAAGAATAAGAAGAAAAAATAAGTCACTGTCCCTTAACAGCTCATACACAAAAATAATATATAATAATTAAGATGGCTACGTTTGGGAAAGGAACTTTTATTTGACATGGTATTTGGTATTTGGTATGGGTTGAATTAAAATAAATAACATATTTGAAAAGAATATTTTAATGACATAAATAGTATAATTTATTTGAATAAATATAAAATATATATAATAATAATTGAATGATTTGATATTTCATAAGAATAATAATTACATTATAAAGTATAAATAAAAATAAATGTAAATATATATGTGAAATATTTATGTATTGATTTAATTATGAATAGATACAATGATTGAAAAATAATCAATTAATTATATATATATATAAGTAGAAAATTTTAAATTTAAATTTAGATTAAAATATTGTTGAATGATATGGTTCATATTGTAAAATTTGAGATGTTATTTTATAATTTAAAAGTTGGGTTCCAAACACAACCGATGAAATAATCCTGCCTCGATTAAATTCCCAACTACTGAGTGAAGGGTTTCACTATATCAGCTTCTGTTTTTCCTTTTATATTTTTCATATTTTTAAATATATATTTTGTAAACGTATTCATCGTTAAAGTAAAATTTCTCTTTCTTCCTCTTATTTTTACATTATTTTAAAATTTCTAACTTAAAACTCAAAATTCTTTGTTCTCTTAGGAAAACGCCATCCTTTGTTTTCATTGAAGAGATTAGATTGAGCTATGGCATTTTATTTTTGGGACCATTTCTGACAAGACAGCATGTTCTAGACTTAAACTTGCCTTAGTCTATAACTTAATATAATAAATAATACGCCATTATTGTCCGTTTAATTAGGCAAAAGAGTGCAGCCAACTGACGGAAGACCAATTCAACTTTTTTGGTTCTTTTATTTTATTTGTCGGATGATTGTCAATCAAGTCCAAAATTCAAATTCAAATGGTACCTATCATGTTAATGACCTTGTTTGGAAGATGGTTTTTGTTGAGAAAGATGTTTGATAAGAACTATGGTAAGATGATTAATAGTTTGGAAGTAAAGTTTTGATAGCATGATTTATTTGAATATATATATAAAATATATAATAATAATAATAATTGAATGATGCGATAATATATAAAGATAATGATTAGATTTTGTAGTAGAAATAAAAATAAATATAAATATATGTATAATATATATTAATTTAATTATTAATAGTTGTAATGATTAAAAAAATTAGTTAGTTATATATATATATAATTGAATTTGAATTTGAATTTGAATGAAAAATTTTATTGAATAATATGGTTGATAGTTTAATGTTTAAAATGTTTGAAAATTGTGATCTAGAGAACGTAAGGGCTGTAAGTAGATTGGTATTATCACATGTATTACTGGTTCTCTTTAAGAAAAATGTTATACTAGCCATTAATTGGATAACAATTCTCCTAAAAAAGTTTTATTTTAGAAATTCTCGATGTCTCTCCGCATGTGTCTATGTTCATTTTATTTAAAAAATTTCTAAATTTTTTTTCTCCATTCATTAAGCCTCTTGCACGCCCAATATTAACATTTTATTCCAACAATGTATTCACATCAATTAAAAAAAAAAATATATATATATATATATATATATATAAATATATAATATCAATTTCCATCACATAGCAATTATTATTTTCGTATAAAAATGTAATCATTATACGTTTCTCTCAAAATTCATTTAATAACTAATCATCCTCTTAACTTTTTTTTCACTTTGTACTTAAAAAATTAAGCGTATCGTACGGAATTTTCAGTCGATCACATTCTACTTGCTTTTGCGTTTGTTGGAGTGTGAGTTGAATAAATGGGTAAACTAAAGCATGTGCATCTACAGCCCTCAAACATATTTTTTTTTACCTTAATTTTGAATTGGGAAATGTAATTTAATCAATGATTAGATGGCACTTTCATTTTTTAAAATAGTTTTATGATATTTGAGATAAATTAGTTTTTGTGAATGAATGGTAAGTCATACGTAATTGGATTTTTTTTTTTTTGGGACAATGGTGCTTTATATGAGGTAATAATTGGTAATTAGGGTTATGTTTGGCACCCACCTTTCAATTTCAAAATATCGTTTTAATCTTTATACTAGCAAACATACTATTTAATAATATTTTTACCTAAATTTAAATTCAAAATTTCTCTCTTCCATATATATATATATATATCACTAACTAATGAATTTTCAATCATTAAACATATTCATAATCAAATCAATACTTATGTATATATCGCGTATACACTCACATTTATTTTTATTTATACTCTAAAATATAATTATTATCTACATAAATTATCACATAATCTAATCACTATTATATATTTTATACATATATTCAAATAAATGATATTATTCATCTAATTAAAATTTTCTTTAAAATATACTACTCATCTCAACATATCTCTTGCCAAACATTATATCCAATAAAAATCTTTCTCCCAAACATAGCCTATATGTGATTGGTAATTATGTTAATTGGAGCGATTAATGTGATTGATGTGTGAATAAAATAAAATATTGATGAGCGGTCTAATGTAGTAGTATAGAATATTGGCAATGTTATTGTAATTAATTATGATGTAATTTTGATATCACGGTGTAGAAGCGAAAAAAAACCGTCCCTCGAAGTACCCAGGGCCAAACCCATTTAGTATTCAAATGGGTAGCCAACCAAGTGTCGGCTTCGATGGGTTTCATGCTAATAAAAATTTTTTATACTCATCAAAATTTACACAATTTCTACATGTTAATAGTAAAATTTTTATTTTTATTTAAATTTAATTTATTTTCTCTATTAAATATATTTTTAAATATTTGAAATTTAATCATTATCATTATTAATAATCAAATTAACACCTATATATATTGTTATACTTTTAAATTTAATCATTATTTTTGTTTATTGTTATGTTATCCTATCATTTTTATATTTATATGTAATAATAATTAAATAATATGATAACATACATGATAATAATAATTTTTTATGGTATAAATATACATAAACACGAGTGTATATATATATATATGTATGTATTGATTACTAATAGATATTATCATAGGATTTTTAATATTTGGAAATATAGGTGAGGGAATGAATTGAATTTAAATAATTTTTGTTGAATAATATAGTCAAAATTTGCAAATTTTGATGAGTGAAAATCAATCAAAATCACGAACCCAACGTAGCCAAAAGACTAGACTTGGAGTTACGTTTGGATCTATATGTCTGTTGCTGCGTAAATTTACAAAACAATGCAGAAATACGACGGAGAAAGAATATATATATTAATAAGTAGTAAACACCAAAATTAAAAAATGTATATTTAAATAGATTGAAAAAGAAAGCAAAATGGCAATAAAACAATAGATAGCATATTGGATTTCACCATTTCAAGAAACATGTCACGACAGCAATATTTAGTTGCTTATTTGGAAGGGGTTTGAGAAAAAGGGGATTTTATGGGATACCAAAATTATGTTTATTGTAAAGTTTGATAGAAATAAGAATTTAAACTTGTTTGGATTTAAATGCATTTACAATATAATATGCAATAATAATTGAATAATTTGATAGTATATAGAATTTATCTTATATAAATATATAAATTTGAGTGTATTATATACATATATATATATATATATATATGTCTTGACTTAAATTGTGAATATGTATAATAATTAAATTTTAAATATTTATTTATATATATAAGAAAAAAATTTAAAATTAAATTTAGATAAAAATTTTGTATCATAAAATATTCGTTCTTGGTAAAATTTTGATAGGATGGAAATTCACCAAAATCAGGCTACACAAACAAAGCCAACATCTTTTCTTTGTAATTATATTTATAATGAGAGAAAAACGTGTGGTGCAATTTCAAATTTTTGCTTAAGAAAAAAAAATTTAAATGAAATAAGATTTGTGGCTATAACGCATGCATACGTAGGCGGCAATAATGCGCCGCTAAATACCGCAGTCCTTATTAATTATTGTAACAATTTAGTAAGCACTACGCCATTTCCTTTATTTAGTCAAATTTTTTGGACAGCCTTTACTCGTTTTGAGGTCACCTTGTCAAATTTTTGCAATAATTCGCTTCCAAAAGGGAGCATACTTCTTAATATTATTTCTTTTATAGACCCCATGAGTCATGATAACAGTTCAATCGGTTGAGGGCTTCACAATTCTCTCTGCCAACTGCATCATAAATGCAGTTGAAAGTGCCTAAAAAAATGAGATTTATTGTTAGAATATATTTAAGTATCTGAAAAGTTTGGCAAATTTCATTTAATGCCTTATTTTTGAAATGCATACGTAACTATGTTTGGAAGACGAGTTTCACTCCCTGGACTTCTCCTTAAACTTCATCTAATCAAGCATTTTGCTCAACTAATTTTTATTTAAATTTAATTTTTTATTTTTTATAATTAATTAATTATTTTTCAATCATTATTACTATCATATAATTCAATTATTTTTATTTATTTTATACATGTATTTAAAAATTTCAAAACACTGAAATCATACCACTTGTTGTGAGACAAGTCCTACCAAACATTTCCCATACCCAAACCCTCTCCCAAAGCGAAATGTAAATTTCCAGTGGTCGGCAGTCACGTCCTTTACATTTTTCTATTATCGTACTAAATATATATATACATTTTAATATGGGCGACAGAGCTGAACTACCTGAACTGTATACGCGACGAAATCCAAGTGCCGTGATTTTCCAACCCACTGTTATCTACCATTTCTTCCTCCCATGCACCGCTGGTTGTTGGTGGTTGATTTTTGCCAAAAATTCTACTGAATGTGCGTGAGTGTTGTACGAGAGGTTAGAAAAAGGGAAGATTGACAAAGAAGCCTAATTAATGCAAAGCAATCAACAACCACCCTTCAGCCTCCAAGGTTGTTGCAGATTGACAACTCCAGATGGCTCATCCTCGCATGTCCGAACGCTCGGGTCTTTCTTTAAAGCCTCTCCAGGCCCCCCCTTTTCTGGCTCAGAGGAATTGCCTCGTCCCTCACAATTTGGGGTGCCCCAGAAAGTATGTTCTCAACAAACACGTTTGGCAATGGTACTCATGAGGCTGAGGAGGATGCCCTTGTGTTGGCTGCCCTGCAGAGGTCTCCTACTTATGACAGAGCCCGGACAGCTCTTTTTAGGAATGTGGCCGGGGAGCTTTCGTTGGTTGATGTTCGGAGAATTGAGGATCAGGAACAGAAGCAAGTGTTGGATAAGTTGGTTAATGCAGTTAATGAAGATATTAAAGGGTTCTTCAGAAGAGTTAGGCGGAGATTTGATGCGTGAGTCTTTTAGGATTCTTTGTTCCGTGTGTTCCTGCTGAGTTTCTTCATATGCATTTTTCTTTTCAGTTTCTTGATTTTATGGGCGCCATATGCTTGTATTAATGTTTTGCTGGTATTTGAATTCTATCGTTGTTGTTGCAGTGTGGGCTTGGAATTTCCAAAAGTCGAGGTTCGATTTCAAAATCTTAAGGTGGATGCATTTGTCCATGTAGGAAGCAGAGCTTTGCCGACCATACCCAATTTTATTTTTGACATGACTGAGGTGGGCCTGCGGAGCACAAACTACTAATATCTAACAAGCTAAAAGGATATTTCCTGGATTAGCCTGACTTATGTCTGTGAAAACATGTCATTGAAAATAGGCTTGCTTGAGGCAGATTGGGATTTTCGCTGGAAGAAAACAGAAATTTTCTATCCTGAACAACATAAACGGCATCATACGGCCATCAAGGTTAGGGCGAACTTCAATGTCATATTATTACACTTGTCATGATTCTTTAATTTGACGACCGTGAGGTTAATGCTTAGGTTGACTCTGCTTCTGGGTCCTCCAAGCTCTGGAAAGACGACGTTTCTTTTGGCTCTTGCTGGTCGACTTGCATCCAGTTTGAAGGTACTTGTACATATTATTTGTTATTACGACACATGGTATCGTCCCCTCCCTTGGTAAAGAATAGTTGTGAACTTTTAGTCTTTGACCTTTCTGAGATCATCGGTTTATATGGTAGAGATGGCCGAGATCAGAGAAGAAAAAAGAAGCAATAGTTGTGGAAAATGGAAGAAACTGATTCAGTAGAGATTTACTAGATGATTCCATGGCTTACACATACTTAGGTGGCGTTTGGCAAGAGGGTATAGGAATCGGAAATTAAAATGAAATATATGATTGTTGTTTGGTTTATTACTATTAGAATCAAATCTGGGCATCACATCCAAAAATTTAGATCCATCAAATCCTTAGTGAGCTGAAGGGTTTTGAGAAAAATCAAGCTTGATTTTCATATATTTAATTTAAAATATATAAGTTATATTAATTTAATAAATATATATTACATACACTATACATAATTAAAGTAATTAAAGATAATGCCCGTGCTTTGCTTAATTAAATGTAAAATTACTAAATCAGCCTTATAAAAAAACTTTTGTTTTTCTCCTTTTTTAATGTAGTTGGTTCCTTTTTTTACATTTTTCCTCTATCATCCATTTGGATTATTAAATTAATCTTATTATTATTTTTTGAATTTTTTTTAATTTCTCTTCAATCGCCTAATATATTGTATTCTCTTTTTATTATTTTTTCCTATCACTCGTTTGACTTTGTTTTATTTCTATCATTGATTTTTTTTAAAGATTTTTTGTCCAAATTATTTATATACTATTAAACTATGCTTTAGAGTTTTAAACTAACTATTTTTTCTCTTATTTATCTATTGATGAAAACAGTTATTCTTCTTTGATATTTTCTTCTCTTTAAACTTTTATATTTATTTTTTATTTTATAATATTATTTAATTTTTGAAAATTTTATTTTTATTAATCAAAATATAATAATTTTATAATATACTATAATTAATAAAAATATTAAATTTATTAATAATTTACATATGCAATGTTTATTTTTTAATTTATATAAATCAATATTAAAATTAAAAATTTTTATATCTCATTCTGAAAGAGCACATTTTTAGCCAACCAGATGTATTGGAATAAATAACTTCGTTCCAAATTTGAGGTGAATGATTCAGAATCTGATTCCAATTCCAATGTGCAAACCAAACACCACCTTAGATTCCCTGACCATCCCAACTATTTGTAAAAGTTTGTATCTTTGGATGCATTGAAAATAATCTTCTCACTCTTATAGTATTTGTTTAATGTCATTTCTAGACCTTGTGCCTATTTTTGTTCTTATCAAGTCAATGATCCTACTCTGAAGATGTCAGGGAAAGTTACATATAACGGACATAACCTCAAGGAGTTTACCCCTCAGAGGACTTCAGCGCATGCTAGCCAGGAGGATTGTCACATTGCTGAGATGACTGTTAGGGAGGTTCTTGAATTTTCGGGACACTGTCAAGGCATTGGATTTAAACAAGGTAAAATCAAACTGGACATACATTTAGCACTTAACAGTGTTAAAGGAAAGGTTTTCATGCATGTATCTTATTTGTTATTCAAATTTGCTGTGTAATCATGGCAAGCAGAAATGCTCATGGAACTCCTTAGAAGAGAGAAAATTGCTGGAATAAACCCAGATCAAGATCTAGATGTTTTTATCAAGGTATGTCTTCCTGATTAATGATATATTGCTGATATCCTTGATCAATTTAGGACAGTTAGTCATTCTGTTTGTTTGCCACAATGTGTGCTTCTGTCATTGAAATGCTTGTTTTCTCCTAGGCAGTAGTGTTGGGGCAACAGACAAGTTTTCTCGTGGAATATATCATGAAGGTGCGTCATGTTATTACTGGAGAGAAGAAAAGGGCAATGGATAAAGATATATGCCCTAATCTTTTGCTCATATAATAGTATGTTTATATGATTAAAAAACTGATTTTATTCTTTCTATTTTTCTGCATATTCTGCCAGTAAATTTTGCATTCAATGGACATAAGCAGACTCAATATTTTACAACTTCTTTTTTTACTTTTACCACTTTCTTTGAAAGATGTATAGCTGCTTGTGTAATAGAAGCAAGAACAACAGTGCCATTATGCTGCTATTTATTTTTTTCTTTTAACAATTCTTACTGTTCTGAAATTTATATGAAGATTTTAGGATTGGATATTTGTGCCGATACATTGGTGGGAGATGAAATGCTCAAAGGTATATCTGGGGGCCAAAAGAAGCGGCTTACTACCGGTATTTACCCTCAGTTGCTTTTATGGTACCTAATTTTCTACTCAAGAAAATATTCAGTTTGAATTACTAACATACAAACATTGGCAGCTGAACTGCTTATGGGTGCTTCTAGGGTGCTTTTCTTGGATGAGATATCGACAGGACTGGATAGTTCAACTACCCACCAAATTATAAATTATCTCCGGCACACAACTCATGCTCTTGATTGTACAACACTAGTATCTCTCTTACAACCGGATCCTGAGACATATGAGATGTTTGATGACATAATCCTTTTGAGTGAGGGGCAAATTGTTTATCAGGGGCCTCGTGAAGCTGCAGTTGAATTTTTTGCATTTATGGGTTTCAGGTGTCCATCCAGAAAAAATGTTGCTGATTTTCTACAAGAGGTATTTGTTTGGTCCAAGCCTTGGACTTAAATTTGTGCTGACTGGAATCTATTTTTACAATCTTCTCTTGAACATCATCTGTAGGTAATATCTGAAAAGGATCAAGAGCAGTATTGGTTCCTCAATAGTCGATACAGCTACGTGCCTGTGGCGAAGTTTGTAGAAGGTTTTCAATCCTTTCGTGTTGGTAATTTATTGGCACAGGAGTTGGCCATTCCATTTGATAAACGTAATAATCATCCAGCTGCCCTGTCAACCAAGACATATGGTATAGCAAGGGCTAAGCTTCTGGGGATTAGTTTTTCCTGGCAGATGCTATTACTGAAACGTAACTCCCCTGTTTTTATTTTCAAATTTATTCAGGTACATTTTCTCTGAAATCTCTTATAAACCTCAGCCCATGAAGCTTATCTTGCCTTCTTTTCTGGAGCATTTAGATCTATATTGATACTACTTTGTTGTTCTCTAGACTGAAATATACTTTACATTTGAACATTTTGAATTTCCAGCTACTCCTAATTATTTTGATCATGATGAGTGTGTTCTTCCGGACAACAATGCATCATAATACGCTAGATGACGGAGGCGTCTACCTTGGGGCCCTTTATTTTGCTATAGTTATGATCCTTTTTAATGGGTTTATGGAGGTCCCAATGTTGGTATCTAAGCTTCCTATTCTTTACAAGCACAGAGATTTGCATTTCTACCCCTGCTGGATATACACCCTTCCGTCCTGGCTATTGAGTATTCCCCTCTCATTCATAGAATCTTTGTTATGGGTAGCTGTTACATATTATGCTATTGGCTTTGATCCTCAAATAACTAGGTATGTTTTTCAGTATCTGCTTTTAACTTGGTTCTATTCCTTTTTTACTCAACTGATATTTAAACATATATGTAAAATGACGTGATTATGGTGTACAGGTGCCTCCTGCAGTTCTTCTTATACTTCACTTTGCACCAGATGTCAATAGGTCTTTTTCGCGTAATGGCATCGTTAGGGCGAAATATGGTAGTTGCTAACACATTTGGATCTTTTGCTATGCTGGTTGTCATGGTGCTTGGAGGATTTATACTTTCTAGAGGTCATTGATGATGCACCTTCATTCATTATTTAATAGTCAACTGAATTACTTGAAAAATTTGTTTAATAATTCTACTGTGTTTTGTGCTGGGATTTTTCACCCTGACAACAGATAGCATTCCAATTTGGTGGATCTGGGGTTACTGGTTTTCCCCTATGATGTATGCTCAGAGTGCAGTTTCAGTTAATGAATTCCTTGGCCATTCATGGGATAAGGTGATCACCCATGTTTTGATACCCCTCGTCCCATTTAGTGATGTGATGACTTGACTCTGTACTAATAAGACTGTGCCCTCACAGACCCATTTAATAGTTTTATGTCCGGGATATTATCCACAAGAAAGAAATTATAATCTGGTTATTTGCTTTTATTCTTCCACTAGTACTTCACCTTCTTACATTGCATGATAAACCATTTCTTTTCCTGATGTTAGAAAGCTGGAAACAACACTACTTTGTCTTTGGGAGAAATGTTGCTGAAGGTTCGCAGCTTATTTCCAGACGGCTATTGGTATTGGATTGGTGTTGGGGCATTACTTGGATACACATTATTATTCAACACCCTCTTCACTTTGTTTTTGACTTACCTAAACCGTGAGTTGCATTCTTGAAAGATCTCATTTAGAATAATTTTATCAATTGGATAGAGCTCCTAGACATGGGTTTGTATGTCACACACACTTACTAATAATGTCACTTTCACGGGATTTAAAGAAGACAAAACCATGATTACTGAAAAGTTGGAATAATTATAACCTCATATCTATCTATAACTTGATTTTTGAATTTTGGCCAGTTTGATCCTTCTATTTATGTATTAGACCTTAATATAGGAGCTATTTTCACCAAATAATTGTGACTTTTGCATACCAGAGTTGATTGCAGATAATAAAGCATATAGTCGGCACCATACATTCACGGCATATGAAAAATATACTGCAATAATGAGACGTGATTATTTAGTGGGTTAGTAAAGGGAAGGATCCATCAAGGTGCGTTCAATTAATCTTATACTCTAGGCTAATCTATTAAACCATGTCGAGTACCATTATTAAGACTGAAGGAGTGAAATAATCCACGTCTCATCTGGAGTAGCAGAGAACGCTTAGCTGCACATTCCATTTCCAGTTCCTACTCACAGACATTTCAGAACAATCAATAGCAAGATCTCTTTTACTTTTATGCAGCCCTAGGGAATCAACAAGTCATTATTCCCAAGGAGGATAATCAATACAAAGACAAGGGGCAGAAGCGTGAATCTTCCATCCTTTCCTTCGGAGAGTTTTTGCAACATTCGCACTCCTTCACTGGTTTTCGGAAGAAACGTGAACCTTCCGTGATGTCTTTTGGAGAGTTCTTGCAACATTCACACTCATTTACTGGTTTGACTCAGGACTGAGCTTGCTGATTAATTCATTATTCCTGATTCAACACTACTGTCTTATTTTCATATTCTTGTATCTTGGCAGGCAAAAGTATGAGGAAACATAAAGGAATGGTTCTTCCATTTGAACCTCTTTCAATGTGTTTTAGTGACATCAGCTATTATGTTGATGTTCCTATGGTATATCAACATCATGAATTCATAATCAGGAAAATCAACCTTGATGATATGTATGACTGAACTTAACAATTTCTTGCTTCAGGAACTGAAAGGACAGGGCTTACAAGTAGACAGGTTGAAGCTACTGGAAAATATTACTGGATCATTCCGGCCAGGTGTTCTCACAGCATTAATTGGTGTCAGTGGTGCTGGTAAAACTACCCTCATGGATGTCTTAGCTGGTCGGAAAACTGGTGGGCATATTGAAGGCAGCATCTACATTTCTGGATATCTCAAGAATCAAGAGACGTTTGCAAGGATTTCAGGCTACTGTGAACAGAATGATGTTCATTCACCATGTCTAACTGTTCAGGAATCACTCATATTTTCTGCTTGGCTTCGACTATCTTCTCAGTGTGACTTCACTACACAAAGAGTAATTTTTTGGTTTCTTGTATATTCCTTTTCTCTCATGTTCTCCTCTTAATTTGCTTGAGTATCAATTGCAGGCTTTTGTGGATGAGGTAATGGAACTAGTTGAGCTAACTCCACTGTGCAGAGCACTAGTTGGCGTACCAGGAGTGAGTGGTTTGTCTGTGGAACAGAGGAAGAGGCTGACAATTGCAGTTGAGCTTGTTGCCAATCCTTCTATTGTGTTCATGGATGAACCAACCTCAGGACTAGATGCCAGGGCTGCAGCAATTGTGATGAGAGCAGTGAGGAACATTGTGGACACTGGCCGCACAATCGTTTGCACAATTCACCAGCCCAGTATTGACATTTTTGAATCTTTTGATGAGGTTTTTCTTTGATAATAATTAATATTTTCATGCAGTCCGCTTAAGTCCAAGATTTGATTGTTCATTTTCACTTGTTGCAGCTATTATTAATGAAACGGGGTGGACAGCTCATTTATGCAGGTCCATTGGGAACCAAATCTATCAAACTTGTTCATTATTTTGAGGTGAGCCATTCTTTACTAACTTTTAATTTGTTATGTTAATGCACTCCATATTTTGTCTCATCACTGGAGCTGATGTTATGTGTCTTGTTTATTCTTAGGCTATTTCTGGTGTTCAAAAAATAAGACATGGATATAACCCTGCAGCTTGGATTCTTGAGGTTACATCTGCAGCTGAGGAAAATCGTCTTGGTGTGGACTTTGCAGAAATTTATCGCCAATCAAATTTGTTTCAGTAAGGGCTCAATTACTTTCTGAGAGGACTAAGTTTGCAGAACCAATTTCAAACTATATTTTTTTGGCCACCATTTCAGGGAAAACAAGGATCTGGTTGAGAGATTGAGTGAACCAGACAAGGATACAAATGAACTGAGCTTTCCAAGCAAATACTCTCTGACTTTTTTGGGACAGTTCCTGGCATGCCTTTGGAAACAGAACCTGTCATACTGGCGTAACCCACAATACACTGCTGTTCGTTTCTTCTACACGGTTATCATTTCGCTGATGTTTGGAACAATATGCTGGAAATTTGGTTCCAAAAGGTTTTCTCTCTGAATTCTTTATGTAACTATATTGGAGTTGCCATTTATCTTTCATAATCTTATGAATTTTCAATTCTGTTTCCTAAAGATTTAGCCATTAGAGATTGCTGGCAAATTCTGTCAAAAGATAAACTAGGGATGAAAATTCTGCATGCAGGATTCTGAACTTATGCAAGCTCTGAATCAAGCCTCATATAATATTTGCCCAAATACTTTGGAATGGAAACCAAGCATTTGATCTAGATGCGTATATGATTTAATGTCGCTTATGTATCCGAAAACAGTGACCTACTAGAGGGGGTGGCTAAATGACTCCAGCAACTCATTTCTTCTGATCCATATGTCATTTTTATAAGCCAGAAAAACTGCTTCTACCTTTTGCATTTCTTATCTGCTCTCTTTTCTGTTTCCAATTCCAAAGACTGATACATCTGTTACTTCTTCAACAGGGAAACGCAGCAGGATATATTCAATGCTATGGGGTCCATGTATTCAGCTGTTTTGTTCATCGGGATCACAAATGCAACATCTGTGCAGCCAGTGGTTTATGTTGAAAGATTTGTTTCTTTCAGGGAGAGAGCTGCTGGAATGTATTCTGCATTACCATTTGCCTTTGCCCAGGCATGGTTTGCTGCCTTGTTTCTCATTTCCTTCCCAGCAACATGCACTATATCGGAGTGTTCTCACATGTTTATCTTCTAGATTTCACCAACAACTCACTTTGCAGGTCGCAGTTGAATTCCCCTATGTTCTTGCACAGTCGCTTATTTACAGCACAATCTTCTACTTCATGGCATCTTTTGAGTGGAACGTGTGGAAGTTTCTTTGGTACATATATTTCATGTACTTCACCTTAATGTACTTCACCTTCTTTGGGATGATGACAACTTCTGTTACGCCCAACCACAACGTTGCTGCAATACTTGCTGCGCCATTCTACATGATGTGGAATCTTTTCAGTGGCTTCATGGTTTCCCACATGGTAACAAACTAACAATCTATGCTTTGATAGATATGTTGCCTTTCATTATGATGATTCCGTAAGCCCCGTTTATCTAAAATGCACTAGCTGTAACTCTTTTGATCGTTGCCCTGTGTTCAGAGGATTCCTATATGGTGGAGATGGTACTACTGGGCCAATCCGATAGCATGGAGTTTATACGGACTTCTAACATCCCAGTACGGGGACATGAATGAAAATGTGAGGCTTGCTGATGGTGTCCACTCAGTGAGAATAAAACAGTTTCTCAAAGATCAGTTTGGATTCAGGCATGATTTCCTGGGAATAGCTGGCATAGTAGTGGTCGGTTTCTGTGTGCTGTTTGCCGTTACTTTTGCTTTTGCAATCAAGTTCTTCAACTTCCAAAGGAGATGAAAGCATTTACATGATTACATGGCGTTGCTTGTGAGCGAGTTCAATAACAAGATTTTTATGTTATTGTTGGTCCACCGGGGAAATCATGGAATACTTTTGTCTACTGCCAAATATAGATGTTTGAGTTGGTATTATATTGAGCAACACAAGAGAAGTAAGCTGCTCCTCACAGTAAGAGACTGACCTTTTGCATCGGTTGCTCCAGTCATAACCTATCCTGAAAGGAGAAAGTGAGTGGCATATGTTAAGTCTTGCTGCAGAACTGCTATTGGGTTTTCTTGAATTTGTACAAAATTGGATTGCGTCAACCTTACCACCATCTGTATTCGGATTACCTGTAACTAAGTGGAAAGTGAGAAAAATTTATCCCAACAGTTTATAAATCTATGCTATTTGTTGATCTCTGTTTGAGTTCTTTACGGTCTACGGTCGTTTTTAATGTCATGCATAATTAGTGATTACGAATTGAGTGTATTTGTATCGGGTGATTTAAATATTTACACGTTATAATTATATTACTAGGAATTAGAACACATTCAATGCCCGTTTGAAAATTTAAAATTTCTTTCTATTGAAAATTTTAAAATTGGAGCACATGCATTGCATAAAATGATTGAATGATGATTCAAATTCACTCCAATTTGATGAAGTTTATATAATATGCCTATTGTCTGGCAATTAGGATGTAAGTCTACATGAGGCCAAGAGAAGACATGTAATTTAGCACATCAACAATGCTAGTGATCCTAATGTTAAACCAAAGTGAATTTGCTTTCATTGTTACATGAACACTCTCAATGTTACTAATTTCACTGCTCTTTAAATCAAACGTAGCTTCTTCAAAATGTTGCCACTGTTTGGAAAACTAGCTTGAACCAATTGATTTGATCGGTTTAACTGGAAAATGGAAAATGGGGCAGGCTGTTTTGGGTGAACAGTGGTTCCTCTTTTTTTGTTTTTTGTTTTTAAATTTATATATTTATTTATGTCTTTGATTGTGAAGAAGAAGAAGAGAAGAGGAAGAAAGGAAGGGGGAAAATGGGAAATAGAGAAGCAGTGAAAGGAAAATAGAAAAGAATTAATAAATTAATTATTATATTTTTAATTGTTTAGTTTTTATTCAAACAATGATTCAACATTTATTTCTACACAAGTCAGTTGTGCTATTTAAAACACTGTCAATATTTTTTCTACATTTTTCATTAAAACAAGACATATATTAAATGGGTTTTAAATCCAGTTAAACTAGTTAGATCGATTAAACTAATGAAATAGTATGTTAATTGATTTTTATTGCCAATTCAATTTTAAAAACATTTGTTTTTGCATTAACTAATGACTAGAGTGACCAATAGACATAATGAAATTCTAACCATGGCTATGTTTGGAAGGGGGGTTTCGTTGGGGGAGGATGTTTGGTGCGTTATTAATATATTTAAAAGGAATGTTTTGGGGGAGGATGTTTGGTGCGTTATTAATATATTTAAAAGGAATGTTTTAAAGGAAAGAATAATATGATTTATTTGAATTTTTCTACTTAAATATGTATAAGAAATATAATAATAATTAAATGATGTAATAGCATTTTAAAGTATAAATATATATAAGAAATATAATAATAATTAAATGATGTAATAGCATTTTAGAGTATAAATATATATATATATATATATATGTAAATGTGAGAGTAAGTAAGTATATATATAGATGTTAATTTGATCGTGAACAAGAGTAATGATTAAAAAATAATTAGTTAACTATATATATAAAAGAAAAAAATTTTAAATTTAAATTTGATAGAAGATTTTGTAATGTAAAATGTTTGGTTGTGTGCATTGATGTGATAAAAAAAGGTGCAAGGTGGCTAACAAACAAAGCCCGCGATGATAAGTAAGTTTAGTGTAATGAAATTTTTTTGCATATAATAAATGTAAATGAAAAAATCTAAATAATAAAGAAAACAACAATTTGGAGAGAATATGAGCAACTAACTCCAATTGAAAGTTTATATCATATAGATGAGAATAGTGGCATGATTGTAAAATTGGATAACAATATAAATGCAACTTGGAAATTAGAATTCAATTTATCAAAATAAAACCTAGATTTAGAATGCCATATTGCTGCCTGACAATGAAAAGGTGAGAACAATTTTTTCACTCTAAACATTTAAAATCATATAAAAAATGTTAAAATTTTGGAGTAAAAAATCATTAAAAAAAGTTCAAGATTGAAAAAAAAAATTCATTGCCAAAAATGAAAAGAAAATAAAATTAAATATGTGGAAACCTCGGCACATAGATTACACCAAATCCCTAAGGTTATGTTTGGAACCTAATTTTTAACTTAAAAACATCCTTTTAAATTTTACATTACCAAATATACCATTCAACAATATTCTCATCTAAATTCAAATTCAAATTTCCCTCTCTCATATATATAACCAACTAATAATTTTTAATTATTACATTTATTTAGAATTTAATTAATACATATATATATATATATATTATATACATTCAAATTTATTTTTATTTATATCCTATAATACAATCATTATCTATATAAATTATCAAATCATTCAATCATTATTATATATTTTATTTATAAATTCAAATAAATTATACAAGTCATACTAATAAAATATTCATTTCCATCATATTACCTATTTCAATAAAATTCTTACCAAACATAGTATCAAACCTCATTCAAACATAGCCTAAACTCCATGTAGTGATGTGGGCATTTTTCCGATTAGCTTGAATGCGTAAAAAAAGGTCAAAACACTCTGTATATGAAATACACAAAATCCAAAAATTAAACCTCCTTAGGAAAAAAAAAAAAAAAAAAAAAAAAAAAAGGATGAAAAGTTCTCAACTTCTGTAGATTTTTCCACACACAGAAGCCTTTTCTCCATTCTTTTGTGGGCAAAACAGAGCACTTGTTAATTCCTTTTCTGCTTGTTCGGTAACGTTCGCGATATGCTGCTTATGTCCAAGTGATCTACTCCCTTGTTCCAGCTGCTTCTTTTTCCAAATTTCCAGCCTCGACTTTCTTGCTACGCCCACAATGTTTGTGCATCAGTAGTGGCCGTTTCTTGAATCTGGATCCATAGATATGAAGATGCTGCTGTGAAACTGGTTGGTTCATGGAACGCCGCCAATTGTGTTTCATCGTCGGTGTGACAGTATCTCGTCAATTCCGACCTTCGTTTACAACGACACAACTCTTACTTGGCATTTATGCAAACACCATCCGACCAAAGTGCTCAAATAACGCGACCCACATCTCCAATCTTGCGACCTTCTCGATCTCGGGTCACTCATTTCCCACGTCTTTCATCTTTCATGGGCACTCTATTTTTCTGGTCTCTGGTGGTTGTTCACATTTGCAGTTTTTGTCTTAGTTTTAATTTGGAGCCAGTATATTTACTAATTATTCATTTTCATTTAGTATTAATTAAAAGAGAAATGAGTCCGTTTTTTGTAATTACACCCTTTTGCAGCCAAAACCGTCTGTCTAAGCTGCTTAGGCAAGTCATAAGCAATAGATAGATATGCCAAAAAGTGATTTGCAATATTGAAACGACATAACACACATTAAGTACATTGGAAGTACCTAATGCATTTGCTTATCATCTCGGCAACACATAAGTTAAGGGGTAATTAAGCGCAGAGAAAAGTGAACTTGAGGTAAAGTAATTTATTTTTCTTATATCCAATCTATATGTATGTATGTATATGCATATAAAATAACAGTAACAGTAATAATAATTAAGGGCTTTAAGGCCAATATTATGCATCTCAAAACACGTTTTGGAGACTTTGAATGGAAAGAGAGAATGGTGTCGTAGATGCCAATGGTGGAAGTATTTTGTGGAATGCAAGGGAAGACTTGAAGACAATGCACCTACATGCTTAGCAAAGACGTGCGGTGGAGCCATTGATGGTCTTGTGATGGGATCAGCCATTTCCACCTGTAATTGGATCACTGTTGAAGAAGGCGTATAGGCTTTTACGTAGCAGAAGAATCTTTGGGCATGACAACGTGAGATAAATGAACACTATACACGCTGTTTTATCAGATCGAATAGAACAGAACCTAGGGATTGACTTCCTGACTTCACTACAGCTACGTACTGTTGCCTGATGCGTGTACTAAAGCCCAGCAAATTCTTCCTTCATTCACGCACACTTGCTAGAAGCAGACAACTGATGACCTCCGTTTTTTCTAATGAAAAACCCCAGCAACTAGTATTATGAAAAGACGAGGGAGACAATGGCCCAGAATCAAATCCAGTTATCAATCAAATCGCCGCGTAATCAGGAAGAAAGTTGTGAAATTGTCCATCCCTAAGAGTGGTAGCTTCCTCTTGTTGACAATTGATGATGTTGATTGGGTTTCAACGGCCATCTCCTCATCAACCCTAATCCCATGTCATGGATTGATGAAAATTAACATAAAACTAGGTTTAACCATTACATTGTGTTCTTGTATGTCTTTGAGATGATTATGATTCCGCCCAAATTCCTATTTGTGTGGTTGTAAGCTGTTTACATATAGATAGATATGTCATATACTGTCATATGATGAGGCCATGAGTAATTGAGGCCACAATAATGAGGGCCGTGTGACCTTGTTGTGCGGGTCAAGGTTTTCACTGATTATTTCATTGCTGAGATGTGAAAACTAAATGTTGGTGGGCCCTTGTTTTGTTTGGATTATAATTGAATAACGACAGTTGTGTTGTATTTGGTTGGTAATTTTGTTGGGAAACAATAATGATGAAGATTTTATTGGGAATGAAAATTGTTTTTTTTTTTTAAGATTTTGATATATAAAATTTTGAATTTATATATTTATATACAGTACAACAATGATTGAATTATATAATACAATATGAAAACAGTGATTATTTTTTGTGTAAAATTGTGAACATTTTATATGTGTGTGTGTATATATATATTGATTCGGTTGTCAATAAATATAATAGTTGAATTTTAAATATTTAAAAATATATGTAAAAGAGAAAATAATTTGAATTTAAATTTAAATAAAACTTCTATTAACTTATATGTTTAGATTGAATTAAATTCACTGTATAAAACCATTAAAATCACTAATAAAACATAGCGTTGGAATGCTAATTCTATGTAATTAGCATTTAGCAACAGCTCAGACTCCACTAGATGCAAAAACTAATTGAAGACTTTATTTATTAATATAATAGAATTGTAAGAGTAATTTATGATAAATGATATATAAATATCAAATTTAATTTATTCAAACTTCATTATGAATATTAAAAATTAACGTCATGTTTTTTTCAAATACCAACACAAAAATTACACTAAAATTAGTGTTATGTTTTGATTACATAATATGCAAGTAAATGTTTGCAACAAAGATAAATAATTTTGGTATTTTTATAATTAAAATGAATTATCGTGATATTAAAAAATAAAAGACATTTACTATCAATTCAACTATGGAAAAAATGATGAGTTGATTGATGTTAATTAATTGAGACAATTAGGGTGTAATTGGATATTAAAAGAGTAAAGACAATTATTATAGGGTTAATTTAGTTATGAAGGGTATTTTAGAAGAATTATTAGAAGACGTGTGGGAGATTTAGAAATAATATAATAGTATAAATATTACTCGTACGTCTAATTCATAAAAAGGTTATCTATTACAAAAAATGGATAAAGCTCGATTTTCTTTTTGTTAAATTTCAAATTCAAAACTCTACGTGATAAGTTTCAAGAATGTATTTTGTTCAACCTAGGAGTTGATGGGTAAAAGAAAAGACGTAAACAAAGGGCATTATGTCAAAATAAATTCAAGATAAAACCTAGTGAGATTGAAAATGACAACATATGCCACTTGTTATTATAATACTAAATATAATAAAATAAAAGAAAATGATGCAACATGCGACTACGTACATTGTCGATGTGGAATTCCCACTGCCTTAAATTAGGTTTAAGCAAGAATTATGAAACAGGGACTAATAGCCCACTCACTCGCCCACCCACACACATAGACAAACATACATGCATACATACATATACACATATGGATATCAAAATAATAAATATTTGTTATGACCCACCATGCGGGCATGGGCATAATCATGGGATAAAATAGAACCTTTAGATTACGTAGTCAAAGCTGTATTCAATTAGAAATTTTAGTACATAAACAATTTTATGTAAAATGGCTTCATTGTTACCCCATTTTCGATCCCACCTCATCCCGGCATATTTCACGTAATTAAATATATTATTTAATAATAATTTTATTTAAATTTAAATTTAAATATTTCTCTCTGTTACAAATATATATATATATATATAAATATTCAAATTCAATTATTATACATATTTATAATTAAATACTCGTCGTCGCACGTTGTCACATTATTCAATTATTTTTATTTTATTTTATATGTAAAACAAAATTTTTGTTCTATTAAAACTTTACAATCAAGCACAACTCATTATCGCAAATCCTCTCAACCAAACATAATATTTGTGTCATTTTATGTAATGTAATGATTAAAAAAATTGATTTTTGATTAGTGTGGCGTCTAATAATGCGTTTCATTTAAGTCATGTATTAGTAGGCACGTCAATGACTTTCTCTCTCTCTTCTTTCTAGAATACAATGGAGTTGAGATTGGACACGCCATTGCTGAATCTGCAAATCAAAGAATAACCACTATTTAAATAATTGATTACTTGTTTATTTATGTATTTATTTGTGTCTGGGGCCTCCTTTGGTTCCTCGATCATTACCTAAATTTTTCATTAATAATGACAGTGTGTTGTTATCAAGAAAGTATTGGTGAATAATGGACAATTGGGGAGATTGATTGAAACCTGAAAGACAACGAGTGGCTGCAGTCAACATACGTACTCAAGCAACCCCAGCAATGTCTCGTCTCTTACAGGACCCATTAGGTCAAGCGAAGAGTCATTCCGATACATGCCAAAAATTATTGATTATTTTTTTAATTGTTTTCATTTTCTTGACACGTATTTTTAAATCTATTTTTTAAAAATTATATAAAAATAAGATAAATAGAAATAAAGTTTAAAAATTATAATAATTAAGAATTAGATTTTAGAGTGGCAAAAATGAAAACAAACATTGCCAAGACGTGTCATTTCATAAAGTTTTCCATTATAAAAGCAGTTTTTTTTGTTTAGTTAAAATGAGAAAAAATGAAACAAATATGTACACACAAGGCATGGTTTTATATAGACACTGTTTTTTTTATGCAATTAGAAGATATTTAAGGGATAAATAATACAATTATTATGGTAATGTGATGCATTTTTTTTGATAACACGTTGTTATTTATTGAGAAATGTATAGATGTGATACGTGTGTTTAAATAAATTGTATAGAGGAATGAGATAGATGAGTCAAACGGGATAAAAATAAGAGGGAAGGAAATGTGAATTTGTGAAAAAAAAAAAAAACGAAATAAAAGAGCCAAAACAGTGGGAAAATAAGGATTTAAAAAATATATTTTCAAAGACACAAATGCACTAGTTATTTTTTTTAAAAATAAAGAAAATTGAGATTGGACAGACTCGGTATCATAGACCCGAGAGCCATAGAGAAAGAGAAAGCACGAATGATGAGTGTACCAGATTCCCCACTCGCCTTCCATAAATACGTACAAGACCAATGAAAAGTCTCTCATGTCCCCTTCTCCCTCTCTTTCCTTTGCTTCTATTCTGTCTAGCCACTTCCTTTTATGTCTTTTTACGTTTTACCCTTTTTTCTTTTATATAAAAGAAACCCCAAAATAAATGTTTATTGATGAAATATTCTCGTGATTTCCCAACACAATCATGATTCAAAAGATTCACTGCCTCTTTGCATTATTAAACTCCCCAAAGGTTGCATCTTTAATCCCAAAAAATGGGCAATTTTAGTTTCCCTTTTAAAAATTATTTACCGTTATTTAAAAATTTAATAAATCAAAGATATCACTATATAATTTTTTAAATTTAATTTTTTTTAATATTTAATAATTAATTAATAATTTTTCATTTATTATACCTATTCACTATTAAATTAATACATATTTTAAAACTTTTTTACTCACATTAAATTTTTTATTACCTTATATATTTATTTATTATCACATCATTAAATCATCTTTCCATATTAAATATATATATATAATTAATTTTTTTACCTACCAAAATTTTAGACATAATTTTAATGTTCGTCCGAACCACTTAAAGTTTACTCCCCATCTTGATTAGAAAACCAACATAGCCATGAAGTCCTATTTGCATCCGATTAAGGAGAACGAAAGGCACATTTTCAACCCAGTAACAATTGAATAAACTATCATTTTTCTTGCAAAATCCCCATTAGTTTAGTTTCCCCCAACACCAGTTGGAAGAACAGAGGACTCACTCGGCAGCTCTATCCATGCTTGTCTATTTCTCAACGGATGAGAGGCTTTGTTGCAGAATTAAGAAAAAGGAAAAAAAAAAAAAAAAGGTTACTGGCGGAGACTGAATACTGAAAAGATACTGCTACTAATATTAAAAGAAGAAAGCACATTTGTATCTGTTTGCGCCAGAAAAATTCTTTTCCTTTTTAGTGCCCTCTCGCCTTTTCACATTAAAAAACCACTCTCTGCGATTCTTTTTGCTTTTTCCTGGAATTCGTGCTCCCTCTCGAGTGTTTTTCTCTTCTAGCTAAGGGGCCTTTTTTCTAACCCTTCAAGCTACGAACACAGAGAGTAATTACCGCCTGAGCTTTTTGTAATTATTTTCTTTAAGGTTGTTAACTGAAGGGTCCTGCTTTGAGCTTTGAGCTTTGAGCTTTGAGCTTTGAGCTTCATCAGGATGGTGATGATGGCCTTGTCAAAATGTTAAAAATCCCACCTTTATTTCTGATGTAACTAATATCGTTGTCTGTACGCATGGCTCAAGCTCAGGGCACCAGTAAAGGTAACAAACCTACTGTTAGCGTCAATGCCGGCGGTGATGCTGAAGGGAAGCCCACTACTTTTCATGATTTTCTTGGTAACAAGGGCCAAGGCCAAGAGTCTGCTCCGCCGGCAGCTGGAGGTGGCCGGCCGCGGCCAGAGGTGTCGCCATCTGCCACTTCTGATCTGGGTTCTGGTAAGAAGAAGTTTTGACGTCACGACCCCACTCGTGTTCTTCGTTGTTTTAGTATTTTTCAGTTCCCTTTTTTTTTCAGTAATTTAGGTTTCCCCCCTCTTCTATTTGTAAATTTGCTCCTGTATGCCTACTTATGTGCCTGTATTAAGACGTTTTTGAATTACTGTATGTCGTGTGTGGTTTGGATTTTGTCAGCAAGTTGCAGAGACCTTAGATCTTCGTATGAAATTTCTTTAGGTATTTATCATCCTATTGGCATTGTTAACGTTTTCTTGGCTGGCATTTGAGTAAATTCATGCCTGGGCTCTTGAATTTAAACCACTATTGTGATGAATTTGGGGGTTGATACTTTTGGCAATGGAGTAGTTTCATGCGAGGTCATTGGTGGAGTAGTTCCTTCGCCCTCTCTTGTGCAAATGAAATTGGGAATGAGTTGCTGTACTGCGTTGTGTAAACTTTGTTTTCCTTATTTTGGTTATTTGGATAATTTTAATAAAGGTTTTACAAATATTATAGTTGATTTACAGTAATCATTATTTCTGAGTCGAACTAGGCTACCGCATCTGGGAAACCTATGCTTGGTATATTTTTCAGATTTCTTGATCTATGATTTAATACCTGAGCGTTCTTGGCATCAGTGCAAGTCACTAAACAGCAATCTTATTGTTGATGCTGCTAAGATATTAAGATGGTTGATAATCACTCAACGAAACTTTCAATTTGATAATTTTCTTGTCGATTATGTTAGAAAGGCATGCAGGTAATCCTTTGGAAGGGAAAACGTTTTATGGATCGAGAGGTGATATTACGGGACCAGAAAGTAGTAAAAGATTCACCGGGAATAAGCGAAGCAACTCAGATTCTTTTATGATGTCGTCAAGGGATAAATTTCCACAAGGACAAACTGATTCACAAGACAGCCCGCTTTTGACTAAGGTGTGTTATTCTCAAATTTCTGTGTTCATGCGGTATCGCCATCCGATCTTCAAAGAATTACCACTTTATACGTCAGGATGTCAATTAATAAGGATTGTTGCAGTCTTATTCGAGCTGAATCCCAATTGTGTGTTTGCAGTTTACTCTAATATTGAGAGTTTGTTCATTTTCAGTTGCTCCGATATTCAGGGGGGGAGCGACCTAGACGGTCGCATGATGAGGAAATGTCTTTTGGCATGCATCAAATGAGACAAATTTCAACCTCATTTATACCTCAGTCTTCTACTGGTGGTAGAACTGATACTAATCCTTCCAAATGGGATAGAACTACGGTTGTCACCCCTGGTACCATGTTGCAGTATCCTCCTCGTACTGGACAGGTCATGCCGTTTGGCTATCAATCCACATCAAATAGGTTTAAAGACACAAATGTGGGTCCTTCTCTCGTATCTCAAACAGCTGCTGATGAAGGATCTAGGACTGGAATCAGAGGATCCGGAGTTTTGAGCTCAATAAATGCAACTGGAGCTATGTCTGGGAGACAGCCTGCAGGGGTGCTCATACGTAGTGGAAAACCGAAGTCTGGTGCTGGTATGTCTGAGCCAGAGTCTTCTACTACACCCAGGTTAACTTCGGACTCAGGTTCTGTTGCTTCTATTCACACTTGAGAAATTAGCTCTAACTTTTATAAAATTTATGACAGTCAGCGTGGAACAGAATCCGGTGGAAGTCAAATGACTATATTTTATGGCGGTCAAGCGCATGTTTTTGACAACGTTCATCCTAATAAGGTCTGGTTTTGCATCTTTTTGCTTTATTTTATTGATTAAAGTATTAATCGCGTGGAACAAATTTCTATTGCCGTCGTGTGAAACAAAAATCTTGTAGTGTTTCATTTGATTGCTTGGACATGAACAAAATGCTGCCTTATTTGCTATGATTACATCTACTTTATGTACAAATTTGTGTCCTTGACCCTCGCCATGTTTTTCTGTTGATGTAATCATTAATTTTTAGTTAGTTTGTTTGTAAAGTATTCTAATAATCATAAACACTCAAAAACTATAATTAGAAGACAGTTTTTAGTATCGAAATTATCAAAATTCAGCACAATAAATTGGTAAAAACCTTAGGCTGTTTGACTTTGTGCAAGCTTCAGAATTCAATGCCTTGCAATTTTTCAACTCAAGAATCTTATTCCAGTCACGTATGTTAATGACCAATTCAGAGCTGAAGGGTAGTGATAGTGCTGCCTGGCAGTAAGAGTTATTGACGGGCAGCTCATGAATGGGTTAATCATGGTTGATTGCTACGGATTGTGTTACACTTGGTCATATGAGAGCAAGATTTTGTCGTGGAGGAAAGAGGAAGTTATGATATGGATTTTACAGGACTTTTAACTATTCAAACAGTCGATGCATTATTGCCATAGGGGTCCTGGGTTGAAATGATGAATCCTGGTATTAGATACGCTCTAGGGTTGAAATGATATTCTCACTGTAAGACTGCCATTTTCAGCAGAGCCCACAACAGAATCAAATCCATCCCATCACATTTGGTATTTAACGGAAGGATGATCCTAGATAGTGTACCTAACAGCAGAGCCCACTACCTTTTAATATGTTTATGCAAAAATGACGCTTCCCCTCAATTCGTAGAATATGAGGATAATTCTGGTGCCACATTCCTTGACAGCTGTGCTATACTTTGCAAGTTAGAATTTCTATTTTTTTCTTTGGTTGCTTTAGCACTTCATACGGTTGTAACATTGCTGACTCCACGAGCCTTGTGCCGAATAGATGTTAGAATTTTATTTACCTTGTATTCAGTATTACTGATAGCCTTGTTTCACGTTCTTTCTGATCCACATCAGGCGGACGTAATAATGGCCTTAGCTGGATCAAACGGAGGATCTTGGTCTACAACCTACATGCCAAATTCTGCAGCTAAACCATCCGCGGGGGAAAATAGCAGAACTAGCTGTGACATTGATGCAGGCATTGCGTTGCTGAGAGAGTTGCATGGGAGGCCATCTGATAAAGGGGATTCATACTGAGGTTTTGTCTCCAGTGATTGACAAATTTCTTACTCGCACTTACAAAGGCAGGATTCTTTTTTCATATTTGTCCATCTTGCTTTTGAATGTTACATCGGATCCAGCCAAGTATTTGAACTTTCTGCGAATTGCCTATCAAGATGATCTGAGTTGCTAGGAGGAATTGTGCATTGATGTTTCCTGCATCTTCTGTAACAAATTTCTTGATGTCGAGTGCAAAAATACCAGCACCGGATTCGATTAGTGCTGTAGGCAGGTATTACTTTGTCATCCAAACTATGGGAAAATGACTGCATCAGTTTAAACAGTGCATGAGGAAAATCTGAGGAATGTTGCCTCATTATTGCTTCCGGGTTATAACATTGATTGTGGTGCTTGGAACATTTTACCATGCTGCGTTATTTGCCATGAAACGGCTATAGCTTCTTTCCAACTTAACCTGCAGATTGTCCAAACCATAATGTGATAGAATCTCTTATTGTCCCTGTGAAAGTTTGGAGCAGCAATTTTCCGACATAACATGAAATTAATAGCTATTGTTTGGAAGTGGGGTTTGGTGAATAGTAATGTTTGGTGTAAGTTGTGTTAGGATGAATAATATGTTTGGTAGTGTGATTTTGATATTTTAAAATTTTTTTATTTATTTGAATACATGTATGAAATATTTAATAGTAATTAGATGATTTAGTAACATATAGGGATAATAATTAGTTTGTAGGGTATAAGTATATATAAATGTGAGTATGTGTGTATATGATGTATAGGTATTGACTTGGTATAATGATGGAATAATAATTAGGAATAATAATGAGTTAGTTAGAGAGAAATTTTGAATTTGAATTTGAATAAAAATTTTGTTTAGTAATATATTTGATAGTATGTATTTTGATGGTATGTTGAATTTGGAAAATGGGTTCCCCAATAGGCTCGGGTAGATCTTCACAAGTTTGGCTCAAAATTGAGCTGGAATACTTGTGTTGCAATTTAATCCACCAGTTCGTGAACTATTTTATTGTAACTTCTAGATTTCAATATTCGACAAGATTGAAAAACTCGAACCTGATGGGTTGGGGTTGGTTTTGTGGATTTAGGTCGAAACTTGGTCTAACTTCTGATAGACTCGAAAAAAAAAATTACACAGGCTATATTTGAATTTGTGTCAACTTGAGATGTGAAATAGAATTACAAAGTATGTATGTCTTTTGTGCAAAGAGAGGTTCTCAATGGTGTTTGGTCGGAAAATGAGGAAGTAAAAATGTTTGATTGGAATCATGTCAAGCTGTTTATTACTTGACCTATGCTTTGTCATGTGCATGGCCAGCTATGGATGAATCAACTCAAAAAAAACACTTTCTTGCAGGGTTAGACCCACAATTCTTAATACAATTAGAAAGAATCTACAAGGAGTGGGCTCGATAACAGCTTGTCCCACTTTAAGTTGTGCATGCAGTTGATATATATCTAAATCATGAATTAACCAGAAAATTAAATTGCACATGTGTATTATATGATCAACAAATAATTGAGGCTATGTTTGGATGCAAATTTGCGTCCATGTCCTTCTACACACACTATTTATAAAAATAATATATATATATATATATATATTTTAATCTTTTTCCCTTTTCTTACTTTTTATACTATTCATAAGTTTTCACACCAAATTTTATACCAACAAAATTTGCATCCAAACAAAGCCTCTGCCTCCTTCTTTACATGAAAAGGACATATTTTTTACTTTTCGTTTTAATCAGCGTTATTGTGAATGGAAATTGGAAAATGCCGCTAGGACTTAGGACAGCATTCACTCTGGCTTCGTTGAATTCTTCGTAAAGGACAAATTAGTAATATATTCACACACACACACACACACACATATATATTAAAAGGAATGGGTTTTTTTTAATTAATGTCCCCCAAATCTTTTTGTCATTTATTGAATGCAACAAATGTTGATGGGATATAATAATGGCAATGCGGCCATTACTCCAATAGTATTGCCAACATTTCTTGTCAGACTGTTTTTATCTTTGTCTTATTCCAATCCAAAAGTTTTGCAGCATGTTGCCAGCCTTTATGCGCCCCCTCTCATGATTATGAGTTCATATAAAAGCTCACACCATCATTTTTCACACTCATATCCCCATCATTCAGCATCTACCTTACCTAATATTTAGTCTATTTATGGATTTGGGCTTCGTTTGGGTGCAAATTATAGTGAGAAGAAAAATTGAAGCATTATGAATAATGAGAGAAAAATAGACAAAATATTATTCCGTTACGCAGCATATTTAAAAGTGTAGAATTTGGCAAGGAAAAAAAATTGTCCATAATTTGCATTCAAACACACCCTTGTTTTCTCGTGCTGCATGATTATGCTGGGCTTAGGAACACCAAGGATGAGGAAGAAAAAGCCCCTCCCAACGTGTGCAGGGACAGCCTCAGAAAACTCCAAACTCACTTGACGACAACGCTCGGTCATAAAGCCGCCCCATGCCACGTGTAAACAAGTCAAAACGTCATAAATGAAAAAAATAAAAAATCAGATGCCAAGTTAAGATCTACAGCATCGTCTTGCAAGATCAAGACAAAAATCTAACACAAGGATATATACGAAAATTAGGTACTCTTGATCGCAACACAAATGGCAACATCTCTTTCAGAAGCCTACGGGGACACTCATCTCCAACTCAAGCACATCATCCCCGTCGATTTCGACTCCATTCACGAGCTGCCCGAGTCTCACGTCTGGGCTCAGACAGATCACGAACGTGCATGTCGGAATACACGCGCGGACGGGTCGTGGGTTCCCGTGATTGACCTGAGGGCTCCCAACGTGGTGGACCTGCTGAGGAATGCATGCGAGAGGTGGGGAATGTTCCAGGTGACGAACCACGGAGTTCCGTCGAGTCTGATCGACGAGGCGGAGGGGCACGCCCGGCGGCTCTTCGCCCTTCCGGCCGAGCAGAAGCTGAAGGCGTTGCGTTCGCCCAGCGGAGCCACCGGCTACGGGGTGGCCCGGATATCGCCCTTCTTCTCGAAGCTAATGTGGCACGAGGGGTTCACCATTATGGGGTCTGCGGCTGAGGATGCTAAGCGACTTTGGCCGCATCAGTATCAGGAGTTTTGGTAATTACGCTCATGCACTCTAAACACCGTAATTAATGCTTTGATCTTTCCTTGAACAGCATATATATGTCTTTAATTATTATATAATAAATGCCGCTGATCAGATCATGAATGATTTGCTCGAAATGCCGCCTCAATTAAAGGTTGAGAAGGGTTTTGTGTGTGTGTGTGTGTGTGTGTGTGTGTGGGTGGAGATTCGGACATCAGAAGATTGTTTAATTCCCTTCTTCTTGGAGTCAAATCATGTGCTTGTTGGTGAATATATGAATATGTTAGTATCTAGTAGTGTGAGTAGAATCTTAGCAGGACAAATATGATCTTTAAATATGTTATTCATTTTTCCCTTTTAATGAATTGTTATGTAATCAAAATGATCAACCTTTCTGAAAACTTCTCTCTCTTTTGAAATGATATTCTTATTTTACTCGTAACATATTAAAATAGACTAAACATTAAGTATCACATACTGGTGTAGTTACTACACCAACTGATACGTACATAGAAATCGTGCAGAAAAGGAATACTCTAGGCTATATCTAAGGTGCAGTATGGTCTTTAGATTCGGGCCCGGATAAGATAACTGTTTCCTACTACAAATGCACCTGGCCCCAAGTAAGAAGAAGAGGGGGAAAAAGAATGAAAAAAACACATACCAAATTTTTTTTGAAAAAGGCAACAAGTCATTGGATTGTATGGTCCAATTTTCTGTGAATAGACACACACACACACGTACAATATGATTAGCAAAACAAATAGAGATCAACTACTAATTAACCATGAAGAAAGATTATCTAACCAATTGTTAATATACACCTCATGAGTAATTGAATTTGTTCTTGCAGTGATGCGATGGACAATTATCAAAAGAAGATGAACTCATTAGCCTACAAAATTTTGCTCCTCATCTTGAAGGCATTGCGAGTGGATGAAGAAGGTCAAGACCAAGCCATGGCCTGCTCAGCATCTCTATACCAATCCGAGGGTGCACTGCAGCTCAATTCATACCCTAGCTGTCCAAACCCTAACCAGGCCATCGGCTTGGCCCCGCACACAGACTCACTGCTTCTCACAATCCTTCATCAGAACAACGTAAATGGCCTCCAAATCTTCCAAGAGGGCATCGGGTGGACACCAGTTCCTCTGGTCTCGGGAGCCCTAGTTGTCAACATTGGCGATCTCATGCACATTTTGTCGAATGCGCGCTTTCCTACGGCGTATCATCGTGCCGTTCCAAACCAAACCAGGCATAGGTTGTCCATCGCCTACTTCTACGGCCCTTCTCCCGATTCCACGGTGGCGCCGCTGTCCACGCTTCCGTGTCCGAGTTTTCGGCCCGTGACAGTGAGAGAGTACATTGGCCTCAAAAACAAGCATCTTGAGAGGGCTCTTCCTTTGCTTAGGATTTGATCACTGTTTACTACCGATTTATTTGACAAAACAAATTGTTAGCTAAGTTTTATTTGATGATTTGTATCTCTTTTGTTCAGTCAACTTTAGGGTCTTGGAAAGATGTTACATGTAAGATAAGTACATGGATTAACTAGCTAACTAGGATGAATAAGACTCATCAGCTATGTTCACTACTTATAATTTGGTGGGATAAATTATATTTATCAATTCTAATTACATATTCATTTTGATCAATAAAAACCGGTGATATATATGACAATAACATAGTAAAAAAAATTAAAATGGTAACCCCATATAAAAAGTATGATAATATAATCCTAAAGGAGCTTTGTTCTATACATCATGGAGAATGAACATGGCCATAATGTATTCCCTAGTATGATCAGACTTGTTTGTAGTTTGACTAATTTAAGGCAAATATGCTTCTTGTTGTCAATTAGAAGAGAGATAGGTAGCTAGCAAGATTTATGGGAGTGAATTAATGCACCGTTTTGTTGAAATGCGTATACGTATTAAACTATGACGAATGTGGTCAAAACCCAGAACAGTATACTGCTCTTGAATAAGAAATGTTACGGAAAGTTTTGAGTGATATGAACCCATTTTTGTTGTTTTCTTTTTTTAAAGTAAAAGTGACTAATTTGCTTGGGTTATTGAATTGTATGGTAATTGGAGCATCGGATGTATTTTGCGTACGTCAAATAAAATGCAATTAATTCACATTACCCCATGTAGTGCCAAAAAATAAAATACAATAATATCGTTTTAATGGCCCTTGGATCAGTACAATATAATCTGGGTTTGAAACTACTGCTTATTAATAAGGAGCAAATAATTGAGATATGTTATTTCAGAATAAAACAAATCTGGGCTTGACGTTAATGCAATTGATACCGTATATGATTGATTACTCTTGGATAGAATGGAAATTATATAAATTATTAATTGATAAGAGAATACAAAAAAGCTTGAACAATGAGGTCCCATGAGCTCGCCTGTCTTGTTTCCACTAGAGACGAAGTTTTTGGATTTAATTTACTCGGGATTACGTGCTAAAATTGAGTCAATTAACCCACGTCCCGTCATCATTAATAAGTCCAAATTAAAACCACCTTTAGAGACAGAGTAATTGATTTTCCACAGGCGTGGCCACTTCCGATGCATAATGTCTCGTGTCTCAACCATAAGGAAAATATTCAAGATACGGATGTTATGTTTGCTTCCAAAATTTTAGTGTGCGATTTTGGATGTGTTTTATATCCGTTGTATAAAAAACAAGAAAGAAACAAGAGTAACATAGTGATTGAAATGTTTGCATTTTTTTATTTTGAAAGAAATGAAGGGTTGATTACGTCCGCATCCTTCAAAAGTTTGTATAATTACAAATTATAATCCTCGTTTTTTAATATTAAAACACTCTCCTTTCATTTTTAAAATATTTACATCATTCATATTTTTTATTAGAATTTTGAATGAAAATTGATGATATTATAAAAAAGTTTAACTAATTTTTTTTTTTAATATGGTACTTAAAATTATGGCTTTGGGTTTAAAATTTTTTAAAAAAAAGCTCAAATGCTAACATTTATACTTTAAAATCTTAATTAATTATAAACTAAGCATATTTAAATATGACGTATTTCTAGGGCATCATTGTCCATAAGAAACAGAAATAAAAATCAGAAATAAAAGTCAAGTGCAAATTTAAAAATAATTAATTTGTTGATGACTTCATTAATTTTTATCCAAAACTTTAATAATAAAAAAACACGTGAACGTATCAATCATAAAGGAAGTGCTTTTGTAATATTAAAAAGAAAAAAAAAATATAGTTTGTAATTATACTAATTTAAAATTTAAACCAAACATATCCCGTATATTTTCCACAAGAATTCTATTAAAATATGAAGTAGCAATCAGACAATCTATAGAAGTGCAATAGTGTGCATAACGCATTTGAGAAAAAAAATTGGTTTGTGATTTTCGGGAAACACGGGCAACCTAGAATTATTTACAAATAAGACAGAGGAAATCAAACAGCACTGTAAATGATGACTTGGGAGTCGAGGACAGCAGAATGAGAACTATTTGTGATGTTAACATGTTATGATTGATTGCTGTTAACCTATGAGGATAGGCATGGCTGGTAGGCCATGGATAATTTGGCTGCATTCGGGTTGATGCACCATCAAACAGTTTCTTGTAATCTGGCCCGAAGCCTCTCGTTCTTTGCACATTCTTCCTGCAATTGTAAGGACGTAATCCAATGTGCATCAAAACAACTGCAGCAACTCAGGGAAGAAATTCAGAGAAAAAAGTTCCAAAAAAAAAGAGAGAGAAGGGACTTAAATTTATCATAACATGGCGCTTGAAGAATGACAGAATCCATCAGATTCGTTGTTGAAATGCTTATGAGGTGTGCCTATAGTAATGCCAAAATGTCCAAGGACGGATCTTGAATTTTTTTTGCATGTCCCTTAAGTTTTTTTTTTTATTATAAAGTTAAAAAATTTAATGAATTTTTGACTTTATCTGAGTTGTCCCCACAATTTAAAAATAAAAATAAAAATAGCAGATCTCCGAAGTTTTAAATTCTACAAATTGCATGAAATATAATTAGTTAAGGTTTTATTATGATATAAAAACATATTTTTAATCTTTTGTTATAAATTTTAATGAAATTTAAAATTGGATATGATAGACCCAATATTCTTCAAAAAAACTAAGTTATTTATAAGTAAGAAACGAATTATTTATGCTTTCGGTACAACTATTAATTCATATGAAATATGAGAATGTTACATATAATAACAAAATTCATTTTTGAATTTTCAATTTGATTCGTGGTAATTTAACTCTTTTAAACTCATATTTTTTATCGTCTTTTTTTTTTTTTTTTTACAATTCAACTTAATTATTTTTTTAGTGTAAAAATGCATTTTAATATAATGAAAATCATATTTTTATTTTTATACATTTTTGTCATCAAAATATTCTAAAAATTATTTTATATTATTATATTTATTCTCAGCCCCCCCCCTCAGCCTCAAGTTTCAAATCTCAATCCGTCCCCGAAAATGTCGCAATCAGATCAAGAGTCTTGATCTACACGACAATTTGCATTACTACACATGAATCTAGAATTGGATATGGTCTGACTAGTTATACAATGTAGTTTGGCATGACTAAAGATTTTCCAAAAATTGGCATACCTGGAAAAGTTTCAAGATTGACGAGCTCTGTCTTTGCTCTGAAACTGCGGCTGCATGCTTGCCTTTAATGGTGTCGCACAGCTGCTGGTCTGAGTCCAGAGTCAGTTGAGCTTTCTCAAGTTTCTGGAACATTGGAGCAGAGGAAAGTTGCTTACGGTGCTCTCTAGTTCTAGGTTTCGATGTAAACAGTAGTGTAAATAAAGTTGAGTTCAACTTGAAAATCTGAGTCACATTCAATTTTGTATAGTTCGAACTCAAGGCTGAATCCAAGTCAACTAATGAGCTACATTTTAAAAGCTCGAATTTAATCACAATTGGATTCAAAATATTTTTCAAATTTAATCGAATTTGAGTCGAGTGACTTAATATTTTATTTTGACAAGTAATAAGCAAAAATTAGTTGGTTCACTAGTTTGACTCGTTTAACCGTTTTTTAAAAACTGATTAATTTAAATTATAGATAATATATATATATATATACACACACATTTAACAATATCAAATCACTTTTATAAAATAAATTCAAGTCTATTTATTAATATGTCAAGTTTTAGATACAGCATTAAAATTACAATAATCCAACCAGAATTAAAGAATATTACAAAAATATAAAAGAAACTAAATTAAATTCAAAACAAAATATAGTTTTGTAAAATAAAAACAACAAAATAAATATGAAAAAATTTTATTTTAAGATGTAATATTTAAATTTTCAATTACTCAATTAGAATAATATACAGGTAAAAATAATTAAATTAATAAAGTCAAAATAAAAAATAGATAGTGAAAACTATCAAAATAAAAAATAGATTGTGAAAACTATCTATACTTATAAATTGCCTAGAAAGTAATAATGAAATCATAAGAAAACATTAAAAATATTTTATTTATTTACATTTTTTAGAACGGTATTTTTTTTTTTTTTAAATTATCAATAAAGAACATAAAAACTAGTTTTGGACCAGTTGCATCGGTTCAATTGATTAACCTATTTTATAGTATGATCGAACTGAGAAATTGACCGGTTTCTGATCGAACAACTTGAACCCAACAGTGTGGTCCAGATTTTAAATAATTGGCAATAAGTACTCAACCAGTCAAACTTTGCAATTCACTCATCCAGATACATCCATTTCCAGCAACACATTCCCCCTCTCAAAAACATTTTTCACTATTGAGATTAATCGGAACATGGTAGAGCATCTTGCTAGTTGTCACAAACAAGACATGGTTAGTTATTTCTTTTGTACAATACATTTGACAGTTGAGGAATGAGTACCTGCTGAGTCCCAGTTAAAATTCCTTCCAGGGAGCTGATGAGTTTTATCCTTCCATCAGTGCTACCAATAGCATGCTGGAACTATAGGAAATGATAAGGCAAGTTAGATAGTCATCTTGTAAATGTCAGTAGCATCCACAATCACACGTTTGGTCACACATATCAAGTAGAGCAAACTACTCTAATACATGAAGTATTTTAGTGAATAACATGAGGACATAATGTTTATATGCAAAAGCTGTTCATCTAAGAGACAGAAATGCATTTCTGCTTTGCTGAAAGTTTGAATTTAGGGGGTATTTGGGTGAGCTTGTTCGCTTTTAAGAAGATTTTCTAACATGTTTAGGAGCTTATAAGCTCCTAATACATGTTTGGTAATTTTTTATTTTTTTTTTGATATTTTGGAGCTTATAAGATCTTTTAAAAATAAGTTGGTTTTTTAATTTTATTTCAAGCATCTTATAAACTAAATCATTTTATATATTAAACATAATATAAAAATTCTTAAATTACATTGTATTAATATTATTTAAGTTATTTTTATTATTATTACATTAAAAAAATTATAATCAATTATAATTATAAATTTCAATAAGATCTATAAGATAATCTTATCAAACACCTTTTAACTTATTTTAAAATAAGATTTATGAGCTTATAAGCTTTAAAAACATCTTATAAGTTATATGATTTTATAAGTTCTTGAAAATAACCTTAGCCAAACACCCTCTTAATCAACATTTGAACACATGAAAAGCTGAGAGAAACTAAATCTGATTGTCATCTTAGACATCTGATCTGTCAGCTGCCAAATATAGCTGGTCCAATAAGTTCAATATTTGATAATTCTCTTGGAATAAAAAAACACTCTCCAATTGCAAAGCAGAAAAGTACCAACAGGCTACAATTTGATATTGAGTTGCAAACCAGCAGTGTGAATTTCCAAATGCCACTGAAAACTTCAGACTGCTGCTTATCTCAATGCTCATGCGGGAAAAAGGCTAATTAGAAGAAACCTACCACTTATCTTGACCAACTTAATATTCAATCAGTTTTAGCAAGTAAAAGCAAAACCAGCAGGAAAATAGCTAAATGAGAACTTTCCCAAACAATTTAAAACATTGACACTCTATTGAATCAGGTTAAAAATCTGGAAACCTTCAAAGAGAAAATAACGTATGCAGAAACTAGTTATAATTCAACTCAATCCCAGCAAACTGCATACACAGAAGCAGAAAGACAAAGTTACCCTTGAAGCTTCACCTGCAAACTAATGGAATTCAACAATGATGTTTCCTTTAGCATCAATTCTTTAATCTCCAATAAGGCATTATATGTATCATAATGCTTGCGTGTCTGTCGAAGCTTTTTCTACAAAATAGCAAGTGCTGGTGCAGTTGAGTCTAAATAAGCTAATTACAGTGAGGGTATAAATTGTGGAGAAATTATAAAGTCTAACGTATTTACCTGAATCTGAGTATTAAGTTCAGAAAATCGGAGTTCATACCTACATTATTAGTCACAAATTCAAAAAATATAAGAAAAAGCATGATGGAAAATTTTCCATTTAAGTTCCGAAACAAAGAAACCCAGATGCTTAGAAGAATACTGCATAAGTTCAGCCTGTGATGGCACATCATCAAGCCGCCGCTTTAGTGACACAATTGATCTTAACTTTGTGGCAAGTTCCTACCATCAAAAAGGAGGAAAGGAACCATGTCATCATTTTATAGGAATTGTCCTCATGCACCTACTTATTATTGATATAATTAATCATAAGTAAAAAATGGACAAAAAGTATTGAAGAAAATTAATCAAAATCTGAAAGTTTATAGATAGATTTATTAATAGAATCGTTCTATTCAAATCAAAGTTCAGGACATCAATCAGGTAATTTTATAAAAACCAGAGAAATAGGAAATAAATCTGGATAAAGACAACATCAAGGAGAATGCAAGATTCACACACAAAGGCAGCATACCAAATAAAAGGATCATAAAATTTATGAGCATGCTTGAAAATCTAAACGCATCTTAGTTCTGTGAGTTGGGCAACACCACATTTGTATATTGGTTTTCACTTGAAAACAAGTTCAGCTTAATACCTCAGTGGACACTAGAGAACAGAAAAAAGAAGCTGACAACACAATGATTACCCAGATCAAAGTGGCTTGAAGTACAGATAACTTAAGGCAAAATGGTAAGCAATCTTGCAACTGATAGTAGGATCAGTCAAAGTTACCTCAAATTTAAAAGTATAAAATTCAGCAGAACTCATATTTTAGAAAATATTAATTTGCGTGCCTTTCTTTTCTTTGGTTTACCCTAGGCAATTAAGTTGCCATGTTTTAAGTGAAGTTAAGAACAGATTGAAAGAAACCTAATTTGCCACTTATTCAAATACAAGAATATATGTGCCGAAAATTACTGCAAAAATCAATAGCCGATAGAGAACATTCAAAGTTCAGTGCCTTGATGAGCAAAACACATAGATTCACGAATTACATATTTATCTACCGTGGAGAGATATATAGGCTACTCATCTAACTTAACTAACCTTCTTTGCTGAATCAAGTCTCTCATTAGCATCTTGAAAAGATTGATGAAACTTATCATAACCTTCAATGTCTCCATTATGCAACATTTTATCAAGTTCATCAACCTCCTGCTGCAACCTTGAGCAATCTGAACTGCGTTGGGACTGGAAATCAGATTCTTGCTTCTCGAGTGACTGATGAAACCCCAGAAAACGTCAGCCACATAAATAATTTGCAGGCAAAATAACTGTAGTAAAGAATCCTAAAGAACATATAGGCCTACACGTCATCTATATCTATATCATCGTTGAAGGAAAGGAATCTATGAATGGAAAAACTTTCAGCTCAGCAATGCAAGGCAGGCACAAAACAATATTATCTTTTCTAAATATAGAAATATAGCCGGAACTTTTGCCACCAAAAAAATGACAAATAGGCAGGTGCTGAATCTGTGAATGCACAATACAGGCACAATTGCAGCTAAAAGGAATAAACGAAGGACAACCTTGAGAGTCTTCAAAAGTGATAAAACTCTCCACCCCATTGAATTAGGGCAGTCATTAGTAATTCGTTCACGGAGAATTTGCACTTCATCCAAAACATCAGCCTCCCGTTGGTTCTGCAGAATCAGTCAAGGCAGCTAAAATTAATTATTACAACTTTGAAAGCTAAACATATTATTAAGGGCCGATGATATTCTTACTTCAGTGTCTATAAATCTACAAACTACGTAAGAGCGAGTAATCGTTGCTCCAATATCAACACACATAAACAAAAAATGCAACAATCTTAGCAAAGCATCAAATGATCAACCGGAATCGCAAACAATCTCAGTAAAGCATGCAATTCTTAACCGGAATAGCAAAATATGTTCCACAAACGGAATACACCAAAGTAGAATTAGAGGCACTAAGTTAACCAGTTATTCAAGATTGTTCTCACTACCACTGAAAAAATTTCCAATCCCTGCAGCCCACCTATATATTTAGCAAGCACAAACTCGAATTAAGATTCAATAAAACAGGTCCTTATTTGCATTTCGTCAGTTCCTGCGTATCTAACAATGCCGGATTAAGGATCAAAATTACCTCATCTTTGGCCATTGTTTGGCAGCTGATCCAATATCCGCCGTAAGTCTTTCTCAAATTGAAATAATTTGTTCTGCATAATACGCAAAGTTTTGCGAGAATTTGGAAAATTATGTATATCTGGAAAAATAAAGGAAAAACTCCGTTGACATCGAGTTTGCATTGGCTGAGACGATGATGGGCAAAGTGGTCATTTTGTTTTATTTTGCTTGGAAGTGAGAATTATCTACAGGAACAGTTTATAGTTTTATTTTATTGTTCTAAATTAAATAAGTGATTAAATATCTAGTCCTTTATCTAATTGACAAAATTAAAAGAGAGAGATTAAATTATATAATAATGCTAAATTAGGGATGCAAAAGTAGGAAATTTGATGAGATGTGTTTTAGTTAATGAACAAATATTTTCTCTTTTTTTGCCAATAAAGGAAATTTGTATTTAATTAAAAAAATTGACACTTTTAAATTTGAATTTCATTAATCTGCTTCGTTTAATGAATACCCCAAACACGTCCTTACAATTATCTCTAAAATTCCAGAAAACCCCCCGAGGCGGAGATTTGTCAAAACCCTAATTTGTCCCCACTCTCTGCTTTTCTTCCCAACTTGCGCAAACTCATTAATGCCGAAACTCGCAGTAACAATGGCAACCATGCTGGTAAGCTCACAATCTATCTTTACCTTTTTCTGTTTATATTTTGTGTGTTTTTTTCATTTTTTTTAATGTTACTAACTATTCTTCACAGCTCAAATTGTGTTGCCATTGGGCGGTTTTCGATCATTCTGTTTAGGTTTTTCGATAATTTGGTGAGAATGCGATAGTTGAAGTGGTTTTTATGATTAATAGTTTCTGGTTGATGGGTAAATTGCTGCTGAATGCGTAATATTTAGGACAAGATTCGAAATTTGGTGGTTTGGCAATGATATAACGTGAATTATTAAATGTTTTTGTCCAGTAGAATTCGAAAACAGCAAGCCAAATTGGGTGGAGTAAGGTGAAAACAGTGTTTTTGCTATGGAACTGAGTTAAGCAGTCTCTGGTTTGATAGAGAAGCGCATGCTCTGTCAGGAGATAATTATTTTCCTTTGCAATTGCTTATTGTGATGAATACGAATAGAAGTTCAAAATTTTGGGAAGTTGGTCTTTCAAATTGTTAACTGGTTCGTTTCCTTGGAAATATGGGTTATCTCTGGCATTTCTGAAACAAGTAAGCTAATTTTCAGCTATTACAGAACTATAGCTCTCTTTTTTGGGTAGCTATCATAAGAGACAGAAAGATGACAAGTATATGTGCAAACATGATCTGATCACTAATTGAAGTTTCTTGAAGCTTTCTGTTATGTTTTTTCATCCTTGCTTGTCTTCAGTATTTGAACATTCTGGTTCTTTGTTTTTGCATGAGAGGAAGATAAATTGTGAAGTCCTGCCTAGATAACCAATTGGTGGCCGCTATCGTGAGCGAGCTTTTAACCGAATTTTTCTTTTTCATTTTTTCTGCATATTAGTATTCTTCCCGAATAACTGCAGCTCATATATGGTATATGGTAAGATACAACTAAGTGATGGGTGCATGCCATCTTGATGAAAAAATTGAGAAAAGTATGCTGAAATGTCCAACAATTGTTGAATTTAGCTCAAACGTGAGCAAGTGACACTTTCTGTGGAGGAATTTCACACCAGCTTCCTGCTTGTTATTCCTCTTTTTCTCCTACCTTCATTCTTGAATTCTTACAGATTCTATTGGAGAAATCATCACACTTTGTAATTCATCAACTGGCCTCTTGATGCTGAAACTAACTGCATTTAGTGAATTGGTGATCCAACAACAGCAACCCCAACTCATACTGCTGAAGGAAGGGACCGATGCATCCCATGGGAAACCACAATTAGTAAGCAACACAAATGCATGAATGGCTGTGGCTGATGTTGTGTGAACCACTGTTGGTCCAAGGGGCATGGACAAATTGATCCCCATGACGAGAAGGGGAACACCACCATCTCTAGTGATGGTAGCACCACAATGAAGCTTCTTGAGATTGTTCATCCTGCTCCCAATATCCTTGTAGATCCCCAGATTCCAAGGTAATATTTTTATTGCAAATTTACTTTCCATCCCATCTACAACTAATTTTATTCAATTTTTGGTATATATGCAAATCATCAATTTGTAACGGATCGCCTCCTATGGAGTCGCTTTTAATATCTTATTTTTCTTCAGTTGGTGATAGAACCACTAAAGTAGTTCTGCTTGCTGGAGAATTCCTGAAGGAAGCGAAACCTTGAATTGAAGATGGAATTCATCCTCAAACCTTATCCGGAGTCAGCTTCTTATTTGGTTGGCATAGCATCTTAATATGCTCCGTTTGAATGTGGGCTGGCACAGTTCTCTGTGTCATGCATCTTGTCTTTTGTTAATCTGGTTTTGGATTGAGAATATTAAAGAACCAGCAATTAGTATAGAGGGAAAAGGCTTGGAAGGAAAGAAGAGTTTACTGGTTAAATGTGCCGCTACAACGCCATCTTTGAAGCTCGCTGGTGGTGAAAAGGAGTTCATTGCAGCCATGGTTGTGGATACTGTCTTTGCCTTCCGAAATGATGACAGGTTAAACATGATTGATATCAAGAAAGTGTGCAAATCTTGCATTTTGTATTAGACTTTCTTAAATCTTGCCTGGTTGTTTAAGAGAGATTGTAAGTGCCATTGCAAATGCCATTGTGTTTGAGTTCTTATGTTTGATTCCACGAACAACTTATCACAAAAAGATAAATAAATAAATAATGCATATTTCAATTATTATATTTAAAATTTTCTTTTTTCTCCAAAATTCACATGTAAATTTTAATACAAACACAATCTTAATATCTATTTACCTTGCTATTTGTAGTCTGCCTAGAACTACAAACAGCATTTTATTCCCCTTGACCCTAATATCATCCAGCATTTTATTCTCGCATAATTTTATTCACGTCAACATGACCGTTAAAACATGTCTCCCCTGTAACTAATATCATTGGATCAATAATTCGTGCCGACTAACAGTCGCCTTTAATTAACAATTGGTAAGAGCAAGTGAACGTGTGGACCAAGTCAGAGCAATACTTTTTTGACTTTTTGTGGGCCATTTTATTATTCTATTTGTCCTTCTTAGGCTTTATTATAGCACTACACGACACCGCGGCCCACGGTAATTTGGAGAGCTGAGTCACGTCGTCACCAGCAAATGAAATTTTTTATTCGCAGGTAGGGCTGGCAAGGCCAGGCAGCATCTTCTTTATAGCCCTATCAAGGCATAGACAAAGAGACCACACCCCCTCCTCTCTCTCTCATATTTCGTAAAATTTTAGTTGTAGCTTACAGAAGTTTCAGCCTTCTCCTCCCTTTGTCTTCCATATTTTTTTTCTTAATTTTGTTATATATATATATATATATATTGGTTCTCTTTCCTTTCTGCTGCTGCTGTTTCTCTATGAGAAGCAGGTATGTGTGTATCATTCTTTTATTTTTATTTTCTTCCATTGATGTGGAAGAAGGGTAGTGGGACGATGAAGATGATAAGTCGTTGGTTCGCTCGTCGTGCGTAATTGGCTAAATTGCCTTGACGATGCATGACTTCATCTGAGTCCCCATTTCAAATATGTATTTTTGCTGTAATTTTTTTTAAAAAAAATTATGTAAAAAGAAAAAGAAAAAAAGAAGAAGAAGAGGGATGATTACTGTGTGTTTTTGAGTGAAGGAAAAAGAAAAAAGGAAAACAAACATAAGCCCTTCTTTTCTTCGCACATGGATTCATGCTTCAACAGTTGTTGTATCTCTTTCATCTACTTCTTTTCATTTACTCTCTGTGTTGCGCACACATAAACAACTCTCTCTCTCTCTCTCTCTCTCTCTCTCTGTATGTGTGTGTGTGCCTTCTTTTCTTCACACATGATTCCCATCTATACTATTTTGTTAAGGTTCAGTATCTTACAATAACTATTTTTTAAGTCTTCGAATATTTTATCAATTATATCCTTATTATCCAAATTATATTTTAAAGAGTTCGTGATTTTATTTTTTTAAATATGTTGCTAATTCATTTTAAATTATTCATTTATCTTTTTCACACGCATTCGAACACGTAATACAATAAAAATACCTTCATAACGTTACTTTTAACTCAATTTTGTATTTGCATTTTTTTTTCTTGGTAGTGAAGTTTTTGCCATCGTTATTTATACACCTTCAATTCCTCGTGTGGATACGAGCAGCGGAAAAGTGTGGCTATTCTTGCCTTGGATGCGCGGGCGCATGTGAACCGACCATGGGAATACACCAATCCCCACGAACTGTTCTAAATCCTCAATAATTTCTTGCACCATGATTGGTTCTCTGATTTAAAAGTGAAGAAAATACCAGAACAAAAAGACAAAAGAAATTTGAAGGAATTTAAAATTCTTCGGTAGAAATGAAAAACTCAAATTAAGAGAAATAATTCAATATTAAATAAAAAATAAAAAAAGTAAATTTTTTTTAAAAAAATTAATAATCAAAATAATTTTCTTTTCATTTTTCTCATGCAAAACAAATAATTTTTCTTCAATCGGACTTCAGTTTTTCGTTTCTTTATCTACCTAAAAATTACATGTGTTTTCTTAAAACATTTTCTTCCCTTCTTTGTCCCAAAATCCTTGAACCAAACATAGTGCTAGGCCTTGTTTGGATCTGGAAAGAAAAAATAAGTACATGACAGGTCACGCCAGGCATAATCAATACACAAATGAAACCCTAATACTGGCACTTGAACCACATTTCGGTGCAAACTGTTGGGCTGTGTATGGTTATGAAACTTAACCTACAAACAGTGACGAGCACAAGAGTTAGTTCACAGCCCTTCCATAGGCATCTGCTAGATCAAGACGCCAGGCTAGAGATCATAACATAAAACACATCTGTTGATGTCCAGAGAGGGTCTGATACAAAAATACACTGGGGAACATGAGAGAAACGGTCTGATCATTTCCACAGTCTAACAATTTTGTCATGGCTAGCAGAAGCTACCAAGCCAGCCACTGTCGACACGGCCAATGATGCGATCAGTCCGTCATGTGCAGAGAGGGTCATGGTCTTCTTCTCGGTCATGTTCCAGAGCTCCAGAGACTGCAAACACACACCTCACAGTTCAGAAAAAACGGATTTTGCAATCTGAACCTCACAATGTTGTTTAGTTTTACATTATGTCAGCATGAAATTACAGTAACTTGCCTGGTAGCAACCAATAACCAGCAACGATGAATACGTGGGGTGGAAAACACAGGAATGGAATTTGTTGCCATTACAACTGAGCTCGTGCACACAATCCCCTTCGATTCCAGCCCTCAATGCCCACACTTTCACCAAATCCTCGCTAACCGATGCCAGCAGCTCTCCGGAGGGGTCCCAGCAAAGTGAATGAATAGGTTTCGTGTGACCCTATAGAAACATCGTTAGGGACACCCCCGTGTTAAGACAACTAAAGAGGCAGTTTGCATTTTGCAACACTAGCACAGGAGGTGTATTGTAAAGAAGACAGAACGTCCATACGCCAAAACTCACTGGGAAACATAGCTATTTCGCGGCATCAGGTGTTAGATATCTCAAAACACTATATGATAAATTTTCCTTTTTTTTATTTTTATTTTTTCACGCTCGACCAGGTCATTCTGAACTAAGGATGAACTCACATAGAGGACTAATAACACACAGAAAACCAACACTTGGAGAAAATGGAAAAAAAGGAACCTTTAATGCATGCAGACAGATTTGAGTCTCCACATCCAGTATTGACACAATGTTCTCAGCAGCTGCAGCTAGATATCTTCCAAGACGGGGTTGGAACCTCACTTGGGCTGTGCTGCCCTAATACAACCAGAGGTGGTAAAATAAATAAAATTAATTGCCTTCCAACAATCTCAACACTCATACATGCATACATATGTACAAGTACAATTATGCATAACCGCATACATGTATTGCATATGTGTTGGAGGTTGGAGGAGGATGAACAAGAAACATGAATAAGATGAATATAAAGACGGAAATCACTGTTTTACTAATGTGAAGGATATTGTACCTTGAAAGATTTTGTGCAGCTTCCATTATTGATACTCCAATATCTTATCTCACCATCACCATCACATGAGCAAATGAGATCATTTTTGTTGGGATGGAAGTCCAATGACATTACCCCAGAAGAATGTCCAGTAAAGGTCCGAAGAGTATAGCCAGGCTGCAATGCAAGTACAGGCTAAGAATCGAAGAGCATCCACCAAATATATGAGCACATCTTCTAAGACAACAGAAAATATACAAGAAAACTTAATTGAAAACATTCAACAGGAAGCCAGGGTATCCAGATGCTTCCCACAACAGTAGGATAACACCTTTTATAAACAAAGGATAGTAGCGTACATCATCAAACAAGGAATGATGTCATCATCACTAATATAAACAATACATGCCAGAGAGAAATAACAATATCCTACAACTAAGATGATGTGCCAAAATAAGAGAAAACATTACATGGAATCTGGAAGTGTTCAGAAGAAGAAACCTTTTTCCAATCAATTAATAAAGCATGATCACCATAAAGACAGATGATTGAGACAAGTGCATCAACAACACAGCACCGAAACAGCATCATAATGAAGATTGAAAGGGTTATCATGATTAGAACTTTGAAGAGAAAATTTTGGAAAGCAATGAGTAGTTTAGAAAGAATGGAATCACATAAAAGATCAACTAACAGTGTCCACTTCCCAGACTCTGACAGTTTTGTCAAAAGATGATGTGGCAAGGCGAGCCATGCTGGGACTAAAACGAACATCAGTAATAAGCGACGAGTGTTCCTCAAGTGTCGTTTTTGGCTTCAAAGTGTCTGTGTACCACAAAACAGCCTGCAGCATATGATATGAAAAGGCAGTGTCATTAACTCTCAGGGCTAGCAAATCAAACTTAGCAACATTCAGAATAAATTAGAGTCTGCTTGGTAGTTGCCCCTTAATTTTGAACAGTCTTCCTCAATTCTTACACACCTTTTTGTCATGACCGCCACTAGCAAGCAGCTTCCCATCTGATGAGAAGTGGCAACACGCAACTTTACTTGCACTAGCCCGAACAGAACTCACTTCCGTAAATGTAAACCCTAAGTAGCATGAATTTTCCCATCAGAACTAACCTCGATACTTCACAGAACAACAAGAATTCAATTTTATTTCAAGTTTCAATCACAATAAAATTTAAAATTTTCAGAAAGTTTATGCATAAGTGTCTGATAAAATCAAACCATGCCATACTGTGGTTGCCATATTGTGAGAGGTAAAATCAATGGGAAAAAAAATACCCACAGGAAAATCCAAAAGATACCAAGGAATAATTTCCGTAATTCAGCATCTTCAAATTGCTTAGCATAACATCCAGAATTTATTCTTGCTGAAGAACGCTTACCAGAGTCCATTTCCTCAATGGGGCCCCAAAAACTTGATATCAGAATTGATGTATCATTTCATAGGCATCTGGTGATTTGCAAATTAAATAGCCAAATTTATGATAATTACATCCAATATCAATACCATAGAGTGCCTTTAAATTAGTGAACAGACCCAAATTATTGCCCAACCTGGCATTTTTTGGGAGCTCAAACCAAAAGAAAATTTTTTTAGGTCTTTGGTGGGAGTAGAGGGTGAGGCCAACCTGCTTTAATTTGGTGACATATAAACTGGCGGTTCTAGGGTTATTCTGTACATCCTATATTAGTTTTTCTCAAGAAATAAGAATTCTCTTTTCCTAATGGACATAGATCACATTGATCGAACCACATAAATCTTGTGTGTTCTTTATTTTTCTTGCATTTTATTACTATTGATATTGCTATTTGCATATAGGGTCGAGCAATTTACTTACCTTTGCCAACATCCATAGAGCGACCAACCACATCTCGTGGGTCAGTATCATGTGACAAAAAAGATTCTACATTATCTTCAACATCATCTACAAAACGGTCCATATCAGCTTGCACAAGGTCTTTATCATCCCACTGTCAATGTAGACATCAATGAGGTTTCGAGATTGAACACAAGCTTTTACAAGACAAACTCAACAGCTATTCTTACCAGTTGGTTTGACGGTGATGTTAGAGTACCAGTATTATCAGCTCCAAACATCATCAAAGGCTTTGAAGAACTGCCACTGTGTGTCAAAGCAGGCATCGACATCAAGTCTCCTTGAGTATGAGTTGAAGGCGTTGATGGAGCCGAACTAGGAGAGGGGCCAGCCGTGTTCGCAGTTCCTGAGCTATTGGCAGGGCCAGAAGACGATACAGGTTGCTTTCTCTTTCTTGCAGTCTGGATTTTAGAAGCCTTAAAATGCATGAAAGAAACATTTTGAAATCTACTCTGCCTTTTATTTTCACATCCACTTCAGAAATAATCGTAGTGTTCAAAAAGAACATTTCAGTAAAACTATAATTGACTGAATATCCATAAATTTATGTGGGTTGCATTTAATTTTATAGGGATCAATTACATGGAATTACTGAACAAAATGATAAGTTATTGGCAGTTCTTCCAATCAACTAATTCAAGTGTCATCATGCAATCCATCATATCTAATAATGACAAGAGCTATTTAAAATTATTATTCAGGCAACTGGATGAGCGCATAAATATGAAGTATGACTTGGAAAGCAAGAGGATTACATGTTTCTTGTTTACGGATTATATGTTTCCTGTTTACACAACAAACTCGAACACTGATATGAAAATATCATGTGTAAAAGGAACTGGAGATTTCTGCTATTAAATCAAAGTGGTTTAAGAAACATTCAATGCAAGTACATTGAAAAAAATATTAAAAACTCTAACAAGATAGAATAGGGTAAACCTGATCATTTCCTCGAAAGGAATTTGACATGCTGCCATCACCAGTGATGCTGCCAGTGCCCATAATTTTATCTTGCTGGAGATTATGATTTGAACTCTGAGGCTGCTGAGTAGACAGTGCATGCTGTTGGAGCAGCAGCTGCTGCTGCTGCTGTGTTTGATCATTGTTCTGCTGCTGCTGCAGTTGTGCAATTTTCAACTACACAGCCAATGAATACAATGGCATCACAAATCAGTAGCCATACTCAACTCTTTTGGTTAATATCCATGACACGACTCAATCAAACCAGCAGAAAACCGTTAGAAGAAGCTTAAGTGCAAAACCCAAGGCACTGATTAAGAATTAAAGGCACCTTCATTAACATCTCCTGATCTGTACGAGGGAAAACTGGGCAACCGGCTTGCAAGGGGGATCCAATATTAGGAACATCTCCAACTGAATTAGAGTGCCCATCTTTCCCCATGGAGAAACTCTGGTTGTTGAGAAGCATTCTCAGCCTTCTGCTCTCTATGTCACTGGCAGATGGGGAAGTCAAACTCTGCTGCGCTAGCAAAAGCTGTTGCTGGTGCTGCGGTGTTAGCATCTGTAGTTGATGAAATGGCTGAGGACCTTGCATATATGACTTTGGCTGATGAAGAAGACCCGAGCGAAGCTGATCAAGACCCTATCATATAGGCACGTAACATATGAAAGAGAAGGTGATATCTAAGGACACAAATTCAGCATTACATGAATTTGCAAACAAACGCAAAATCCTCACACATTACCACCCGAAAACTAGAATGACAGAAGAACTAGCACTTTCCCAGGCAACAAACTTAAGACGCAAATATCTGCTAGAATACTAAAAAAAAAGAAATAACATAAACTTACACTGACCATGAAGTTGGTGTTGTGATTCAATGTTCGAAAACATCGAACCATTTATACATGCAACTTGTAAAGGTGCATTTCACAATGTTATGCACAATGAAAACTGTAGAGCAGGTGCATACTTGCCCAAAAGGGAAGCAAATATATGTTGCAGTCAATGTCAATCAGTCTACTCAGTTAAATATTGAAAGAGCAAGTATCATCATTTTGTTGCTATCATTATTGCATGACATCCAAAGAAAAATAGAATGAAGGTGTTTGGCACCAGAATTGGATCCAATGTTAAAAGAATCCTCCTCAATTTCTTATATTCAAATGGTGTTTGGCACCAGAATTCATAGCAGGACGCATATACAACATAACAAAAATATAAAAATTTACCAATCAAAATAAACAGATAGAACCCATATAAACTAGGAAGGTGCATCAAACTGAACATTACAAAATATTCTTACAGATGTGATAATATATTCTAACATCTCTTGAAGCCTTCATAGCCAACAGTCATAAAGAATCATGTGTGCATTTCTGAGTGGAAGCCATATTTGAATTTCAAGAAGTAATATCATTGCCTATATTAATGAGACATTCGAAGAAATATAAAAGCCATAATGCACTTACAGTTAGGGGCCATCCTTTCAATGTCAAATTGTTACCACCTTGATTTGAGCCTAAAACACAAAAAAAAAAGGACATTAGCTATGACAAATATGAGGACTATCAATTAATGAAACAAGTGGCACTACAATTTTCCCACATATTTATTAATCAAATTTTGCCTGTGTAATGAATAAGATCTACTTCATTAGTCAGAATTCACCCACATATTAAGTAAGATAAAAGTCATAACAATTACCTAATTGTCATTTCCACAATGAGCACATCTATGTATAAAAGAACAAAGATAAATTGAAGCGAAGGAAGGTTGGAAGCATACCAGGGATTCCAATTAGTGATCCATCAGGACCCGCAGCTCTAGAATTCAGGATAGGATTTATTTCAGTTTTAATTTCCTGTACAGAATAGCACATAAGCAAGCCCAAACACAACTAGCAATCATGTACCCAAGGAGAGAAAAAAGAAAGAAAAAACTGACAGGTGTAGAACATGGAAATTGCTGACTTCGTGGCTGAACTTGAGGTGACATTCCACCTGCAGTACCGTGCAACACCTGCCTGAAAAATTGATGTTGAATTTTGATTGCTTATTAGAATCATAAATAAGAGATATATAAGTTTGTCCAAATTAAGAGTAACAAAAACTATAGACAAGATTTATGCTAGGACTATAAGACATAAAATTAAAAATGTCACCCAGGAAGTTGGACAAACACAGTTCTGCATCAGAAAAGAGATCTTGATATCAATAGATATCAGATTGAGCATACCCAGATGGTTGACCACCTGCAGCAGCTGATTTCAAGGTTGACGCGTGATTAGGATCCATAAGCTGACTTACATTATCACCAACTCTTTGCTGAAGGCAAATATCGTACTGTTAGTAACCAAAGCGAAAGCTGTGTATGTTTATCTTCTCTTACATGTAACTTATACCTTCAAAGCTGCATCATCCAAAGAATCTCTCTGAACAGGAAGCTTTAATTTCTCTTCATACATTTTTGTTGCCAACGCATTCACAGTACCAGGATTTTGTCTTATAAGAGGATCATTTCCAACACCACCATTAGTTGAACCATTCAGCATGTGGCCACCCTCACGTTGTTGCTGTTGCTTCTGCTGTTGCTGTTGTTGTTGATGCTGCTGAGCCTGTCTCCGCAATAGAAGCTGCTGCATCTGCAGTTGCTGCTGCTGCTGCTGCTGTGACCGTGGTGGCTGCTGCTGCTGTTGCTGCTGATCCCTTGCCTTCATTAATTGAGTCTATTTTTCTCAAAATAAGTGAAACACATGATAAGTCTTCAACACCACAATGGCCTTAGACACAAACACCGTACCAGTCACTTCTAATTTGGTGCATGGAATTGGCAAGAAACTCATATACAATTACAATGTCTTTAAGTAAAATCAATATATTTTCCGAATGACCCCTAAAAAACTGCCATGTAAAACTGATGAGTAAGATGCTTGTGACAAAACTTCAGGAGAATATTACATATCTCAACAGGACTTATTAGAATCGCAGCCAACCTCAATATATGATGCAGCAACTTCAGAGTGTTTCTCGTTTGTCCTGGCAATAAATATATCCCAAAACACTGACCACCATTCGAAGAGGAAACCACCAGGAGCATCAATAGCTGAAATACGCACAAATATATAAACAAATAAAAATTCAATGTCAAAAGAGAAATGATGAAATTTAGCTCTTCGTGTACACACCTACAGGATCAGATGACACTTTTCCTTCAGCTTGGAAAGCCTCAGCAGTGGCCTTCAAATCTCTCTTCACTAAATAGTCATAAATATATACATCCAACCTAGAAATAATAAGCACAGACATCAGAACAGAATTTTGTGCCATTGTTCAAGGGGAAAATTCCCTTGCCCGAGCAGTGGGATGCATATCAAAAGAAAGGAGTAAATATGAAACCCATAAGAGAACTCCAAAATGACTATCCAAAAAGTAGATTAGTAGCAACATAAATGAAATAATTTAGAATAATAAATGTCTATGAAACAAAAGACAAAAATATCAAATGGCATAACCAAGGACCAAGGAAGAACTTTCCGGAAAATTATCTTCAGCCCTACAGTATAAACAACTCTTCCTCTCACAAACCAAAAACTGAGTGAAGGCACATTCGCACTGTCCACAAAAACATACACACAAACCACCTACAGACATAGAAGTGTTAAATCAAGAGAGCGCACATGTAGTAAGACAAACCTATATTCAAGAAGTCAGCGAAACAAGCCACCCAAAATTGGAAATCTAATAGGAGGCACAAAACAAAAGCCATATAAAAGTAAACTTAACCAAAAAATATGAAATTAAATTAAATTATATAACAGCATACCATACAGGAAAGACAGAACTTTCAGAAAGAAGAGGATTAGAACATGGATTAAAGTGCTTACATTTTGTCGGCTTCCCAGTTGGTCTGAGACATGTTTGTAGCACAATACAGCAGAACACAAATATCAAATCCTTGTGGTACAGTCTTTCCCAATATTCCCTCCTTTTTAGCCTCTGAAACATATTTATGCAATCAAACCAACTGAAGAGAAGTAAACAACGAAAACTTTTGGTTGTTCACAATCATTATTACTATTACAAAGCAAACAAGAATCGCACGGTCTTAAGACAGGAAGTTAATGCACCTCATCAATTGGGTTCAGAGACAACAGAAAACAAGAAAAAATCTTGCGAAATAAAAGTCAAAAAACAAAAACACTAACTCAGGTAATGCAATACAGTATACAATCCAAACCAGTTACGCGTCAAGAAATACATAATATTCTCTCACTTATTGACAAAGAGAATTGAAAATGAATATAAACAGAGCTTGCCTAAAACCCCATAAACACAAAAATAGATAAAACGAAACCTTCCCACCTGAGGGTTGCTTTCTTTCCTTCTTCTTTCTTCTCTTTTACTTATATATATATATATATATATATATATATGTATGTATCTATTTTTATTGTTTTTTTTTTTTCTGAAGAAAGTTCAAGCAGCAGCTGGTTTTGCAGAGAGACTCTTCTTTATCTTATTAGCGTTTGCTGGAGGACTGCAGGAGGTGTTGCAAAAGATATCATAACATGGCTTATAGAATGAAATTTACACGCCAGTAACGGACACAGCTGGGGCCGAGGACATATAGGAAATGTCTGAAACAGGCCCAGGCCACTTTGATATTTACGAGAAGAGTCGGGGACTGAAGTGCCAATTCAGTGGGCCTTCTGCTTTAGTGCCCTTTAACTGAATAATATTTTAAGTGTATTTATGGTTGAGCCCTTTAGTTTTGAGAGTTTTGCGCTCGGTGCTTTTTTGGGAGTTTGAAAATGTGCTAATTCCATTATTTACTAGCCTTGAAGTTCATCGGACGAGGCGGGTGATCAGAACTGAAATGACGGTTTTACCCATGGTCTTGAGAGAGCCTCTGTACTTGGGAATAGGAAGTGAGAATCTCGTACGTCTCTATGAGTAATGTATTAATAATTTGTTCATTCATTTATTAATCAGAATTACCTAACGCTAATTATAACAGCTTCGTATATGAGTAAACAATAAATAGAAGACTAGTGCATTATTGACATTACTCTTCCATAAATGCATGGGTCTAGTTTAAATTATTAAGGATCATTGATAAATACCAAACTATATATATATATATATATATATGGTTTTTTTCAAGATTGCAGGGTTTTCTCATTCACACACATATTGCTGCCAAGAGCCCTTTTTTTTTCGTTTTTGGAAAAAGTTTGAGTGAAGTTACATGTAAAAAAATGGGGATTTCGACATGCATTTTTTAATTACTTGAAATAAAAAATAGATAATATGAAATTTATTTTTTTGACTAATGGTATATAAATGGATATCAGTGCATTTAATTTAATCCATTGAAAAGGCAACAATAATAAAGGTGTGGGACCCTCAAAAAGGCCACATCTAATCAACTTGTGTATCACGCCATTGCTTAAATCGATGGCTAATTAATGATTCATTTGTTTTTGACTAATTAAAATTTATGCCCCTTTTTGGAGATTATTAATCTTTTACACAGAAAATAAAAATATACTAAGGATATTTATCATTACTTATTCAAAGCAAGAAAAAAAAAATGGAAATCCACAATTCATCATTTTTTGCAAGTGCTAATTCTAACTAAATACGAAAAATAGAAAAAAAAGATGAACACGCGTTGCACATTGGTGAAGGAATAAAAAGGAAATTGGACTTGACTATTGTAATTTTCAACACCCGATTTGTTATAATAAATTTTGCATGCAGAAAACATGGTTCCCTAGTTAGGTTTGAAAATTTGAGTAAAGTCATACAAGCAATCAATCAATTAGTTAGGTTTGAAAATTTGAGTAAAGTCATATAAGCAGTCAATCAATTAGGATACGTCGTTATTGCAAAATAAACTTATCCGAACATAGTCTTACAATTTTTTTTCATTTAAAAGAAAAACACTCGCCTTGCAAGTTAAAGAGTAAGATGGGTCGACTCTTTTGGGCTTGCCATCTCCATGGGTTTTCAAGCCCATCACGATGAAGCCCAAAAGATGCTCACTCCTTCCTTATTTATAAAGATAATTTCAGTCAATTCAGACCATTTAATCCAGGGGTTATTATCATGTATATTAAACGAAAAGCGATGGATAATCATCGAGAAAAGGAAGAAAAGGATTGGGAATAAATTGACCATTTCTAAATAAAAGGAAAACAAAAAATGCATGCATGTGGTTTGAAAAATGTGTTGTGTTGAGAAGGGGATGATCATCCACCCGGGAGCTGTCTCTCTTACATTTGGCAGACGCGTACATCACACACATCCCCTTCACTGTCAGCAAATTTACAGTGGCAAAAGCGACACCCCATTGAAGCTTAAAAAAGTGGACCCAAATCATGCATCCATCAATATCCTTCTGGTTCAGGTCCCCCAGGGAATTTCCTTGTAATTCATCTTGCTGTCTGTCTGCCTGTCTTTCTTTCGTGTGGATCTTGTAGCATACACGTCTACGATCCCTCTAGAAAAGGACAAGAAACCCTGTAAGGAATATCGAAGTGAAATTGAACATACGGATGCAAGGAAATCGACTGGGATTATGAACGATTTGTCGTCTGGGGAATGCATGCATGCATGCATGCCTGCAGTAATGATCATTTTTGCTAGCCCTTAACCTCACCCTCGCTACTGTTAATGATCACTACGTGTCATGCGCGGTGATGCTAATCTGTACGTACGTTGCCTTAGCCCCAGCCTGTCTGGTGTCTCTCGTCCATCAGCATGCCAGTTCTGTCGTTTCTATGACACGTGAACTTCAGTTATTTAGTTTTTTAAATCTTCAAGGCTGTTTGGGAGAGGGGTTTTTGTTTGACTAGTTGGCTGAAATTGATTAACACGTGAGAAAAAAATATTTTAATAAGATAAATATTATAATTTATTTAAAAATATATATAATATAATAATAATTATTAAATAATATAAAATTTTATAGAGATAATTATTATATTATATGATGTAAATAAAAATAAATATGATATATTTATTAATTTAATTATAAATGAGTGTAATAATTAAAAAATAATTAATTAATTACATATAAAAATTTTGAATTTAAATTCAAACGAAAATACTGTTTAATGATATATTCAGTAATGTAAAATTTAAAATGTTGTTTTATAATTCGAAAGTAGGATTCCAAATATAATTGTAGTGTAATTGAATTGATTTAAGTGTCATTTGGATTTTGTGTTTAATTTAAAAAAAAAATTGGATTTAATTTAAAATAAAATTTGTAGTGTAATTGAATTGATTTAAGTATCATTTGGATTTTGTGTTTAATTTAAAATAAAATTTGGATTTTATTGAAGTTAGTTTTTTAGTTTTTTCTATTGTAAAGATGTTTCTGGTCCAGCTCATTTTACCAGCATTTTAAAAAATTGATCCAAATTGGATGGTTGAATTGGATGGTTGAATCGTCGATCGGTAAAAAAAAAAAAAATGTAATGAAATCAAATAAAATAACAATTGAATTGTTAAATTAGGTGAACCAATTACAATTCATGAAAATTAAATGGTTCAAATGGATAAATAAATTAATTTTGAAATATTAGTTTTCTTTTAATTAATTTAATTTTCATTTTTATCATAATTTATTTTTGATTTGTTCTCCTTTATAAATAAAATTTTATTAACCAAATAAATTATCTTTCAAGTGTCCAATAAGTTTTGACTTAAACACGTATTGAACATATAATTAAGACATGAAAATTATGTTATATTTCAATCAAATTTTTTAATAGAATGCATTTTTTTGTATATTTTTACATTTATTTGTTGAATTAATTTTTATTGTTTGTATATTTGTGGTATAGTTATTGTATTAGGACAATAAATTTAATTATTAATAGTAATTAAAAATACTTAAAATTAGATTTAAGTATTTTTTTTCTTAATATTAACTATTTTATGTATTTTTATTATATCAATAAATATTTATAATATAAATATTACATCCGCAATTTGACCATGGTTGAACTAATAAATTATCTAATTGAATAACTAATCTGATTTTTAAAATACTGTCATTTAGAAGTATCCCCACTATTTTATAAATTAATCAATTATCACTTATAAAATTCAAATGATACGGTTCGCTTCTGGATTCAAGCCACAACAACGAATGTGAAAATGTTTCACAAATTACTTAACTATAAAAACTATTATTTGCATCTTTAATTATATACGTACAGCCATATATATATATATATATATGTATGTATGTATGTATATTCGACGCTATTAATTTCAACATTTTTCTTAATTAAATTCATTTAATTAATTATGATTGAAAAGGAGAGAGAGTAAAGTAGAGATTTACCTGATTTGATGGTTAAGACTTAAGACTTCGTCCACGGAGACATGGTTTGCGAGTTATGGGTTACATCCATAAGATTTGAGTTCGGCAAAAGGCCTTTTCACTGTAGGATGATTAGATTAATATATGATTCAAATGTCTCTCTCTATTTATGGAATCCTCTTTCTCTAACGATCTGCCAGCTAGCAGTTTGCTTTTACTTATTCCAATGCCAATATTTTGCCAAATCTTGTTAATGATGAAGTGAGGGCAGATCTGTGTGTGTGTGTGTGTGTGTGTGTGTGCGCGCGCGTGTCTATATATATATCACATTCATAAGTTGCCATCAACGTGAAAAAGCTCATTGACTATGTTTATTTCTAAATTAATAATTATTTATTACTATTTAAAAATTTTATAAATAAAACATTTTACCACATAAATTTTATTCAAATTCAAAATAAAAATTTTTCATCTCTTAACTTTTATAACTAATTAATAATTTTTTAATTATTAATATATAATCAAATTAATATTTATTTTTATAATTTTTCTACTCACATTTACACAATATTTGAAAACCAACTTTGCTTTTCAAACCATAATCTCTAACTTATACTATCAAATATATTATTTAATAAAATTTTTCATCTAAATTTAAATTTAAAATTTTTAAATCTTACATATATAACTAATTAATTATTTTTTAATTATTATACCTATTTACAATCAAATTAATACCTCTATATATCATACACAGATCAATGTTTATTTTTATTTATAAATAAAGAACCGAACATGTATACATATATACCACACACGTACTTATGTTTACTTTTCTTTATAAATTCTACAAATTAAATGTAAATTTTTCCTTCACTTAAAATCACCAAATTTTTCCTATTTATATAAACAAGGAGCCAAACATATAGATGCCACTTCAATCTCCAGAGTTATTCAAATTAATTCCTAATACCGAAAGATTTATCAAAATTACACACGCGCGCGCATGCGCATGTATATACATAAAATGAGAAACCAAAAACATTTTTTCCTCTTTGTTTTTCACGAATTAAACTAACCTCAATAATTTATACCAACTCCCACGTAAGACAGCAACCATACAGACTTGACAATAGCAGTTGTTATAAATCGTACATAAATTAGATAAGGTTGTGTATATACTAAAAAGATTGAGAGTGCAATTGTAAGTTAGACGATTACGCATAGAGAAGGGGACCAATTTCTCTTAGAAGGGAAAGGGAAAAAGAGAGAGAAAAGCTGGTACTCAGTAGGGAAAGGCTAAAGGTTGCCTTGACATCCACCTTGCGAGGAGACGACGTCAGGTGTCAATGCACTGTAGCACTCAAACGTTGCAAAGATCGCTTGCAGCTTTGCGTAGTAATCAAATCAGCATTCATATCATGCATTAATTATTACTACGGATAAGAAAGGCAGAGAAGAGTCGTGCAGCTGGCTGCGATCATGGCCATGGCCAGCTGCTAGCCTGATTGATGCCCTGGACATTACCCTTTTTCTTTTTTTTTTTTTTCACCGAAGTCTGAATTAATCCTCTGTATGTGTGTGTGAGAAAGGACTAAAGCAGAAGAGATGGCTGTCAGAAGTGTCAGAATACTATGACGTAAGTTCCGCGTCAGGAGTGCATTGGAAGCGTGTGATGCGAGAATTTCAGGTCCAGGGAAAACCCTCCTGGTTCCAGGTTCCAGGCTTTTAATTCATCCCTTGGACTTTCCTCAGTTCCAACCCTGTTTTCTTTCTTTCTTTTTTTCTAATTCTCCTAAAATCAGCCCAATTAAATTAATTTCCTTTTTGGCCCCTCTCGCCTACTTGTCAATGCATGGAGCAGTATGAAATATTGATCCGATGGGGTTTGAAAAGAATTGTTAATTTGAAAAGGGAAATTTGAGATTTAATGAGAAGAGACGAGATGTGGTACCAAGCAATGAGCCAAAATGTCTTCTTCACTCTTCAGACTGACAGTGATATGTTTGAACAATGAAGATCTTTTAGGGTTTGGTGGTAGATTCGCAGATCACGTCATTTAATTCGTTTGACTATTGATTTACACGAGATTAGAAATAAATTCATTTTATTACAATAGCTGTAATAACTAATTAATATTATATCGGCTTTTTTTCAATTTTAAAAATATATCTTCCGAAGAAAAAATTTGGCAAGGCATCGGAATCCGGTTCATGAAATCGCGTTGCAATCGTAACTCAGAAAAAGCAATTTCCATAGATTCTCTTTTTCGCGTGTAAAAAACGTTCTTCACAACTGAAAATAACTAATGTGGGTTCAAAAGATTGAGTGGAGAGCTCTATTAAATAATAATAAAAAATGAAAAATCTCTGGCACAATGGCACACAATATGATTGTTGGAAAAATTATTAAATAAAAAAAATTAATGTGAGGTCGAATAATTTAGATTAAATTAAATTTTTATAAGTTCTATTCTTTAATTTTAATTATTTGATTTTTCGTTAAGAACGTTTTATTTGAAAAATAAATAATTTTTAAATAAACGACTTATACTTAATCTTGTTGAGTATTGTTAAATTTTCTGTAACATTAATTTTCGAGTTTATAATTTTGGATCAAATACCAGATTTACAAATTTGAACCAAGAATGTCTTAAATTTGATGACAAATTCTTTAAATTTGATGAACCATAAATTTCTTGAATTTGATGACAAATTCTTTAAATTTGATGAACAACGCGATAAATTTCTTAAATTTGACGAAGAACACTTGACTTTAGTAATTTTTTAAATTTAATAATAAATATCTTAAATATTCTTAAAAATTTCAAAGACAATTTAAAAATATTCACTATTCAAATCTTTAACTGCTTTGTTCCCTTTTCTATAAAAGTTTCGCCTGTATTTATAATCATATAAAAAATAACATGACTATTAACTAATTATCGTGATATATTTTACTGACCTTACATATTTTTAAAAATTTTAAAAAGAATTTAAAAAGTATTCATTACTTCAAATTTTTAACTTTTCCTTTTTCATAGTATAATTATATTAACTTATTAAGAGAGATAGAATAATAAGAGAGATAGTATAATTACATTAACGTGATTTTATTGATGACCATCGCAACTTAAACTCTATCCATATTTGTTTTGCTTATTTATTAAAATATTAATTAATTATTTAATTATAAAGATTAATTTAATTAATAATTTAATAACATATTTTTTTATGTGTTATTTGATTGGCACAAAACTTTACGTGTCTACAGTGGTCAAGGACAATGATTGCAACAACTCACTACGCAAAAACAATTAATTTCACTACGCCCTGGTCTAGTGGCTATGGTTATCGATCGAATTAAATGTGGACTAAATAAAAACTTAGTTTATAATAAATGGATAGGCTATGTTCGTTTTCAAATTAGAATAAAGAAAATAATTTAAGTAAAAATAAAAAATTATATTTAATTTATAAAATTTAAATAAATAAATTTTTATATATATTTAATGCGTAATAAAGATTGAATAATATAATCATATATAAATTATAAAAAATTATAAAAATATATATTAATTTAATTATATATAAACATAATAATAAAGAATAAAAAATAAGAAAATAATTTTTGGAATATAAATTTAAATAAAATTTATATGTTGAAAAGTATAATAATGAAATAATCCAGAGAGTCAAATAATGCTAATGTCATTAAAAAATATTAACGGAAAATTTTTTGGTCCGACCATGAATACATGACCAAGCTCTTCACCATTCGGACAACGATCAAAAACATTTCTTGCATGGTAATTTCCCTGAGATGCATGGCTCTACTTAATGCCTGCAAAATATTTCTTGAGGTGGCTAATTATAGTACTAAATAAAACATATATTTCACATTAATTACATGATACGATTCTAATTATGATAAACATACAATTTAATTACGAAAAAACATTAAAAAAAAGAAGAAATAAACAGCAGCTGCGGCAGATGGCCCCCCATCCAAAACTGATTGATTACTACAGAGAGTTAAAAGGCCTACAAGCCTGAGAAGTAGTTTTCCTCTTTCGCATTTTCTTCCCCCCTCCAAAAAGAATTAATTTTGTCACTCTTTTGTCTTTCCCAGCAATTTATGATAATTATTGCAGTATACAGCTTCTTTCTTTGGCTGGGTATTTTTTGTGGTTGATTATCCTCCATTCATCAGCAATGTCCCTGGCAATGTTTACAGCGTCCGATGACATTCCAAGGAGTCCTCTTCTCGTGAACCCCACCGCATACAATCCATTCTCACCCTTCCAGCTATTTGGGAAAGGAGGCTTTGGCATTCCCTCTTTCGTGAAGAAATCAGTACCCTGCAAATTATACAACACATGTTTCATTAGTACATTATAATAAACGTGTTATAATAATTACAGGCTTATCTATGTGTGCGTGCGTGCGTGTGTGCTTTCAGGACATTACAGATAAAAGATTAACAATAATCAGGAGACCAATGCTTTTATATTCTCTAAAAACCAGATTCATGAACAACCTCATTGATTTCATGGAGGGTTCAAGAATTTCCACATGGGTCACTACACGTAGCCATTTACTACTCTGATTTAATTGCTTACAAGTCAATGCCTATGGCTATGGCCATTTTGCGCTTACAGGTAGTAAAAGAAAAGTAGTTTTACAAGAAATGGGGTATCAAGAAATTTGGTTATATTATTTAAGGTCTTCTCAATTCATATCAAGAATTTTCACCAATACCCCAATTATTGTATTTAATACACATAACACGATGCACGTGAGAGACATAACCCACATAGCATGTCTACATATGCATAAATAAATGATTATTTATTAGTAGATTGTAGTTAAAATAAAAAAAAGCAATCACGGTGACATTTAATTATGTTCTGATGCATTCTGGGTGGTTCAAGAAAACGACAGAAAAGAACAATTTGTAAGGATGCTGTCTATGCAAAAATGCAGTCTCTCGCATAAAACAAAATATTCTTTGAAAGCAACGCATCAAAGAAATACATACAAAAAATATATTCGGAACACTTGAGAGGGAAATGATCCAAACAAATGCAATCAGAAGTTCTCTTTTTCGTAACAGCACAAGAAAACGTTTTGTAGCCCACTGCATGTGTAAGCAGGAAAGCGATGTGTGACTGTTGAATAAAGGCAAATTAAAAACCTAAACTACAAGGAAAAAAGAACATTAAATTTTGTCACAGTCAGCAGCGATACACGCTATATACCTTGAGCCAAGTAGGCACGTTGCTCTTGTAACCCGTTGCCAGGATTATAGAGTCGAATTCCCTTTCTTGGCCATTCACGAATTTGGCCCCGGTTTTGGTTATCTCCTTCACTCCTGGCACCACCTGCATCGTCATTGTTCCATGGTTAATAATCTTTCTAACTAAAAGAATATACATGCGTAAATGAATCGGTGCATACGGGCTTATGGATAAATGATTTACCTTAATTTTTCCAGCTTTGATTTGTGAGAGGGCTCCGATGTCGAGCACGGGGGTTTTTCCGGTGACGTTTTTGAGTTCGATTGGCCCGGTCTTGGGGCGGCGGAGGCCTAACCTGTAGGTGTCGCCGAAGGTGAAGCTGGCCACCAGGAGGAGGAACTTGTCTACCAGTCTTAAAGGCAGCCATTTGAGGAGTGCCACAGCAATGGAAAATGTGGAAACCCCAAACAATTCCCTTGGTAGAATATGAACCTGTGTCCCCATTGATCGGAAAGACTTTAAACTTTATCACCAACACACTAAAAGAGGTGAAAGAACGAAGTCAAACAAAAAATGTGAACTTACGGAGTTTCTGACGACCATGTGGGGGCTTGCATTGTGTCTACAGAGGTCTAGACTAACTTCCATGCCGGAATTCCCACATCCCACGACCAAAACCCTTTGCTTCTGAAACTCATAGCCCGATTTATACTTACTAGCATGCAGGACGGGCCCGCGAAACCTCTCAATTCCTTGAATTTCGGGTATAACAGGCTCGGCATTTTCACCCGTGGCAACTACTAGCCACCTTGAGGAGTAGCAGAACTCTTGAGTTTGCACCCGCCAGAGCCCAGTGGAAGCATCAAATTCAGCCCCCGATACAGACTGTTTGAATCTGGGCTCAATCGAGAAGTGCTTGGCGTAAGACTCCATGTACGAGATGAACTGATGCTTGGAGGGATATTTGGGGAAGTTTTCAGGGAAACTGAGCAGAGGGAGTTCGCATAACTGTTTGGGGAGATGGAGTTTGAGTCTATCATAGGTCCTGTGTTGCCACAACGAAGCTATGCAATCGCTCCTCTCAAGGATCAGCGAAGAAACGCCGTTTTCTTTTAGGCAGGCGGCGACCGCAAGGCCCGAGGGCCCAGCGCCTACGATGATAGGCTCTTCGACGGGCCGGCAGTTCGCTTGATTGCTGTTGTCTTCTTTGCAAGATCCCATTTAGAAAAATGAGCCGAGGAACAGTGATGAGCAAAAAAGGGGAGCTAAAACGCAAGTTCAAGAAAAGCAAGCAGCAGAAAGATAGAGCACTTTTTTCATGGTTTGGGCTCTCTGTGTTCGCACTCTGAATTCTGAATACTTCTGATGCTTCACCAGAGAAAGCGTGGGCGTGCTGAATTTAAAGAGAGAGTAGTGCAGCGAAGATACAAATGCTGGAGGTGAGAAAAATGGAGAGAATCTGAGGTTTTTAAGCCGTGTTTGTAGTGAGCCCTTTTTTCCCTTTTTGAAAATTTCAATGCACAGTAAATAAAGCTACAAGTAAACGGACGGCAAATCAGAGATTATGGGAGACTAATGGAGGCGTATGGCTCAAGGGAAGGATTTGGCTTTCTGCTTCCGAAGGCGCTATCTCTTCTCAGGCTCCTCTGGGGCTCTTCCTCTCGAGAATTTCATGCGTTATAAATAGGGTTTAATAAAGAGGGTTAAGACAGTCAGATGGACTATCCCACTCTCGCTTTCTTGCTGTATTTTGCGTACTCCTTTGCTACTGGCTTGCGAAATACTGAGAGCGACGTTTCCTGTTTAAATGGGAATTTGTAATTATGACGTTATCATTACAGTTGCAAAGAAGAAAAGTATACTGCAACTAGAATAATTACAGTCCTAAGTAGTGTTGCTACTACTTTGTCGTGTTATTTGTTTTTTAAAGATGTGTGCAGTAGGCAAGTATTAACTTGTTCTCTACCTTGCATTTTATGGCTTCCATCGGTTTGGGGGGAACAAGGAGCCTTGATAAGAGGTTTTATTGATCATGTGGACGTGCCATGGTGTTAATTTTGTAAATGTTTTAAAGGAAATACCAAGCTGGGATTAATCATATAGCAGTGTTTCAATAACATTGTGTCTCACAATGTACAAAAACGGTAATGAAATCCGCCTTGCGTCAACTTTGACATTATTTGATAATTATAAACAATGAATGCGGATTATATTATAGTTCAGAAAAGCATGAGTCAAATACATGACGCACCGTCCTATTCTAATAATCTGAAGACCCAAATTTGAGTAAATTATTGTTCAAACACAAGCACACAGAAAGCGGCCATTTTTTTTTAATCAAAGGGGACGTAAATGAGATTGTAAGAGCTGACAGATATACTGACCAGATTACAATCTGCACAATCTACTCAGAGACAACGTAATACACACTCACATTTGACAAGATGCGATCCATACGATCTAAAGAAGATTCGGTTAGCCTAATAAAGAGAGTGTGTGTGTAGGGAAAAAAATCGAGTAGAGAGTCATATAAGATCTAACATTAAGAGCACCTTAGAATATCCACATACTTAAGTTGTCTCCCACTTCACTGCTTAGTATTCTCCGCACACACCATCTCCATCTATCATGTCATGATAATTTCCCTTCTTTTAATGCCAAGTCTTTTTACTTGAACTCACGAATTGCTTTTTTCAAAAATCTTGCAACCAACTTGTGCAGATCGGTTGCCCTGTATTATTGTGACTGGGGAACAGCAAAAATTAAAGGCCTCTCATTAATTGTAATGGGTTGCTTGTGGCCGTGTATGTACAGTTCTATTTAATGAATTTCTTCACCCATTTGACGTGTACATCACAAATAATGATATTTTTCAGTGAACCCTTTTCTTGTAGAGATGCTCAAAACTCAACATAAGTTCGAAAGTAATGAAAATGTTTTTTTTTTTTCATGCAGCCTCCAAACTTCATGTTTCTTGTTTTTCACAAGTACAGTAATTACACTTTCTGCCCAGAATACACCTATGAGCAATTACATCACTATGCACACAAATGCTGATGAAAAACAAATCTTAATTCTTCACCAAAAATCACCACACAATACATCTGAACCACAAACAAATCATCAAAGTGAAAAAAAATGTAAAAATGCAACTTCAGTTTCAAATCAGGCAGGATATAATTTCAGCTACAAAATAAGCCCAGCAGTAGTTTCTTCGGAGCAGTTCCAGTGGCGCGGTATTTTGCAGCCATCTCCTCTGCGTTGAGGAGATCTTCTTCACGCTTGGATTCGATCATTGCTCGTTTCTCTTCTGCAGCCTTGTGAACTAGCACGACCTTATTCTTCATTTTCTCTATGTATTCTGCTTTCTTTTTCTCCAGTTTCTCCAGGATATAATGGAAATGTATTTGATTCCGCGAATCTGGTAAAAGTAAAATGAGGGTATGTCCTGAAGAGATTGGTACAATTACTGGTCAATTATTTATGGGGACGCTGAGAGATTGGTACTAATCACTGGTCAATTATTTATAATCATATACGTGCAACTCATCGACTTGTAAAGTGGAATAACAAATAATAGTGTAACTCTGGCAAAAGTGAGACCAAAAATGATTGTCATTAGGAAAGTGTAAAAAATGGCGTGGGAGAGTTGGCAGATGAATGGAGTGTTGGTAGGGAAGGGGGGCCATGGTCCACTTGGCGTCCGTTGAGTTCGTTGATGTCACGTGACCTCATGGCACCGTCACCCCCTTCTCTGGCTCACTGTTACTACACCCTTCTGTTCTTCTCGGACACCGATTTTTATTCACCGCATCTTTTCCTCACTCTCGTTTTCTCCATGCATTTTACTTCGAAATAAAATGGCGGAACTTGATCTAAGATCAGCCCAACCGGGCTTAATTACATTACTCGTGTCTCCTCCACAAAAAGAACAAAAATAGTAAATAAATTTATGGATTAGTATAAATAAGTTAAATCCATCTTCATATAGACAAGGGAAGAAAAGAATTTTATTAGCTTGCATGCATTACGATTACGTCATTCTGCGGGCAAACAGATCGAGTTCATGGTTCTTGCCACGGTTGCTTTCTCACAATACTTGCTGTCTGATTTTGTTTGTGGCATGCACTTCACTATGTTTGTGGAAATACGAATGCTGCAACCATTGTTCTACAAATTTTGCTAGGCAAAAGACTGTCTCCCTTTATCCATTAAACTTGCATTTTTTTAATTATTAAATTTACTGTTGAAGATCTATAGGCGGCACAATCATTTTAGGGAGACTAATGAATGCCCGTTATCAAGGAAGCACAAGACAACGGAGGTTTTAATAACTTCTTTCTAGTTCTACATATGTTCAGACTATACCGTTGGGCCATGTTTGTTAGTCATCTTTCGCCTTTTTCCATCTCATTAATTTAATATAATCAAACATTTTAAATCACAAAATATTTTTAAATTCAAATTCAAATTTTCTTTCTCTTAAATTTAATCATTAAATTTATTTACAATCAAATTAATACTTAACTATATATATATGACCTACTCTAATATTTTTATATGCTTATATTTTTAAAAAATTATTATTATTTCTATATATTATCACATAATTCCATAATTATTATATATTTTATATATATTTATATATATAAATTCAAATAAATTATACTATTTATTACATAAAAATCATTCTTTAAAATATATTACATATTTCTGTACAACTTACACGAAACATTGTCTCTCAACAAAACCTCCTTGCCAAACATAGCCTTGGCTTTTCTCATTCTCGTTTTGCTGCATGCATGCATTAGCAGCGTCAATGAATTATTTTTAATACTATAGTTTATTTTGCTGAATTTTAAAATATTTGGCGGGCACATAGAAAACATATGTCTCATAAAAGCAACCCTAAAAAGATGAACAACTTTGAATCTAATTAAAAAAATTATTTTCAATTTTCATTGTTGTTGCCATACATCATCCCTTGCCACACTACTTATTATATATATACTTTAATGAAAAAATATTAGTAATATATATCTTGACACAAAACGAATTTGTAAAAACCATTTCACAAAAAATAAAAATAAAACAATAATACAGAGATTAAGCGAAAGATTCAACATATTTAATAACTAAAAATTGAAATAATAGCAAGCATCCCATTGGATAAATGTCCCTTTTCTACTCTTTTAACCTCCTCCCTCGAAGTTTCCTTCGTGCAAATGCATGCCCTAAAATTTGAAACCACATCCACATCCGTGCAACGAGAGGTGACAATACTAGCCATCTGATTATGTAATTGAGTTGACAGTCGCTTGTGCTTCGGGTCATTTAGGTGGACACGTGTCGAGGACCCTTTTGCCGATTGGCTTACTACTCTCGGAAACTTTCTTTGCGTGTCCAAAAATGGCGAAGCTCTTCGGTGGAATGACCCGAATCAAAGTTCAGTGGTGGTTATCGGCTTTGGCGCCTCTGGACCGTCGGATGGACCAAACGGCTGCGCCCTGCGGTGCGTACACCCGACAGTGACTCTTTGGTTAGTGACAATGTTTGGTTGCTTTCTTTTTGGACTTCTTGAAAAGCTGTTACAAGCTGAGATACATTTAAATTTATAACCGGAAAGTTAATAAAAATGAAAAGAAAAAATCGTGAACCTCGCAAACTGAAACTATAGGAGTTAATTGTTTATTGAGAATTTTAGTTCCGGTTAGATGAGATAACTTTACACAAAGTAGTTGCGATGTTGCAATATAAAACAAGGAAACATAGAAATTTAAATGAGGCTAAACACAAAATTTGTTAAAACTGTCTAAAGTCAACCCCATAAGATCACCTTGATGACAAGGACATTTCACAAAATTTTCAAATCTTGGGTCACATTACGTGAGCACATCAGCCATGTTAGCTCCAAAGTCAAGGGAGGATAAAGTGAAACGTATCATGTAAGTGTAAATATAAACTCATTGTTATCTAATGATTAACATCATACTGTTTAGTGACTGAATTTTGTGAACCAACCCAAATTACATCAAGCCAAAGAGAATTTTTGTGGAGGCATTAATTGGTTTATGCATAAATAGATTATTCTTGGATTTTGTGTCCTCTGTATCAATTTTTCTTAAAAAATAAGAATTTCCTCTCACTTGTGCATGCTTCTAGGTCATGTTAGCTGAAACATGTAAATCTATCATGTTCTTTATTTTTCCTATTTTATTCTTACTAATAATGCTGTTTGCACAACATATCTGAGTTCAAAAAGTCGAAAATTCTTCGCTGGTTCAAATTTTGTTTTACAACATTAAAAAGACACAGAATTCAGTGAAGGGTCAAACTTTGATGAAGCAAAAATTAGAACTTAACAAAATCAATTTGGCAAAACCCTAAGGAAAATTTCATTTTTATTATAGTTTGTTTCTTTTGGATGCATGCGTGCCTTGACATACAAATGTTGCTCTGATGTATGTGTTTTTGTGTAAGTATGTATGTATGTACGTACGTATGTCATATCTTAAATGAATCTCAATTATGTAATTGAAGCAATGGTCACAACCTTAAATAGAGAGATGGATAAGGAAGTGAGAGTCCCAGTCTCTACAGTCTACATCCCCATTAATAAGTTTTAGAAAGCATTCAATTAAGCTGATAGGTAGTGGCTTCGCTGTCAAAAAATTCGGATTTTGAGACTACTTTATGGAACCGATTTGGAATCAAAAGTAGTCTTAAATTTAATTTGAAATAACATTTGAGACTACTTATAATTCGTTCCTATTTACTCTATTGTTAAAATTAGGGCAATCACAATGGAGTCGTCTCAAATTTGAGGCAGTTTTAGAACAGCTTCTTTTGGGATAGTTTTTTAGGACGGCTTTAAGACAATTTAAATAAAATTGTCTGTGGTTGCACTTTGCATGACTTTAGGACAATTTAATTTGGGACGGCTCTGGGTTTGCTTTTTGGGACGATTATTTTGGAATAGTTTTGGAACGACTACTTTGGGATGGCTTTTATGGAATAGCTCTGAAACTGCTATTATGGGATAGCTTTCCATAAAAATTGGGATGGATTCGGAATGGTTTTTGCATTAAATTGGAAGAAAAATTCTATTAAATTTATATTAAATCCCTGTCATTCCTGTATAATTAATTACTAAATTTTTTACAAGATTTTTTAAGAAAAATATATAAAAACGTAATGTAATAATTTCAAAGAGGTGGAATTATTTACACAAAATAAAGCCACATTAAAAGTGTTATACAATCTCATCTTGTCAATGAAAAAGAAAATATACAAAATGAGAAATGTTAGGCAAACAACATTTACATCTAGCTATCAAGATCTTCATCACTTTCATCGTCATCAAAGGAGTTAAAACTGAGCTTTTTAAAAACAAGTCGCATAAATTTGTTTAATCTCGCCTTTGTTTGGGCCAATCTAGTCTTGTAGTCATTCATTTCTACATTTCTTTTCCGTAGCTGCTGCTGAGTATATTTCAATATAACTTGCATTGCTTGTAACTCAAAGTTAGGTGAGGAAGTAGTGGGGCTGGTCGATTCATACGACAACTGTTTGAAAGACCGAGACTCTAAACTCATCCCTAGTAGGCGGCCATTTTCAAGCCTCCAAACATGGTGAGAACAATCATGTTACTATTGGTTAAGTTAGATGAAGTTCCACCACCCTCTAACTCTTGTGCTTCTAAGACTTCAGTAGCGTTTTGGTCATGTTTTAATTTTTGCATCATTTCTTACAAACATAGAAAATTAATTAGTAGTTGTACGAAATTGTATTTAGCTTAGACATATTTAAGTAATTATGCTTATCCTCTAAGATTGTGCATAAGGACTTGTCGATTCGCTAGCTGTGTTCTTCCAAACATTAGAGTAAACTTCAAAAGGAGTTAGTGACCACCTAAGCTGTGCTTCTTATATTGTATAGGATAATTGCAAGGTAATGAAATGAAGATGAAGGGTAGTACAAAAAGATCATGTATTAAAGCAGATATTTATTCTTGTTTATCACTTTTTCACAATGTATGATCACTAAAATTGAGCCATCGCAATAGATAAGGGATGCAGATGGGTTGTCAGCTGCTTGGATGGCATGGTTCTTTTCACATATTATTCAATATGTATCCACTATCCACTTGCCCAATATCTTATCTTACTTTTCCTGTAGGATCTAATCAGCTTTTGTTTTAGAAATTGTTGCTTGGTGCAAGTATTTCCATATTAACTCAGCAATTTTTTTTCTTGAAGACGCATTGTATTTTTGTGTTATTTGTTAGGTCCCAACTAAATTTATTCTATGGACAAATATGAAGACATAAAAGTACAAAAATTATGAATATGTGTAAAATGGGTTCAAGTTATAGTAGAAAATCAAATTAGCGTTTATGGTTCTAACTAGAATTTGTATAATGAAAAAAGTTCAGATAAGTGTTAAATCACTCCTTCTTATACAGTAGAGATTTTATACCTTGAAAATTCGAAACTATTCTTATTTTTGTTCTAATGGGACATCGGTGTAACAGATTCACGATTCATTATAATGTCCAAACACAATAGACCTAATTGAGTTTGTTACTTCTTTTTATGCACTGCAATGATAAGTTAAAGTGCAGGTATAGTGAATTAATTTTTCTTTTTATGTGTGTGGGTATATGTGATTAATTATGTACAAACCGAATCAAATTTATACTCACTAAAATAGACACAGTGTCACATATTTTGACCCACCCACCTGGGGTTAGGATGATTCACCTTCAGTAGTCGCTTGAGATGTAGTAGGCACAATATGAAATTCTTCTCCTCACATGACTATGATGGTTCGTTAGAGTTATATATTGATGTGGAAAGTATATCATTTTGTATTTGACTTGGATGTTGGGTCTTGTCATCGTCAATTAGGGAAGAAGATAACATAAGTGTAAAGCGTGGTGTGTTCATATTTTCTTTTCCTTCCCTTCCACGTGGGGTGTTAACGTCACGTCCACTCTATGAGTCATTCTGAAATGCATAAACCAAATGAAAGTATTATTAATTAATATATGATCTCACAATTATCAATATTAACACATGTGACAAATGAATAGTTTAATTATTTAAAAATAATGTTACTTTTTTGTTGAGCCGACGAGGGCGACAAAAGTTAATGTAGATATTTAAATATTAGGAAAGCAAATATACAAATATAAAAAAGATGAAAAATCAATGCATGCAAACGTTATACTAAGAGGTAAATACACTATTACTTATGTAACTCATAAGAATAAACTAAATCAAATAGAAGGGCGCTTCATTACCAAATTATATGCTAATTCAAATTGGGTGGATAAATGCTTTCAGATTAATTAGCTATTTATCTTCATATAGAACAAGCATTTTTTTTCTCTCTCTCCATTTAAGATAAACACCCAACATCTAAGATATTGTCCATAATAACTCAATGATACCTAGATACATGCCTTACCTATTTCAATTCAATTCATTGTCATCAACTCAACTAAAAGCCAACCATGTAAATTGGAACAAATATAAATAACAACATAATATTGATAACTTGTGTAAGTATCAAATAATACTACATCATCAAACACTTAACGTGCAAGTTCAACTCATTAGTAACCTAGATCATATAGAATGAAGAGAGCACCCATTTGATCATATAAAATGAAAGGAACTTGTAGTGAATTCATTCGAACTTGTTCAATTTATGGTGTCAATTTTGTTAGCTAAATATGGAAGCAAAAAGCAAATAAATGGTATATGTAAGTAAAGATAATCCTTTTGGCCATAACTGTGGAAGGTAAATATAAAATGAGGTTTGGGACAAATAAAATATACAAGCAAACCATTTGAAATAAGATTTTTCAATGGCATTTCATCAAACATGTTATGTGCATGAATATAGATAGTTAGATCGTCTAATTTGATGTCCAAAAATCTACTAAACAAATGAAACCAATTATGAGCACATTATTTTAAGTTAATTCACTAAAAAATTTCACTAACAAATAATTTGCACATATACAAGACTATCATTTAGGTTATCAACCAAAAGTTGGCCAAAATGAGATTAAGTGTCATTTCATCAAACACTAGATATGCTAGTTTTTTTAATCAAGTACTATTCAAATAAAAGAGCTTCAATCCACCCAATAAGTAGCACCAAACATTAAAATATGTTATTAACATGAATTTCATTAACAAATTTCACCTTCATTGTAGGAGACATCATGTAGCACGATAGGTAAGATGATGAGTAGGCTTAGGACTGTAGAGTGACAATTGCAGATGAAGAAGTTGCCAATTTTTCATGCTTTTTTTTGTTAATGGTGAAACGTGGACATATTATAACTAACCTTGTACATATACCAATATGCTGTGTTAGCAATGAGGTGTTCATGCTATGTTTTATTTTGGGAAAGGATGTGTGATCGTTGTGTTGAATAATATTATTTATTAATATTTATAAAAATATCAAGTGTCACGTTCTCCATTTCCTAGTATACATTAAAATAATAGTGAGCATGTCAAGATATTTAAAATATATCTTCACTTTCAGAGTCTGTCCTATCATTAGTGTCATCCATTGAAGATGAACCTCCTATTGATGAAGGATCCAATCAGTTAATAAGTGAGTCGGCATGGTTGTGTGCTATTACTTTACTGATATCCACATGCAACTGCATACCAGTAAGATTATGTAATCCAAGCATGTCGAGCATATTGCCCAAGTGGGGGCAACTCAAATCCTCATTTGGTTGATATGCCACATACTCCCACTGTTTCTCAATGGTTGATCTGGCTTTCATCTTGTATATTGCCAGCCAATCACTTTAGTTTTTTCTCATGCTAGGACCATTAGAATAATATCCCTGCTTGTACTGTTGGGACAAAATGAATAGCTCGTTTATCTTATAAACTCGCAAATGATCCACTTCCACTAGTTTGTACTTTGGGTACACCTTCTGCCATCTAAAAGGATCTACCCACTAACACTTAAACAACATTACATGCATATTTGGTATGAGCATGTAATCAAGATTGATTATATCCTCAAAAACTCCATAAAAATCATACTTTAAGTGGTTATAACACGTATTTCGGATACAAATCCCATTTTCTGCGTTTATTTTCCCCGTGCATGATGTGTGGTGTGAAACTTGAAACCATTGACGAAATAGGTTGAGTAAGTGGTAACACGGTTACAAGGTACACAAGCTAAGCTATGCAACAGTGGATCTGATATGTCGTCGGATGGGTTTTCAACTTGTTCACCATTGTTGGATAGGAGCTAAATTAGTGTAAAGGCAAATAATGCGCACAAAGGAGATATAAAAGAAGAATCACATAATTTTTGAACTATTTTGTAAATAAGTCTGCAGCTACGGCATCAATATCAACATAATCACCTCTGAAGTGTTGTAAAAATAACCTGTCCCAGATTTAGTGTGTATACTCGTATCAATAAGTAATGCAACTCAAATGGAATCTCAATAAAAGAAATAACATTTACAATCATCTTACTTGTATAGTAATTCTACCTCTAGACAATTTAGAAGCATATAGGTTACAGCAGCATGTCTTTCTTTTGTAGTCAAATATCTCGAGACCTGTACTCTTGATGCATGTTCATGATGGTTAAGTATAGAGAAAGAAGGGTTATCTGTCGAAGTGGGTCCCATGTCATTGCTCAGTGGCTTAGTCCACCTTAAAGGCACATCTGTATTGAAATAGTGCGATGCAAAAGTTACTATCTCCTCAATTATATATGCCTCCACAATCGCCTCAAACATCAAACTATGCAAGAACCTATACGAACATCAATTAGCTAAGACATTGAGCTGTCAATAGCGTCATTCAAATGAAGTATAGTCTTAACATACCTGTCAAAGGGGTACATTCACCTGTATTGGGCTAGGTCCTCAACCTTTACCTCATGTGATAGATGCACTATCAAGTGCTCCATGGAATCAAAGAATGACAGAAGAAATATCTTTTTCAAATTGCACATTATACTTGCTAATTTACCCTCTATTTTCATTACCCATACTGTATGAATGACTGGCATATAAAATTGTTGAAATAGTAAGTTGACCTCCACTAAGATACTCCACATAAATTTGAGCAACAAATCCTTGAATGCTATGGATATCAGCCTCTCCATAAAAACATGATAGTTATGAGACTTAAGGCCCGGTAATTTCATTTCAGTCATATCAACACGAAACCCAATGTTGGCAACATACTCGTCTGGGAATTTTAGACTCATTAACCAATGACAAAATTTTATTTTTTGCTCTCAGGAAAGGGTGTACACAGCTTTTGGATTTGAATCCACACTATCCATTAGGATTAAAATCTCAGGACGATTACATATGATACCCACGTCATTCCGAGCATTAAAATTGTCTTTGAATTTGCCTCTGACATCCATAACTGTGTTCATATTGTAATAAAAAACATTCTTTTCTACATGCACAACATCTAAACTATGTGGTAGTATACTTGTCTACTAGTATGGTAAATCCTAAATATACTTATTTTGATCCATTTGTGATTAGTCCCAAATTCTGAGCTCCTACTATGTAGATCATCAACCACCTATGGTATGTTCCTGAAATGCTGATATATTTGGTTACTTGTTTCTTTCCCTAGCACAACGTGCGTTTCAATTCAACCTCTAGTGAAATGCTTCATATTCCTCCGATAGGGATAATTAGGTAGTAAGAATTGGAGATGACGATCGAAGTAACAAACTTTTCTACCATGGTGTAAATAAAAAGTTTTGCTCAAATCAAGATAAATTGGACATTCCATGAATCTAGCTGCATTGCATCAAAACAACATGGAATAAATAGGCAGGTCATTAATTGTCCACATGAGAGCAGCGTATATGTTGAAATATTCTTTCAAGTGCACATCGAATGTGACTGCACCCACCGTCCACAGTTGTAGCAATTCATCTATAAGTGGTTATATATATACATCTATAAGTTTTTTTGGATTTAATAAACTTGGAATCACTATTGTCAAAAACATGTATGAATGCTTCATGCACATTCTTGGTGACAGGTTATACGGTATTACAACAATAGTCCAGTACGAATATGTCCTTCCATATGATCAATGTAGGGTAAATCTATCAGCACATAAATCCAACCGTATATTATAAGGATCCGTTGCGAAATCAGGATGAGTTCTATCAAAGTACTTCCATACCTCAACGTTTGAGGGATGACACATGCAACCACTCGACGTCTTGAGAGCAGCATGTCAAGTCATATGCTTAGCAATCATCTACAACATATACAATTTTTGTAATCTTGAAGTAAGAGGCAAGTAGATCAAATGCCTGTGTGGAATGCACTTTTCAGCTGACAAGGGTGTCTTTCTCGCTTTAAACCCCGCATCTCCACAGAATTTGCAATGCTCCAACTAATTATCCTCTTTCCAATACTATATACAGACATATTTGCAACAATCAATTCTCACTACTAAAAGACCTAACTCTCATATAAGCCCTTTTATTATTGTAAAGATTATGAGGCATTTAATGATCACTCGGGAGCATCTCACTAATCATTTATAAATATCATTATAACAACTTTGTGACATGTTGTGGTCCACTTTAATATTCACCATTTAAGCAACTGTAGACAATTACAAGAAATTTTCACAACCACTGTACAGTGGCTGGTCTGTTGCATGTAGTATATCAAAATCCACTATCCACCCCTTTGACATCCTATGTGTTGAATATGGTATCTTCACAACATTGGGTGATTGACGGCTTAGGGTAATTCTACTGCTTGTCTACCCTTGAGGAAGGTCTAACCATCCCAAAATTTGAGGGCCCACTAAAATACCTAGTTGTATCATATACTATCTGATGCTCTCAACCAAAGTTTGGGTTGCTCCAAAGTACTCCAGCATCAAGGAGGTTTGAATGGTATTCTCTTCTACGTTTGGTGTTACATTGCGATATTGAACCTCTCCATGACTGATCTAATTATAATAATTTTGAACAAATCATTTTTTGAATAAGTGAACCTTAACTTCATTAGGCTAAAAAAAAATAGCATTCTTACAATGATAGTATGGACATATAATTTTAGCCCTGTCCATACGCTTATGCTACTGCTTTTCCTATTCAACAAATTCATTAACCCCATTTTTAAATTGTGGTGTCAAATCTCTACACCGAAGCAAATTTTTATTATTATCCATTATCTAATATTATGTAACATGTTACTGAAAAATAAAAACAATGAATTTAAGTTCCCATAATAAGCTTAGCTTGATGCGTAATACCCCTAGCTACACCTTAACTAGAAGCAAAAGTCATCTAACAAATTTTATTCTTACTCTAGAAATGACATGTTGAGTTTGAATTTTTTACTCACTATAAATTTGCAATTGCATTAGAAGCACAATTCATTATTGCTAACTTCCAACCAATAGATATATATGTGTGTGTGTGTGTGTGTGTGTATATATACCAACAATATTACAAAACATGCAAATTACTAATATTATTTTCTACAAATTATGAAGTAGGTATATGGAATCAACACCAATACTTTTTACTTACAAATAATATTTTTCCCATCCTCCACATTTAGTCCAAGGACAAAATTTGCTTAAAAAAAGGTATAAATCTACAAAAATAACATATATATATACATGGTATAACTTTTGTAAAATATTAATAAAATCAATAATTCGTGGCATTGCATCATAAATCCCCTACCTCACCTAAAATTGATGCTTTCTCCATGTTTACAATGTGAATAAATCCCTAATTTTAACCTCACTCGAATGTGTAAATGATATGGATTGTTTGGTTATATATCGCCTTTTGAGACTGTTTTGGGGTGGTTTTTCACAATCAAATGCTTTAGCCGTCCTTATTTAGCACAACTTTAGGACGGCTATATTACACCTAATATCAAATAATTTTGGAACAAATTTTGATAATCAAGCTCAAAGTTGTGCTAGATGCATTTCAAAATTTGGGATGACTTTAGGACGGCCATATTTTGGGATGATTAAGTCAATCCATTGGAAAAAGTCATGTTAAAGCCATTTCAAAATTAAGACGGTTGTTGGAATGGATTTTGAGACTTCAAGGTGAATCAGTCCCAATTTGGCACGGCTTTGAGATAGTTTAAAAATTTATGTTAAATTTGGGATGGTAATGCAATTTTCTTAAATTAATCATTTTTGGGATGACTTTATGATGAATTTGTTACGGAATTAAAGATACCATTCTTAATTTGGGATGGATTTTATCCATATTAGATTTATTGTCCCAATCCGCCCAGTTTTTGGTATTGCTTGTTTCACTCAATGAGCAGTGACAAGAAAACAAATTCATTGTTGGACTTGTTATGATACCAAAATCTCAACTATCTAACCAAATGTCTAAATCTTAAGACCATGATTGGAATTTGAAAGCTTTAGCTCTTATATAATGATTATAACATTAGATTAAATATTCGATGGGGGGAGATGCTCCCAATATTAAAATTTGCATCCTCGTCAAGAGAATCAACAAACCCTAAAATCTAGTCTAGCACAATAAGAGGCAGCCCATCACCCGCGAAGTGATTAGCAGCACTTTCACTGGTGACCTCGTAGTAGGAACATGAAAAATCCAGAAACAAAATATGGAATCTTGTAGATGCTCAATCTGTCCAATCCAAGTGCAGGAGCAAGTTTTAATGTCCTACCAAGAATCATGCATGTTGGAAAGAACAGCAACAAAACAAGACCATAACAACTGGCAAATAACTAGTCGAAGCCCACTCTTGGATGCGAGAAGAGAGACAACACTTTCTTCCCCCTCAATGATGGAAGCGTGATTGCTAATGTGCGATCCTCAAACAATGAATCCCCACCTTGAGATACTGAGTGCAGAGAATATCTGAGTATAGATTATGGTTGAGAGAGAATCTCTAGTTTTGTTTTTTTTTTTTTGGGTAAACTCTATGTGAAATTTTGAGATAGTAGCCTTGTCTGACACCTATACAGAGAAATATCTTGAATGGGCATAACTGATCAACCAAATGCAACTTCTGTCAAGGAACAGTTTTCTCCACTATATGTGAGGAAACAAAAAATAATAGTCATGGCGCATGCAAGTTATCGCAAGGAATGATTGTTTCTTCAAGTCTGTATTTAATCATTTGGAAGCTTTTTTTTTTTAATCTTTTTTCCACAGCATTTGGAGTAACTCAATAGGGTGTCATGGACAGAGTATTGGGTGTAAATGTATTAAGTGATAAGATTATAAAAAATATTATAATTTTAATATTTAATTAATTTTTTATATTTTTTAATATAAAATTGTGATATTTGTGATAGTTTTGAACGCTCATGTAAATGCACTGGACGTATATTTGAATAGACCGCTCAAGAGCTGCCTCATTGGCATTTGTTCCGACAACTAATTGACCCCATGATCGCACTAGAGCAAGAAGTTTGTTTATTTGAAGGAATTGATCCCCGTCTGATCTCGTGCAATCTTTGGATTTGATCTATAGAAAAATATGCCTCATTGGAATCAACATAGGGTTTTTAGACGAGGGTTGAAAAGGTAGGAAATTTATGGATTCTACATAGGGTTTTCAGAGGAGGGTTGAAAAGGTAGGAAACTTTATGGATTCTATGAAGTTATTAAGTGGAGGACTAAGTGGATCACGATACTTGAGCATTTTTCTTTTTCTTTTTGGCTGAATATAGTTTGAGTATACGTAAATGGGTTATTATTGAAAAAATAATTAGAGAAAGAGATACGTATTATAAAAGGATGAAATACATCATAAATTGGAAGTGCTTCAGATATAATAGTAAATATATTTGATATTAATACTGCTTCTCTACACCAATGCAAGAGGTTCCTTCGGCTATAAAAATAATTAAATGGTAGCCTGTAAGAGTTAGATGGTCGTGCAAATTTTTTATAAATTTTGAAGTTATTATATTTTAGTTAATAAATATAAAAATATTTAAAACTAATTATAAAAATATTGAAAATAATAATATAAAGAAATATCAAAGAGAATTTAAAAAGAAAATTTGAGAGAAAATGCATAGAAAATAATAAATTAAAAGAAAAAAGAAAAATATAGAAAAATAAAAAATGTGTGATTTTACATTGAGCAAGAAAATTGAAAATAAAAATGAAGAAAGAACAAAAGAATTTGAAAAATGTGAAAATTTGAGAAAAAGTACAAATATAAATTATAAGCTAGATGAGAGCAAAGAAAAAAAAATGATAGAAAAATAAAATATTTTAATGTAAAGGTGGTGGTGAAAATTCAGTTTATGTAACTGAAAATCCTTGTTTCTATAACAATATAGTATATATTATTCTAGCAATATATTTACATATTATTGGCAATATTGGTGAAGGATGTAATTAGTAAATTTTTTATTTATTTATTTTCATGTGAGGTAATATGGCAATAGTTAAGGCGTGAACGGAGACCAATAGGTGCATTAACGTGCAAGACAAACTTTACTACAATACTACAAGTTGTGGTTGGAGGGAGACTTATTACTATGATCAATGAGGGTTAAATTTAGAAAAATCAAGACAGATTTCTACATTAGAAAACCTAGAAATTTCTCATGAATAAAGGAGAGAAAAATTGAGTATGCATGAAAGACAATATATATACTATTAACTTAATCAAACCTTAACAAATTTTAGAAAATTGATGAGGAAGCCTTTTGTGATTGACAGGGACCAAATAAGAAGGTTTAAGGCTAATTTTGACTTGAAAATTTTGTGATATTCGTATGAATTTCAAGCCAAAAATATAAGGGAGTCAAAATTCCATAATTAATTTAATTACACCATAGTATATACATGTTACATTAAACCTTTGGAAAAAAATTATTTTCCACCTCCAAAAACCCCCAGCAGCGGTCCAGAAGATAGGGAGCAAATAGAAAAGTGAAATTTTGGCTAAATACATGGGATTCAAGGTCAGTTTCCAGACCAAACTCGATAGAATTCGTCCATGTCCGTAAAAATTTTATTTTATACACTTAGGCACAAAGGTAGCATGCAAATTATAGGCAACACATGAATTATAAAATTGATTGTAATATTGCGGTTATGCTGCGCGAGCCATGCGTAGAATGATTGACAAAACTCGTATAGGAAAATGTAGTGAACTCTTGGATTTTTCTTGGGGAAATTATGAAGACTTATCAAGAATAGATTTTTATATTTAGAGTATGATTAAAATGCCCTAAGAACCTTTAGAACATGTTTATGTATTGAGAAAAGTGATTAAAATTGAGTAAAATGAAGTTTGGAACCAAACAGCACCTTAACGCGCGGGCTTACTCGTTTTGCAATTTACTCTGTGGTCTCAAGACCCTGTATCACGATTGCTATGAGCTACTCTGTGAGTGTGAAACGAGATCGTGGCCTTGGACAGGATGCCACTTGGTACTGTCATTGTTTTGAGTCCTTGTACCATGGATGTGATGGTATGACTCGTGGGCACAGAGTCTGGCTACAGCGAAGGACAAAATACACTGCAGCTAATGGTGCAGCTATCTTTATGTTATGATGCCCCCTCCACCAACGTCGTAGTAATGGTAAAATAAATTATAATATTAATAACAAAAAAACCTAAGAACCCACAAAAATGAAGGAAATGGAGCTCTATATGTAGCTTTCGGTGAAGGGAACATTTTCTTGTTAAAAAGGAAGAAGATTTAACAGATCGATTAAAAAGTTGGAAAAGAGATAATCAAAAATAGAGAATGGAGAGAGTGAACATAAATAAAATTGCTGATTCATGTAGTAGAAATTGTGACAGATGTGGGAAAAAGAGAAAACCTCTAGTCTACTTGGGTAAGGCAGTTTAAAAAAGTGGGCTAAAATTTCTTCCAAAACCAAATAAAATGAACCAATTTTGTAAGAGATTAGTGCGAGATAGGATTACTGTGCTTTTAGGCGACCAAGCAAGCGCATGCTTAGTTGCCATGTTTCGGGGTCGTGGCTCCCTCTTTGGACTTTGGCTAGAACTGCGGCACTCATGCCATTTTTTGAGGCTATGGTTGAGGCACCATAAGTTCATATGCTAAAAAAGTAATATTTGTCACGATGGTATATTACTAATCTTTAAGTATGTTTATTGTATAACACATATAGATTGACATTTACTTCATAAAGTGCGTGATTGTAGTAATGCTTGATATGCAATCGATCCTTTAAATGATAAAAAGAAAATTGAAGCACTGAATTGTCACTGAAATTAAGATAACTATTTTATGCAGTCTAAATTAAGTGTTTGAAGAATGGGTGTGCAGGTTATATCGCATAATGAAATGCTTATGCTAATGAGCATATATAGCAGTGGGCTCGTCCTGTCCCTTAATTTTTTTCCTATCCCTCTATCCCATGTTATACGATCATATTGCATGTATTTGTCTACTTAGATATAAAATTATTGAACGATAGGTTTCTACATAAAATTTTAGAACCAAGTGATGTAGCAGATGCGTTGGCCAACACATGAAGTTTGCTTGAATCTTCCTCGAGAGTTATAATGCAACAGCTTAAAAGTAACAAACCACAGGATTGAAGGTATACCATGCTCGTAAAAGACATTTAGGGGCGACAGAAATTTTGGTATTATCACATTTTTATAAATAATAAATAAGTTTGATACCATTTACTGTGCACAAACGATCCACAGTGTCCCAGCCCTACCAACTCCATGATATTTGGAAGGTGAAATGAGCACTTGCGCAAAAAGTTGTGTATGCTAAAGAGATGCACAATGATGAAATTTTATTAAACGCAATTGCAGAAGTGAAAGTTTTAAGTTCAACTCTCTGAAGACCCTACCAAAGGGATAGAGTTAATCGCACTAACAACATTAAATGCTAAACAAACTGCTACAGTTGCACCCCCTCCATAAAGAAGTGTGGTAGGCTCGTCTTGATCAGCATCCCACTATAAAGCACGACAGCAACAAAAGAATCAGACAAATTGGAAATGATTTGAGAATTGCATAATGATGAAATGACTGATTGGAGAGGCCATGTCTTATGAAAGCTGCAAAGCTTCCTCCACTTATTTGAGCACAATCACCTTTTCCTTCAGATCTGCGAACAATCCATGGTATCAAGAGGGCTTTCATTCAATGACAAGGCATTGGCTAGAACTTGGGAAGAACTCTTGAGAATCCGTTTCAATATGACACAAACCAGTACGAGCACAAAAAATCACCTTAGTAGAGTGGCAACAACTTACAATCACTGTAAGCAATATAATGAAATTTCAACTAGAAGAATTTGAAGCGGAGTCATGCAAACAGTTGCTAAAATCAGAGCCTGCGGCAGAAAAACTTAATCACTAGTCATGAAAACCAGCAGTTTTTCAATGAATCGAAGTACCACCAACTAGTTCATGTGTCAAGACCAATAAAACTATAGAATTTGAAATTCAACACAACTTTTTAATATTTTATGAAATCTTCGGGCTCAACTCCTACCCAACCCGCGGCCAAAAAAACAAACCTTTGCTCTACACTATTGCAAAATGCCTCAACATGTCAACATAGTAGTGGCAATGACCTCCTTGTGATAGATAAGGGAAAAATCGAAACTCATTCCAAGTTTTGCTGCTCTAAAATATAATTTCCACGAATTAAAACATAAATTCTTTTCCCAACGAAACCCTCAATTAGAGTAACTGGACAATTAACAACTACTTTCACAGCCCATGTTTAAAGACATACAAAAAAGTGAGACCATAATACGAGTGAATTTGCCACGAAGATTATTTCCTCTGGCCTTCGCGGTGGTGTTATCATTTTCTTCTTTTTCTTTTTGGTTAATAGTCTTGATCGAGCCTTTTCAGGCGATAGTGGCAAGGAACCAGAAAGATCAAGCCTTTTCTGGAATGGGGGCAGGGAATTAGAAAATAAATCTTGAGATCTGCATCTGGAGGAATGAAGCGTTTTGGGTGTACGACCTTTCCCTGACGACACTCGAAGCTGTAAAATATGAAAACAAAAAATGGTAAAAAGGAATACCCTAAAAGGCGAGCAGATCCAACTAAGGGAAGAGAAGCGAAGATGGAAAGGTGGACTCTTTTCCTCGGCTCATATCGTCGGCTCATCAGCTACATAACCAGCTTGATTGGCAGCCACCTATTGGCTGGCTAGGACAGACAGGACAGGCAATTGTCGGGACAGATTTGGGGCGAAGGAAGACCCCAACCAATTAACTTATCCAGGTAACAAACAAGGGATTATAATATGCATTAATCCCGATTATTAAGAGCGAGCAGCACTACGTAGAGGAAATGTCGTCTACATTCATTTGGTCGGGAGCTATCCTACAAGCATATTCTCTCTAATCGGTGAATCCTCCTGCTGATGTCAAACTCACTGGACCATTTCTTCAAATAGTTTACATCCGAAGAATACCGAACACGACTCCCTGACTATTTAGAGGAATAATTGCCAGTTTGGGGTGTTGAGCTGTAACAGAGTCAGCGTATGTTGACTCGATCTTCGGACACGTAGATCCCACGTTGCCGATTACTGGGATTTTGTTATCATTTTCTAGCTAGGTCTTCGACGCACTCAGCTGACTTTCTTCTTATACACTCGGGTTTTTAATTTTTTTTATATCACAACTTAACGAATTATCTCATTTATGGATAAGAACAAATTACCCCGTTTATGTATAAGTTATAAAAGCAACCAATCTCGCCGTTCTAAATGGCGAGATGATGTCAACTCACTGTTTGGAACGACAAGATAAATTTTTTTAAAAAAAGTTAAATATTCTCGCCGTATATAGAAGAAAATACGAATGACATCATCTCGCAATTTTGGACGGCGAGATGATGTCATAATATGTTATAATAAATTAATATAAATATAAATTATTATATTTTTATTTAAAATAAAAAAATACTTAAATAAAAGAATTTTATTTCAATAAATTAATTTTTAAATTATAATATTATATAATACTTTTTGAATATTTTATGTTTAGACATTTCTGTTGCAATAATAATTTATTAAAATTTGAAATTATTATGATTTTATTTAAAAGAAAAAAATTATTTACATAATAGATTAAAAGATGTGTGTTATACCTTTTAAATAAAATTATATGACGTAATTATAATAAAATTAATATAAATGCCAATAAAATTGAAAAATTAAAATACATATAAGAGATAATATTAAATATTACACGTTATTCTCATCATCATCCCTTAGGTAGACTGCGAGATGAAGTCATAATATGTTATAATAAATTAATATAAATATTAATTATTATATTTTTATTTGAAATAAGAAAATTTATTTAAATAAAAGAATTTTATTTCAATAAATTGAGTTTTAAATTATAATCTTGAATATTACTTTTCGAGTGTTTTATTTTTATTATAATATTGTATATTACTTTTTTGAGTGTTTTATGAAACGACGAGATATACCTCGTAAATTTGGCCACTCTTGTTATTTCAAACGGCGAGATTATTTTGGGAGGTGAGCTTCGTGAGTTGGGTCAGACTCGGTATCGCTCAATCAGACTCTATCTCGCCGTTTCAAATGGCGTGATATGTCGTATTTTAGATCAATTAATACGAATACATAAAAAAAGTTTATCTCGCTGTTGTCATCTTACCGTTTCGAATAACGAGAAATTGGTTAATTTTACAACTTATACGTGAATAAGGTAATTTATTAAATTGTAATATAAAATAGAATAAAAAAATAAAAAACCCTGTACACTCTGCCGAGGACGTTGCCAGCTTATGTTCCTGGCAAAATTTAAAGTATCTAATAAACATAATTACCAGAAATCAGTGGAACCTCGATCTGTGTTGCAAAACAACACAAGTAGTGTAATCTATCTGAGGGAGTACCAGTACGCCGCCCGTACTGCGACTTTCCCTCCACTTTCTATCGAAGTCGCAAGCACAACTCTCTCTGCACCTCGGAGGTTGTCATTTTTGTCGGCGGGTGTGAGGTCGAGAAGAGTGTGCCTCCCGAAGCTTTTGTCCATTACATGAAGCTCATCTTTGACAGGGAAGACGATAGTAACTTGGTGGTGTATGGAGTTCCAGGGCGCCTCACTGATCTCTGCCGCTTCTCTTAAGTATTTTCCTGACCATCTCTTGCTGGCAACGACAGTCAGAAATTTCCGGTAGCGTTTCATTGTGTACGTGATTATATGATAAATTGGATAGTTCAGGGGATTCGGCTTTCTTGGTCGGGACTATACTGACAGATCCATGAAACGGATACTGCAGAGGCCAATCACTGACAGGCCACGGTTGTAATTTCCTTTAGGCCATGATGATTTCTCCTTTTCTTTTAATCCGATTTTCGATGTTATCTCTCAACACATGCATTGTTCTCTCTTTCATGTACATGTTATTTAATTAGTAAGCTGTGATGTCACCGGAGAAAATTGATCTAGCACCGATCTGGATAAACTCAAGAGCAAGGCTCAACCAGATACCATCAACACCGCCAGAAGATCAAGAAAAACCAGAAGTGCACCAGAAAGCTACCAATGCGGAGACTGTTACTAAAAGATGGCACGCTGCCTCTTAGTAAAGCAAACCGCCCTTGAAGTCGACTCTGTACTGTAAATTGTCAACTGTACTGATTGGCCCTTTTCCCCAAGGATGTCTGTCCTTAGTTCAAAGAATTTATTTCATTACCGGGCTTTGAGCTTTGAAGGTCAAACCATGTCTCTTGCAATTGCCAAACTGATGATCAAACATTTGATACCCACCAATCCATTGGGTGTGTTTTGTGTGTGTGTGTTTCTTTGGCTATGTTTGAGAGAGAGAGGATATTTGATAAATGTTACGTGGAAAAGACTAGTATATTTGATTATATAATTTGATGTTTTGAAAATTTTTATTTATTTAAATATATGTATAATAATGTGGTAGTATATAACAGTTAATATATATATATATAGTATAAATATATATAAATTTAAATATATATATATATATATATGTATGTATTTATGTATTGGTATGATTGAAAATAAGTGTAATAATTAAAAAATAATTAGTTAGTTTTATATTTAAGAAAGAGAAAATTTGAATTTAAATAAAAAAAAATTTAAGTAATATATTTGGTGGTAAAATGTTTACAAGTTTGTATGGTGATATAAACGTAATGGCTAAGGTTGTTCTCTAATTAGGATGGAGAGAAAATTTTAGTAATTTGAATAGAGATGAAAATTATATTTAGTTCGCAAGATTTGAATAGGTGTGAAATTAATTCATATTATGTAACAATGATTGAATGATTCGAGAGTATATAGGTTTATATGATAATAAAAAATTGAATGTAAATAGAAAAATTATGAGAATATGTATTGATTTTATTATAAATAAGTATATTTATTGAAAAATTATTAATTTTTAAAAAAGATAAGAGAGAGAAAAAATTTTAATTAAACTTCAATAAAATTTATATAATATGATGCTGAATTTGTAAGATTTTTAAATACAACGAATATTGTGTGTAAAATGGAAATAAACATAGCGAGTATTTCCCTTCCTCTGTCCTCCCCTTCTTCTCCACTACGGGCTACAGTCTATTCAACTTTGTTTGCATTTGAGTAGTGACTTTCGTGCTATTCGGTCCATTTAAATGGCCAATATTATGATACTTCCATTATTCCAAAATGACTCACTATTGCTATAGCTCTACGTTTCTACTTCGTCCCTTGAACCTTAATAAGTTGATTTCTATGGCTTTTGAATTTTGATTTATTTTTTCTTCAATAAGGTGATTTCTTCAAGCGTTACAGAAATATTGTCAGATGATTGGAAATATCACTTGATTCCTTTGAAAAGTGGAAGCATAGCTCCGGCAATAGAGTGACTGTGGTCTTGATTTCATTTTTTATTATTTAAATAAGTATGCAAAATCTATTTTTTTTTTTAACAATTCTTTTTTTCTTTAAATATAAAATAGCAGGTATCTCAAATTTTCAACCTATGGGAATTTATTTTACACCTGTATTACTTATTCAGTTGAGATAGGGTCAACATCGATCAAATTCAAAATAGACAATTGAAAGGGCTAATTGCACAAAGTGCATAATGTTTGGATGAATTTGCAAAAACCTTTTCTACTTCAAAAAGAACTAAAGAATAAAAACTTTGAATAAGTAGGCAGATTATTGGAATTGATGGGTTAGCCATACGAAACCCTCTTTAATTTGGGGAAACCATAGAAAACATAATCATTTCATTAAGGAGTGAGTCCAAATTTGAACCACTCGTATATGACACGAAAGCATTAAATTGTTCCACATCCAAGAAAAAGGGCAAAATGTAATGAATATATAATTAATAATGACTCACAAATGAGTTAAATATGATGTAGGCCAATGAATGTGTGCTTCCTCATAACGTAGTGGGCTCTCTCCAATGGTCCAATAAATGGGTCTGCACCACATTATTAAAACATTTTTATCATTCAAGAGCCACTTTCCCATTTACTATAGTCAATCATACATGCGTACACATTGTAAATTACAAAAAAAGAAAAAAGATAATTAGCATAAGTTTAGTCCTTTAGAGACATTAAGCTAATAAAACCATTATTAACTATCGCAATTTTAAAAAAAATCAAACACACGCACAAACAACACCACCACCAAAAGACAATGTTTTAAAAACCAGACTGGTGACTGAAACAGAAAATTTATTGGGTCACTGGTTCAATCGGTTGAATCGTTAAAAAAATCGATTATTTTAATTATATAATATTATATAAATTACTATAAAAATAATTTACAAAATAAATGTAATCTAATATAAGAATAAACTATAAAATAAGTTTTAGATATAATGTTAAAAATTAAAAAAGTCAACTAAAATAAAAAAATATTACACAAATTAAAAAACATTTTAAATTCAAAATGATTAAAAGTATAAAATTGGAAAAATATTTTTGAAAAATAAACAGATTAATTAATATGACCCATTTTAATTTTAAGATACAATAATTCAATTTTCAAAAAATTAATTAGAAAAATAAAAGGATAAAAATTACTAAAAAAAAGTCAAAATAAAAATTGTATATTTAACTAATATTAAGGAGTTGTAAATGTAAGAAAATTTTGAAAAAAGTCTAAAAATTTATTTTGTAATTTTTTTAAAAAAAATTGCTAAAAATTTCTTATTTTTTTAATTTTTTAGATAAAATCGGTTTTTAACTGGTTTTGACCGATTCAAATCTGTTTTGACCAATTTTTGAACGGTTTTGATCAATTCTATATATATTTTATTTTTTTACTTTAATCGAATTAGAAAACCAATCAATTTTCCACCGGTTCAACCGACCCGATCCAGTTTTTAAAACACTGCCAAGAGACCCAAAAGACACCATCATATGAAAAGGAGAACGGGCGTTCCCGTTTGCTGAGGTTTATTTGGTCCAGAAGCCTTCCTTCGAACCCGCTCAGGCAACATCGGCACAGACGGAAGATCGGCATGTGCGCATGACCAGAGCCGTGAGCCAATGCAGAGGCTGTTATTGCAAGATGCGCGGACCGTAGGTATAGAAGAAACATACCAGGTTGAAGCTGCGGCTGCGTCGATGATCCCGACATATGATCAGCTTCCACGCTGGTTGACCCTTCCATCGCCTCTCCGTTCTTTGTGCCATTTCTTCCAGGTGGGCCATCTGATGATAGTTCTCTACCTGGTCGATGAAATTCCTATCTTCCTCGTACTTTATCCGCACGTGCTTGATGATGGTTGTCGTGAAATTGAGGCCAAATGCAACGGCAATGAACAAAGAGAGGAAGAAGGGCTTCCACCAATTTCTACACTGGTAAGCTGATGGCTTGGGATTGGACAGGAAAATGACCAACTGGGATGCGACATAGAACATGCAAAGCCTTTGTTTCCGGAGACTGTATTTGCTTCTCTCGCTTGTATATGATGAGTGTCCACTCCTTGTAGTTGTTTCTTAATGTCTGCGGGCCTCATCAATGCGCCTGATGTTGTTCCACATGCTATATATATATATATATATATATATATTAATATTATATTCGAGGCGTGGAAATGGAAGAAAGGGCAGAAAGAAGCTCAATATATATTGAGTTAATCAAATCAAGTGAGTAAACAACTGACTTGAGGATGTTGAAGGAAACCAGGTCGGTTTTGAGCAAATTTTCTCAAAAAACTTGCGTGGCCACAAGATTTGGCTCACCCATTTTTATTAAGTTAGTAACCATAACCAACGGTTTACAATATATATAACTGGCTTATCGTGCAGGCGTCTAAAGTTATTGTTTTTGCCAGGAAGGTGAGCAACACTTTCACTGCAGTTCGTAAGGACATTCAGTGGTCGTGTTGCTTATTGATGCGTAGATGACTTTTGTGATATATAGTCATCAAACTCGTTGACAAATATTGTGATGAAGTTGACAAGTCAAACCTGGAAGCAGGCAGCAATTGGGTTATTTGCATAAATAAATTGTAAATAGATTTTGTTTGTATTGGAACAAATCATTGAAAAACATTGTTTATAGAAATCTGAATGAGACGATCATACTGATAATAATGCTGTTGCGGTATTATCAGAGCTTACAAGCTTATCTATCATCTTTAACTAAGCCAAAAGTAAACACCCCCACCCAGTTTATGTAGCATAAATGTGTATCGGTGGCGTTGTCGGAATTATTAACTATAAGCAGAATATGGCCATGAGTTTCTTGTTTGCTGAAGCAATTCATTTGTCAACGGAATGCCTAGTCTTCTTCTTCTTCTGGCTTGCATCATTTGGCTTTATTCTTTAGTGGCTATTTCTCCGGGCTTTTCAGGGGTCAATAAACTGAAATCTTCATGCAACTTACCTCACATATGTTGTTGATCATGTCATCGAATTTTTCATTATATCATATATCCAATTAAATTTTTATTGAAACATTATTGAAACCAAAAACTAATGAACAGTGTGATAAGACAGCCACAATTGATACAACGAAAAAACGTTACGATTCACACAAGGATCATACCTATTGAATCGATTTGAACATTTTCAAATCCAGAGAAAATTGATTGATTTCATAATTTTTAAATTCATAATATCAAAATCTGTCAATTTCAATTGAATAAAAATACAATTTATACTAAATTCCATCGAACCCTAATTTAAAAAGTCTATATGGACCAACTTATTAATAAAGCCCATTAAAAAATAAAAATAAAAATAATAAATGTTAAAATAAAATTCGACGGATCTCGTACCACGGCGGTTATGACTTGGCCGAACACTTCAAAAATGACTTGGAATGTTTGATGATGATTATTCTTACAGTATCTTTATATGCTTTGATTTATCATTAGTCCCAGTTCCAATTGAATATTACACTTGCTGCAACCATTCACAAATCGTGTTCAAATCAAAATCAAACTCATTTAAGCAGAGCTTCAAGCAGTTCGTTTGATCACCATAGCAGCTGGGATGCTTCCTGTGCGCATCATGCTTGCACGTCACCCTCCATGGACCCGAAAGCGTGACGCCCATAAATGCTAAAAACAAAGCCATGCACGCACCCAAAACCACGTACCTTCTTCCCAGAGAAAATTTATCTCTCCATTGCTGATCATAGTTATCCGACTGTTCACGACCGTGATGACTATTCCCTGGGGAAAAAGCACCTGTGAAATTCCGCAGCTGGGTTGCCCTAGTCTGATTTCTGGTCGACAGCATTCTGTTGGTGAAGTTGTAGTCGGACCAGGTCTGATCGTGCAAATTCAGGGCCCGAATGTAGTTGGATGCGATAGAGAATAGTGCGAAGAGATTAAGAGTCGCAGGAATGAAGGAGAAGGGGAAGATGAAACAGGAGTCTGAGCAGGTGAGGGATGTTGTGCTGAAGGTTGCAGCCAATACGACTCCCAGGAAAACGAAGTAATAGTTGGCCAGTTGAAAAGCCGTGCGCTCGAGATTTTGAATTCGACCCTGTTGCTCCCGTGTCAGTTTTCCCAGCTCCTTCAGGCTTTTTTGTTAGAAAATTTTGATGAGTCTACACAAAATACATGAGAGAAGTAGAGGAAATTTGTAACACTTAAACTTGGAATTATTACAAACGGCTAGGATGCATGAATTCATGAACAATAATACATAATAATACCAAAAGAAAAATAAAAAAATACAATGTTTCAATTCTAATACATGAATAAAATAAAGAGATACATTCATATATCATTTCATTACAAAATTCCCACACCATCCATGCAGTTGGTTAATGAATTCAGTTTAATTACTAACATCCCTTCCTTTAAACTTGATTCATTACTCTAAGAGATGTCATCAACTTTTAGAAAGCATTCAACTTCAAATGTTTGGTGAAAATATCCGCAACTTGATCTTGAGACTTCACAAATTCTATGTCTACTTTTTTTTCGGACATGCATTCTCTTATAAAATAATATTTTGATGGAACACTAAATTTTTTGCTAACGTAAGTGCTGATTTGTTGTCAACAAAAATTTTAGTTAGCTTTTCTTACTGTTGGTGAAGTTCCTTGAACAAATTTCTAATCCAAATTGTATAGCAAACACAAAAGGTTGTTTCCATGTATTCAACTTCACAAAGTGAATAAATTTACAATAGGTTACTTTTTACAATTTCATGTAAACACTACAGTTTCCATAAAGAAAAAAAAAACCCCAAGGTGCTCTTTCAATCGTTAATGTTAGCAGTCCAATCACTATCACAATAGCCAATAAGTTTAAAATCATTGAAAAATGAATATAAAATTTGGAACATGCCACGTCTTTCATTCTTATCTTTGAAAGACACCTTTGCTTGTATAACTTGTTCCATTGACTCTTGCTTTGGTTTCTTTAATCGCTGTTCGTGGGCTTGCAAGGATCCGGTCAACTCTTTAATAGTCAAGGTGTCCAAATCCTTGTACTCTTCAATTACAATAACAATGTAATTAAATTTATGGTCTAAGGATCTTAAAATCTTTCCAATGACTCGATCATCTTTAAAGTCATTTTCATATTTCTACATTTGGTTGACAATAGCCAAAACTCTTGTAACATAATTTGAAATAGTTTCAAATTCTTTCATTTGTAGAGGCTCAGACTCTCCACTTAATGTTTGAAGATGAACTTGCTTTACTTTTTCAACTCCCTTAAACGATACTTGAAAAATATCCTAAGCTTGCATGCATGTTGTTGCACTTGCAACTTTCTTAAACATCTTATCATCCAATCCTTAGTAGATAAGTGAAAGAGCCTTTTGATTCTTATTTAAAGAGGCGGCTTGTTCCAAATCAATGGCATTTTGTAAGTTCCTAACAATCATAAGTTCTAAGCAATGTCTCTGTACAAATATACCAATTCTCATAATTATTTTTAGTGAGAATTAGAACTTAAAAGAGAGGTAAATTCGACATCTCTTTAAAATAATTTTTTTTGGTCTTCAAACAACCTAGCTCCGGTGTCACTTGTTAAAAAAGTTTGGTGAGCCTCTACACAAAATGCAAGAAAGGAGTGGAGGAAATCTTGAAATTCTATAACACTTGAACTTTGGATTATTACAAACAAATTGCATACATGAGTATTTATAGGTATTTTCTATTATAAATTTATTCTAAATTTATGAACAATATTTAATATGATATATCCTTTTTTCTAATACATAAATAATATGAAAAGACACATAAAAAAATATAATATTTCAAACTTAATACATGAATAAAACAAATAGACATCTCATTACAATGTTCCCACACCATTCATGTAGTTGGTCAATGAATCTAGTTTAATTACTAACACTTTCTTGGTTAATTTGGTTGTTCGCAGCATATTCTTCTAGAATTGACGTTTCAGGATCAGCCATGGATGTATATGCCTGTGGGGTTTAAGGAAGCAATTTGGAGGAAAACTGAAGATTCTATTAACTATCAGACTAGAGGATATATGGAAATAGTTTTTACTACATTTAGAGTTTGAAAATATCACGAAAATGGAATTTGTGAGGAACATAATTACTGCATGAGCTGCTGCAGCAAAGCGGATGGATGATAGAAGCCAGGCTGATTTAGGTATATATATCATACAATTAATTGCTAAATAATAGGAAAATCATGCCACACGAAAGCATAACTTTACCCAACTTAACCCAACATTAAGGTAAGAGTCTTTACTCTTTTGTAAAGTACATTTGATGAGCATGAGATTGACTCGTTGACAATTTGTCCGAGTGAAGTCGTCATATATACGTATATGACTTCAGTTTTTTATAACCCTTCATCTCTTTAGCCGACCGAAGTTACTTTTTGAGATTGCCTTCCAACAAAAAATATACAAAAGATGTCATTAATTCTCCTACTGTTTACATGTTCATGCCTTTGCTTTCCCCATAAACAGATGGAGATTGATTAATGCCATAAAAAGCCAAGCTGGACCTGATAATTACTCCCCTTTAATAATTCCCATGACGTGTGCCAAAGCCCATTAAGGACATGGGCCTATTCCGGCCCACTGATAAACCACCCACAACGACGTGGCTTTTCTTGTTATATTTGTTTTTTTTTTTTTATTTAAAAAAAATAAAAACTTCATTTTCATTTTCGTGGGCATACATACAATTTTACTCAAAAATGTTTTCTGGTACAGCATGTACTGCAAGTGCAATCGGCGAGTACCAAACGTGGCACGTACTGGCAATAAATCCAATCAATTCCATGGAAAATATCTTCCAATTAATTATATCGCGACGATCAAAATTCGCAGATGTCAACAAATCACCATTGTTTTTGTATTGGTGATCAAATCGTAATATTTATCGGATTAGTGGATTATTAGTATGATTCAATTGAAAAAATTAGTTATTTTAAATTATATAATATTATATATATTGTTATAAAAATAATTTATAAAATAAATATGATTTAATTTAACAATATATGAAAAAAAAGAGTTTGAAATGTAATGTTAAAAATTAAATAATTTAATTAAAATAAAAAATTTATTTAAAAAATAAAAAAAATTGAAATTCAAAATGATTAAAAGTATAAAATTAAAAAATTAATTTCGAAAAATAAAAAAATTAATTAATATGACTAATTCTAATTTTAAGGTACAACAATTAAATTTTTAAAAAATTGATTAGAAAAAAAGATTAAAAAATACTTTTAAAAAGTCAACCTAGAAATTGTATATTTAATTAATATTGAAGAATTATAAATGTAAGAAATTTTGATAAAATGAGTGAAACATTATTTTGTAATTTTTTTTAAAAAAAACTAAAATTTCTTATTTTTAATTCAAATTTTTGGATAAAATCAATTTCATCAATTTTTAGTTGATTTTTTACTGATTTTGACTAGTTATCAATAAATTTAATCAATGCTTATTAATTTTTTGTATTTTTAATTTTTATATCTTAATTGAATCTAAGATCGGCCAATTTCGGTCTAATTTTTAAAACAATGCAAGTCACAGCGAAGATTCCCCTAAGAGCAGTTTGTCCAGATTTTTAAGTTGTGAAAAGTATGTTTAACTAACCCCATAAATTGAAATGTTTCTAATACAGTATGAACGGACAGATAGCCTACATTTCTTTCTGTAAATCTTACAAAGTGAAACAACTTTTAGCGCCAGATTTTGAGGCAACCCTGACGGGCGGCGCAGCCTTAGAGAACCCAGTGGCCTCCCACCGCCGCCGCGCTGATGGCCGCGGCAGGTTCTCCGGGACGATGGTCTCCAGTGAGTTGGCCCGCCACGGCAGGCAAGCCCTTTTGTCACTCCACCTCTGGACTCTGACGATCCTCGGCCCCGACTGCACATCCATCGCCACGGCCGTTTCTTGATCACCCAACACCGCAAAGCCGCCCAATTCCAGCCCAACGATCGCGCACGTGACCCCCAATAAACATTGATTCTTCCACGATCCGTCCCTCGGAGCCCTGCCATCAATCGACCAACCAATTAAATCAAGGAAAAAAACAATCAACGACATGTAAGAACAAAATTCACGAAGTTTAACTTACCATGAAACTTTTGGGGTTCTTGAAACTGGGGTGGAAGTAGCAGGGGCAGAAGGGGGGAGATTGAGGCAGCGGAGGGTGAAAATAGCCATTTTCTTTATTTCTTCTCTAGATATTCATTCCTTGTGATCAAGTATGTCGATTTATATATACAGTAAAAGTGCAGGGGCAAGTCTACGGTCTGACCACAAAATATTAGGGGTTCTTAATGTGGATGGTCAGCTTCCGTTGGCCACGCCATTGAGGGCCCCACATTTGTCTGAATTGGAAAGTGGGAAAACTCAACGAAGAAGAAGAAGAAGAAGATGGCAGTTTGACTTGCCGTCTTAGAACACAAGGAGTTGTACTTTCTACATGTAGTACACGTTCCAATTTCTTGCCCATCCCATCAACACCTTTGTTCACTTCTGTTTTGATTTAGAAGGTATGAGATATTTGTTAGTTTTAATAAAGAAATACGACTTATTTTAATGTATTATTGGTATCATCTACCATGTTATGAAATAAACAGCAAGAGATATTTTGGACAATTTAGAAGGTTTACCTATGTTTAGTAGAACCACACTTTTACTTCTACATATACCAAGACTTTATGTTTATCTATATCCGTATGTATATTATAATTCAGTCTAAGTCTGATATGATCTATTTTTTATGCTGCCCTCGAGCTAAACAACCCGAAGTCAAGAAAACTTTTCCTTCACAGTTTTTTGGGAGGAGAGAGTGGAAGAAGGAAAATTAGAACACGCATGAAATTGAGGATTTCAAATTGAACAAGTATTTGTCTGCATTGGCGTGCAAAAGGCAACAAGACTTGGGGTTTTTTTTTGGCTGCTTCTATATTTCTGTTCTGTCATTTTTGCATATTTTTCATTTGCTTTTCATTGCTTAATTGGATTCCCTCACCTTCTCTCCCACCCCCCTTTTGTTGATTCTTCCCATGCATTGGACAAATGCTTAATTGGATTCCCTCACCTTCTCTCCCACCTAACCCTTTTGTTGATTCTTCCCATGCATTGGACAAAAAGCCAGCCAACAACTTCTATATAATTGGAAATAAATAAATAAATAACCCAATTTTTAAAAGAAATAAAAATAATTTAAGTTGTGCAATATTCAAAAGCATATTGTTGCAGTTTATGACAATTAGATAAAAAAAAAAGGTTGGATTTTTTATAAGCAATTTTAATTTGGCAACTATGAAAAATAAATTTGCTTAATTTCTTCTTCATTTCTCTTCTTCTTATTCTTTTTTCTCTCAAAGTTTTCTTCTGTTTTGTTTAGTCTCTTCTTTCCCCTCAAACCGATCTCTCTTCTAGTTTCTCTCGGAAATCAAAAATTAAAAAGAAAGGACAAGGAAAAAGAGAGGATAGCAAAAATATATATTTTGAGAAAAAAATGAAACAAAGGAAAAATTTTCCTCTCCTAAATAGTCAATATTTCAGCCGAAATAATTAAATTTCAACCTTTTTCTACCAAATTTAGAAATTTCAGCCAAATTAGATAAAACTGGAAAGATGTGCACCTAATTACTTCGGGTATCAAATTTTTAATATTTTAAAGTTTTTCGTATAAATATGGTATCTGACTATGAATATATATAAATAGCTGTCTTATTGTATTGTTGGTCCAACAAGTTCTGTCACATCCAAATTCCAATATGTTTGGACTTCGCTCTAAGACTAACACAGATTGAATTAGAGTTCGTTGGCCTCGTCCTCTCCAAACAGTTAGAAAAAATATAATTTATCTTATTTAAATTATAGATAAAAAAAAAATGACTGTGAGAGATTATATAGCCTATGAAATAGCTTTTGTAGATATTAATTCAATTACGTATTAGTTTTCAACGAAAAACCCTAACAGGGGTGAAAATCAAAGAAGCTGTACAATTCCAGGACCGCGTTTGAAATAGCATGTTTTCTTAGAAATCGGACAGCTACATCAAGGGCAGTTTGACTAGCGGTCCATTTGCTTCAAATTCCCGATAATTGTTAATTGTATACACCATCTTTGTGCCTAAATTTATATCAATAATTTTCTTTTGTAATTTGACCATAGTTAAGAGAGTGTGTAGCAAGATAATTATATTTTACATCAAACAACTTTCATCATAAAGATATCACATTTTATTAGTATTAATACTTTTTCACTATTTATCTATATGTCTATCCTATATTATTATGGTTAAAAACTATCCTTTGATTATATAAAGTAGAATAACAAAAAATAGTCATTTAGCCCCGTAATGTTGCAAAAAAGCCAACAAGGGATAAATGTTTGGCATGAAACAACAGTGCTGCATCTAAACTAATGCAGATGAAGGCACCATTAGAGAACGGACAAAATTGCCATGTAAAAGGAGTACTATAGCCATAACTTGACAATACATTAAAACAACGATAATTAGTGGGACAGAAATTTGGTGGCGAAAATTGACAGTGTGTGGGGAAAGTGACAAGAAACTGACAAATAAAGGATACCAATGGAAAATGCAGAAATAGCGAGTGGAAAACATTACTTTCTTTACATGTTTTCAACTTCATAAGTTTCTCCATCCACCCTCCAACCATTCCAAATTTTCCTTGGTTTCTTCTCAAGTTGCTGATGGATAAATTAGATTTAATTGCTAATTGTGCATTAAGAATGTAAGGAAATTTGGTTGCACATTCTATCATTATTAAATTATCCTTGATTCTTTAACAATTATCTTTTTTTTTTTTACTTTAGTCCCTCAATTTTCATTATTTTATTTACTTCTTTAAATCTTAATTTATTCTTTTTCCTTTTCTTTTCCCAATTTTCTTTCTCTTTTATAACATTTAATGCACGATATAAAAATTATGTTTAAAAATATTATTATTTTATTTACATGCAGAAATATTAAATATTATTTAATTTTCATTATATGCATATTTTTCAATGTTTTTATTTCGATTTTAATTTATTATATTATTTGCTTATTCATATACTTTTGCAAACGCGAACTTTTATCACCTATTCTCAAGTAAATATTAATATCAAGAAATGAAAAACTCTATATTTAATTTGCATAATGAACTGTGATAATATTGTACTGTTTATCTATAGTATATTATTAAACATATGGGTCCATTTTAGTTACATAATATAAAATAATATTTGTCTAATTTAGTTAGACAATATAAAATTATACATTTGTCTTTAAATTAAGTTCTTTAGTTCTTTCTTATCCCTTATTTCTCTCTTTTCTTTTAGTTATCTTTATTTGTAAATAATTTTGTACACGCATGGAGCATGTTAATTTTATTAGTTTTTACTTATTCGTGATTAAATTGTATTTACATTTGAAATTGAGGTAATACATGTAATTTTTAGAAGGTCAGAAAATTCTTAAAATTTTATATTTGAAGCCAATTCGCAACATTAATGTTATCATCTTAAAAAATATAAAAGAGAAAAGAAAAGCAAATGATCGAAGATAAAAGTCGTTTATATTTGAAGCCATTTTACTTGAACTCTTAAGTTTATAATGGATGTTTGGAGGCATGATTCTTTTTTAGCTATTTTTTTTGGCAAATAATATAAAAGCCAAGAGAACTATGTTTGGTTACATTTTTTCACATAAAAATACGTGCTTAGTCATTATATTTTTAAATTTTTCTCTTTTTTTTTATTTTTTACATAATTTTTTTAAAAAATACACACCCAAAAATCAAAACTAACATAAAGACTTCTTGATATTTTAGAAAAAAAAAAAAAAACATGCTTGTAACAACATAATAACATAGAGAAGATGGTAAATTAAATCCAACCATGCTTCACAACTAATAAAATATGTTTAGGTACATCTCTTGATACACGAAGACCTAAACAATATTATAAATTTTAACAATATAAACATACAGAAATTTGTGAAGAAACCAAAATATACCGTAACTACATTGTAACGAGTCACTTATAATTATTTCATTATAGTACGTGTGACTGAAATATAATTAATGCCAAGAAAATTACAAAAACAAACGTAAGTGTATAACAAAATGACGGTGTGCAAATATTAATGGTGTTAACTATAATATCTTTTGAATATGTAAAAATATTCACAATAAAATTAGTAAAACAGAAATACTAAACAAACTTTGAAAAAGAACCAATAAGTAATCTTTCACAATATTTAACAATATTAGACATCAATAAATTCTGTAAGATAATTAACACAATAACAACAACAACAATAATTTGAATTATCATTCCATAAAATAATTATATATTCTTTTTGTAAATTAATATGCAACAATCAGTATACTACAATTTCTATCATTCATAGTTGTATTAAAACTCCTAAATACAGATTTATCCAAAAGAAAAAGAAAAGAAATCCATCAATGTAAGGAGCAACACTGTATTTTTTTTAAAATAAAGTCTTCAACACAATGTAAAATAAATAAATAAAATTCAAAAATAAATGCATACATTGATAAAGATGCATTCTGTTGCATACCACCATTTTAAGAAATTATATAAGAAAAACTAGACATAAATATTACAATTCGTAAATCAATATAAAAAATAAATGTGAAACAGGAAGTAAAATTCAATCAACAAAATAAATATAAAGCAATCATAATATGTTTATATCTATACTATATTATTATGTTAACGAAGATTTCTATTCACATAAAGTCAATTTATACAATAATCCTTGTTTTATTTTTTTTAATTTTTCTATTCTTTTTTTCTCCCCCTCTTTTAACTTTTTATTCTTTCACATTCTTTTGCAAAATTTTCTCTCCTTTTCAGTTCTTTCGGCCTTTCTTCATTTGATTACTTTAAATATTTTTACACAAAATAAAATTATAAAGTTACCCCTTATAAATCATTTTTTTTTCTATATCTTTACTTCTCTCTTTTTCTTCTAACTTATAATTTTTATTTGTAACTTTTTCAAATTTCCTCCTTTTTCAATTTTTTGATCTTTCTTTTTTTTTCTTTTTTTATATGTTCTTTATAGTTTTAATTTTAAATACTTTTATTTTTATTATTTAAAATTTAAAATTTTATAATTTATAAATGAATTTGCAGTATGCAACTTGTATTAAACAATGTATATTAGAATAAATAAATATTTAAGTTTAAATAAAATGTATATATGTGAATAAATGGGGTGTCAATTATGGCGATTATTCTAAGGCCAAACTATTAACGTATGGTATAGAAATGCAGGTTGAAAAAAATTATACGTATTGATTATATATTAAAAATTACAATTTATAAAATAATTATACATGTACAAACAATACCGAAATAAATAAATATGCATATTTGACAGGTAAAAGCACAAAACAGCTGAACAGGTTAAATCTTAAAAAATTTTAATGACCATAAAATTTAAAAAATTTGATCTCTATTTATTTTTAAATTTTTATGTATATTTTAGAATAATTTTATTTCAAAAATGATAAAAAAAATAAAAAAATAATAATTAAATATATATTTTTAACACCTCTGAATACAAAACAAACAATGCCTTGCCGATGTGCGGCCAAACACAACACATCAGCCAATTAAAATTTGGCAGGCAAGAAAAGAAAAAATGACCAAATCGGAAGTAGAAAATAGAAATCGACGTCAACACTCGGGAAAAAATTCTGCTTACAGACGAAGACCTTAAACGTACGCACGGCAATCTCCAAAAGTCACGCGACGACGCCGTTTCTAGACGCGCACCCGTCGCCCATCTCCCGTATGTAATTATACATGCAAACTCACAAGTCACAACGCCAGAATTCCGCCAAACCTACCCAACTAAAATTTCAACGCTTCGGATCTCTCTCTCTCTCTGCGATCTTTGTCTATCTATTTCACTCCTTCGTGTTAAACCCTAGCCCCCGAAACGAACCCTAGTTACTAAGATCACCGAGAGGCCCCGAATTTTCAGCGCCATTGAGTTGACATCGGATTTTGTTGCGGTTTTTTTGAATCTTTTGGTTAGTTATTTTCGGTTTTAATTCGCAAGAGCGAAGTCGATTGGAGTGGTGATGGTTCAGATTTGTAATGGAGGGCAGTAGGGTAATTGTAAACAAGGAAGGTGACACAGAGAACGGCAGCTCTGGCAACGGACGCCCGCCGATTCCCAACTCCCCAGGCGGCCGAGGCGACCACCGACATTCCTTGAACTCTGACGGCACGCCGCCTTTGTGTACTAAGCAACTTGTTCGGCACCCATCTTTGGTAATTCCATATTAATTCAATCTTTTCTCGCTTTTTTTTTGTAATTTTCATTTTTTTATTATGTATTAGGTGATGTACCGTGTTTATGGCAACACGAAATTCATTTTTATTTTGGCAAGATTAAGGATTTTTTTTATTTGTTCATTATTGCTGAGAACAGTTCTATATCTGAATTGAAGATAGGTTAGGCTGATTTGTAGCCGTTATTTAAGTTACTGAGGAGTTGTGATGGTTTGGGCAGGAAGGTAATGTGGCAATTTTTGCTGGGATTATTAATGGCGCTCACTTCTTAATATGGGCTCTAAACGGAATGTTTTATGCTTTGAGTCTTATTAATTAGTTTTTCTATTGTAGAAAACCTTTGGTGCTAAATGTACCATGAGCTATCGGTTATAGATTTGTTGAATATTGTTAAGTGAAGTGTACGGGTACCTTGTGGCAATATGTGAGCTGTGCCACGTGGAGGTTCATATTTTGTCCATTTGGCAATGTAATCAAAGAAGTCAGTTTAGAGTTGTAAGTGTTTTACGTCTGCCAGTCACTTGTGACAATTTAATGTTATTCAGTTTAGTATATTTGTTTGCCGTCCCTTTTTTAGACATATTTCCCTTAAATGGTTAGCTGTTGTCAGGGAATATGATATGATGGAGACTTTATTTGGCTTTATAGTTTGATAAAATTTTTTGACTCCAATTAAAGTCATTGCTCTTGTTTTCTGATAATTGATCGGCTATCATTTCCCTATAAGGTTTTCTCAATTAACAGCTATTAGGCTATATGATGCTTGAATGAGATTTTTCAGCACGTTGTATTGCTCTTTTCATGGTATACGAATAATTTGATACAAATTGTGCTTATTGTTTTAGTTGAACTGCAAGTCCTCAATTTTTGTTTCAAATTATGTGAATATGCTTTCTTCCTGTTTTCTCAAATTTGTAAATATCCTATTTTCATATGCGGGAAGCACATTTTGACTAGACTTTTAGCAGGTTAAGGTCAGGTCTTCAGATGTCACAATTGAACCAACATTGAGTAGGCATGATACTGATACTAAATACATGCCCCTGCTGCGCTCAGGTGCATGGGCGGATATGGGTTTACGCTCAAGCATGGAGGATGTCTATGTTTGTGCAGACAATTTGAGGCACGATTATGGGTTAAATACTTCAAACAAAAGGCCTATTGCATTCTATGGGGTAAATCTTCTCTTCTATTAGACAAATGCTACCTTGATTTTATTTCCCTTCTTTGACATATACATTTGTGATTATTGGTTACTAAGATTGTTTGATATGGTTATGCATGGTGAGCATTTGAATTATAATCTACCCGGGGTACTGGAGTTCTTCGGGTTTTATGATCTGCTTGTAATGTTTAGGTGGAGAAATTAAATGGATACTTCTAAATTGTTTCCTCGTGTTGTTTTCTTGATAATTACTTCTGAGTTGACTGAAATAGAAAGTAAGTTTGTTTAGGTTTAGGTCCCTTGATTTGAAATAATGTTCTCAATATTGGAATTAAGTAAAGCAGACACTCATATTTTTATTTTTCATTTATTTTGAAGGATATTACTACAAGAATCATTTATTAATATATTTATCTATCTCATTTTTTTTCATTCTACTCAATATTATACATATAGATATATTCAGAGATTTTGGGATTGGTGCTTATGTTGTTCCAAAGGGGAAAGTGATAAAATTTGAACTTCTTATATTTTGTTTTCTTCTAGTAATTCCTTGAAGATGGAGCAATGGGAGACTATATTGATGAATTTTTATATAATTTGATGTTGGAATAGGGCTCGGCAAGGAATCTCTGTGGCTCTGCTGTTGTGTAGTTTTTGAAAAATATGTTAAGCTGTATTACATAATTAAAATGTGAGTGTTGATAATGAATTTTATTGCCTTTTATGTGGCATAAAAATGAATTTGGATCAACACCTATTCTTTGTAGCCTTTTTATTATAAAATTAAAATGTAGATGCATTGCATGTGTTGCTGCCATTTCTTGATGTGTCAAGTTCTTTTATTTTCAATGTCTTGTTATTTTGATAGACGCAGCAATCCTATTTTTCAGAGAAAATTTTTTGTGCATTCTGGGAGGATAGCAAATACTTCTAGTTAAATGGTTAAATTAGCATTCAATCAAATTATTTTTGTTAAATGGTTAAGGATTGAAATTTATGCCCGCTGTATTGAGAGATTTGGATATTTATAATTGTGAAATTTTGATGGATCTGTCATTTTGTTAGATCTTGCAACCCAATAATATTGTTTTTTTCCTTTTTTTTCTTTCATTTTTTCTAATTTAAATCTTGTTCAGGTTTTTGATGGACATGGAGGAAAGCATGCTGCTGATTTTGTGGGCTACCATTTGCCAAGGTTCATTGTTGAGGATGAAGGCTTTCCTCAGGAGATTGAGAGAGTAATTGCATCAGCATTCTTACAGACAGACACTGCTTTTGCAGAAGCCTGCTCCTTGGATGCAGAGCTTGCTTCTGGTACTACTGCTTTGGTGGCTGTTGTAGTTGGAAGGTTAGTGTATGGTAGTTATACAGGTTATTTACTTCTGAGTTTTTGGAGATGCAAAACATTGAGATATCTGTACTGTAAGTTGAAATATTCATTTTTCAATTTTTTGTTTGCTTTTCTTTGGGGCTTGCAACATTATGCATTGTTACAAAGATGTTTAATTCAGAAATTTGTGTTTCTTCTCATCAAAGTTGAATTTTTTGCTGCTTGTCTCTTTGCCTGATGCAGCTATCTGGTGGTGGCCAATGCTGGAGATTGCAGGGCTGTGCTTTGTCGCCAGGGTAAAGCAATTGAAATGTCAAGAGATCATAAACCCGTTTGCTTGGAGGAAAAAAAGCGTATAGAAGCCTCTGGAGGTTATGTATATGATGGCTATCTCAATGGACAACTCAATGTAGCTCGTGCTTTAGGAGACTGGCACATGGAAGATTTGAAATGTCAAGATAGTGGGCCTCTAACTGCAGAGCCTGAACTCATGAGCATAAACTTAACTGAAGACGATGAGTTCCTAATCATAGGCTGTGATGGGCTATGGGATGTGTTTATGAGCCAAAATGCCGTGGATTTTGCTCGCAGAAGGCTTCAGGAGCACAACGATCCAATGATATGCAGCAAGGATCTTGTCAATGAGGCTTTGAATCGTAAGAGTGGAGACAACTTAGCAGTGGTTGTCGTGTGCTTCCAGTCGCAACCACCTCCCAGCTTGATTCTTCCTCGTGGAAAGGTACATCGGAGCATTTCTGCTAAAGGGTTGAAGGAGTTGCAAAGCTTCTTGGATAGCTTACATACCTGAGATGGTGACGAAGGCTACTTAAATCTTATCCTCTTTTCTTGTCTCTACGTCTGTTTGTTTCCTTTTGTCATTCTTTTTATCACTTGTTCTTACTCTATGTTGAATGAGGATGTAATTCCTAACTGTAACATATGCGGCATCGATGATACCTTTTCCGCCCTACCCTTTTTCCTTTTCTCCTGTATTCTGCTAATTATTTCTGAAGTCAGGTTTCCTTGACATTTGAACCAATGTTGCCATTAACTAATTTTTATACATTGCAGAAGGATTTTATCCCCTTGTTTTCCTGCTCATGGACGATGAAGTTGGTTGCTTTTATGATGCTGAACTTACACAAGATATCATCGAACTTAATGAGATTTTGATCTTACAGGAAATTCCTACAGCGGTTGATCAGAGATTGTTTCACAGTTTTCCTTTATGAGCTCAGCTATCTGCCATTTCATCATGTGCATGACAATTAGCTTACACACACAGAGATTTGGTATGGGCCTTGAGCATGATTTGCTTCAAAGTTGCAAGTTTTCTGGGATTGTAATATTAATACCATCCTTCCTTGTCTAAAGACTTGCTTAATGAGTTTTCAAAAGCGCCTCGAAAAGATCTGTTCTATGTTTTCTTTTGCATCAGAATAACAGTGGGTGGTATTTGCCATGTGCCATTATGGTAAGTTTGACCTTGATCTAGACACAAAAAAAAGGGCTGGGAACATGAATTGTCCCCGAAGCTAAGAAAACATGAAATGAGGAAACATAGGTTAACTTCCAACAATGTGCAGTATACAATTACTCTAGTCTCTGTAATCCAGTGATATGGAAGGCTCTACCTCTTTTGGAAGTTAAAAGCCCTGATAGAGAAAGCAAAAATGAAGCCAAAAAGCACAGCTATTCCAACTATGATTACTGCAACATATCCCAAGAAGTCATGTCTAAATCCGAAATAACTCCTTACAAATTCTTCAACCGTTTCACCAGTGTCAAGCTCAGATTTGATGTCTGTAAACTGTGAAGCAACCAATCCATACAGTGTCCAGGAAATGGGACAAACATAGTAGTACCATCTCCACCACACTGGGATTCTCTGTTACAAAGTGGAGAATGTAAATTGCTAAACCATATTACTAATGCATTGCATTAAATTTTGCAAGATACTTACCGTCTTCGGAATGATGAATCCGGAGAAAAGGTTCCATAATGCATAGAATGCCGATGATATTATGGAGGCTATGTTGTGATTTGGTGTTACGGCTACTGTCATCATCCCATAGAACGTGAAGTACAGCAAGGTGAAGTACATGAAAAACAGGTACCAGAAGAACTTGGCAACGTTCCAGTCAAATCCAATCATTGAATACACTATGAGGCCATAGATCAGTGTTTGAAGCAGAAGGTTGGGGAGTTCAACCACGGCCTGCAGAAGATATGATTTCATGAGAATACTATGTTCATTATCCCATATTTGGCATCCTAATTATCTGTGCGTAGACTGTGAAGTTACCTGTGCAAAGGCATATGGCAAAGCCGAATACATCCCTGCTGCTCTTTCTCTGTAAAAGACTGTTCTCTCAATGGCAACAACTGGTTGGACTGATGAAGCATTTTGTACACCAAGAAATAGAACAGCAGCATACATGGAACCCATTGCATTGAAGATATCTTGCTTCCTTCTCCTGCATTCATGCATGCAAATATATTGACGATCTATTTCAGTAAGCCATTAATTTTGGAACATTACAGGAAGGTTTTAATCTATTTACTGACCTTTTGGAGCCAATATCCCAGAAAATAGTTCCAATCATTACAGCTATGAATGTTGTGAAGAGCAGTCTCACTGCAGTGTATGGTGGGTTTCTCCAGTATGACCAGTGCTGTTTCCATAGGCATGCCATGCATTGGGTCCAGAAAGATTGAGAATAACACGTAGGAAAGTATAGGTCTTTTGATCCCGGGGCAGGTACGCTGAGATCCTTGATCAATGCTTTGTTTCTCCTGAATTATTCACCAAAGAGGTTGAAAAATTAGTCCTGTGTGGCTTTGCCAACCTTTGCACAATGATAAACTTACCATGCTACCATCATTGTGTCATAAGTTTCAAACTTTAGTTGAAATGAGAAGACCAAAAGTTAAAAGCTTCTAATCTATTATTAGAACTCTTCTGGGACCTTTTGCTGCTTGGAACTGCCTTGCTTCTATGAGAGGGATAATCAGCCATATCTTCTTGAATTTCAGAATAGCATTTACCTGTAAAGTTCAGAGTTTTTGTACAGTTGAGCAAAATTGACACCAAGAGCTGCTTCTTGTGCTGTAGAAGTTATTTCCAGCATCCATGTAGCTGGATTATAACCATCTTTAATTTTTCTGACTCCATCAATACCCTGTGGATAGGTCAACACAACAGCAGGTACTTCAGCATTTAGCATAGAGTTGGGACTAGGGAGTTTCATATTACACCTTGTAATAGTAATCTCACCTCAAAGTATTTGATAAGCTGAGAAGAATGCGGGCCTAAAGGACCCGCGTATATTTCTTCACCTCCTCGTTTTAGCAGTAATAGCTGCAGTTATTTGTAGTACTTTATTTGGTTTTCTTCCGAAGACAAGTCAGAGAAATATGGGAGTGGTACATACCTCATCAAAAGCATCAAAAATGTCAATACTTGGTTGATGGATGGTGCACACCACAGTTCGACCCGTGTCCACTGTGTTCCTCACTGTTCTCATTACAATTGCAGCTGCTCTGGCATCAAGCCCTGATGTTGGCTCATCCATGAATATTATAGAAGGATTGGCCACAAGCTCAACTGCAATAGTTAGACGCTTTCGCTGCTCAGTTGAGAGACCATTTACGCCGGGCAATCCTACAAGTGCTTCTCTCAATGGGGTAAGCTCAACTAGTTCCATAACCTCTTCAAGGAACATCTGCAGTTCAATGTATTTGATTTGGGGTCAATAAACTTATGAATCATTTCCCCCTACATTATTAATTTTGATAACTAGAGAGAACCTTTTGGGTTGCAATGTCAACTTCTGGAGGTAAGCGTAGCCATGCAGAAAACAGTAAGGACTCATAAACCGTAACATGAGGTGAGTGAATGTCAGTTTGCTCACAGTATCCTGCTATACGTGCAAAGGTTTCTTGTTTCTTCAGATACCCTGATATTGTGATCGTCCCTTCAATATATCCTCCTGTTTTTCTACCTGCCAATACATCCATTAGAGTAGTTTTTCCTGCCCCACTAATGCCCATCAGGGCTGTCAAAACTCCTGGCCTGAAAGCGCCGCTAACTCCTTTCAAAAGCTCTAGCCGGTCCTCTTGAACACCCTGTGCCTTCATTTCCTGCAAGCATAAATGTGTTTTAGATAGGAGCAACTAAGCATTATAAGGAGAATTTAGTTACACTGCAAAGTAAACTGAGGAAAAAGGAAGAAACAAGCAGAAGCAAGAGCAATACATGAAGCCCAAATGAGATTCACTAAAGTTCTAGGAAACTAGAAAGTTGTATGCACAAGGTTGCTCATTTGTGACCGCAGTCAGGCGAACCTAAATTGTCATAAATAAAAAAGAATTACCTGTGGCATGTCTACTGCGTAACAGATGTCATCAAATGTGATTGAAAGAGGTTCAAAGGGTAAAATCATTCCTCTCTTCCTATTTGCATCAGCTCTTGATGACATAGTCCTTGATGATACGTTCCTGTGAACATCATCTTCTCTTCCTGCATATGTTATCATTTTAATTAGTTGTGACTTACCAGGAGTGCCATGAGAAGTTAACAACTTACCAGTTATCCTCTTACCTCTTGATGGCAGTTCAATTGGCTCGCCTCTTTTGGTGGCTTTCCTCTCTGCCAGTGTTTCTTCTGATAGAATTGCTTGTGGTTTCCCAAATGCTGCATGAAATATACATGTCTTTCTCATTTTTCTCTAAAAAAGAAGAAGCTGAATCATAAGGATGTGTAAAAACGATACTCACGGTTGAGATAAGTTAGAGCCATGGTCACTAGGAAATTGAAAAGGAATGTATATCCAATGAGTGCTCCTAATCCAATCCAATACCAACGGGCTTCTGGAAAAATTCCTCGAGACTTTAAGAGTGAGAAACCAACTGGTTCTGCCGAACCAGGAGGAACCTGTAATGCATGTAGTTCATTGAGATCAATCTAACTTAAGCTCATCTCCATAGTAATAAACCTCAAAGTGTAAGAAAGATTCTTACATGGCTCCAACTCTTTCCAAGAAATTCATTTACCGCAATGGCATTCTGTCCGTACATCAATGGTGAGATCCAATAACCCCATATCCACCATTTTTTAATCTCATCTGACAGAGAAATAGCCATCTCTTATCAAAATTTGGCCAACACTAGCAGTGAAGTATCAGTGCGTACTAAGGTCTTAGCATACTAATATAGGTATATGTATACCTCGTGATAGAATGAATCCACCCAAGACAAGAACTGTGAGCAGTGCACATGATCCGAATGTATTTGCAACTATGATGTTTCTTCCCAGTGCCCCCATTAGACGAAACAGTGCAGAAGCCATTTGCTGAACACATGTGAGCAGAAGCAGTTGTTTGAAAAACCTGCCATTAAGAAGACACACATGAGAGACTAACTTACTAGATCAAAGAGGTTAGTACTTAATCTTCATTATATTAAACAATATACAATTATTTAGAACAGTTTTTAAAGAAAAGAAACGTGTAATAAACAGAGTTGTATTCTAGAATAAAGATATGCATGGTAGTGAAGTATGAGTAATACCTTCCAGCATCAGAATCATATCCTGTGGTATAGTAAGTCATACCCACCCAAATGGCGACTTCGACAAGTGTGACTGGAATTTTAAGGATCCATGCAGGCAAAGAATATGCCCATGGAGGAAAGAAAAGAAGGTCCCTTTGCTTGTAAAAGACTGGAAGTTTCAAAATACTGAGGGCAAGCTCTGAGAATCCATTGAACATAACCAGTATAAGGGCATAAAAGAGAGCTCCCATGTAAATTCCACCGTCTGTTACTGTATTCTTAGGCATTTCGGTCCTCAGAAATACTGTCATGGATATGCTAGCCATGATGATAAGCTGGAAATTAAGAGAGAAGAATTGTGGTTAGCTAAAACAAAGAGTTCTAATTGAGGGCTCAACTATTGTACATGCATCTTACTTGTATCATCTTGAATATGTAGACAAATGAGTTCCGCTTCATCAGCAGGAATTCTCTAGCTACACAGGCTTTTAGAAGTTCCTTCTTGCTAACACCGTATCTGTCAGTGGTCAGGGCATCAGGGTGGCTCCTTTTCTTGTCAAAAGGAGCAGCAAGCTCATCACCAAGCTTTCGCCCGACATGGAATGACAGAAAGGCTTCAGAAAATTCCTTGACAGAAACATAATGGTAAGGCTCATCTTTGTGCATCCAGTACTGCCCCTGATCTTTCTTTGACGTTACCTAAATATTTGCCACGACACAGAAGTTTCAAATGTTCTCCCATTTCTGTAGGGATATCCAAGAAAGGTAATTAATGGAAAGCATGTAAAGTTTACTTCTTGCAAAAAATCTGCTACTCCTTTTCTCTGAGGACATCTGAATCCCATATGTTCAAAGAATTCAAGTACATTTTCGCGAGGACCTTGGTACACAATCTGACCATCCGACAAAAGAATTATATCATCAAATAAGTTGTAGGCTTCTGGTGCAGGCTGCAGGAGTGAGATCAATGCAGTTCCTTGTAAAATGTGGATGGATTGTCTTATTGAATTCACTATCTGGTAGGTTGTTGAGCTATCCAAACCAGTTGATATCTCATCCATAAATAGTGCTCTTGCTGGTCCAACCATCATTTCCCCTGAATTACATTAAAATCAAATGCATTAAGCTCTCAAGTTTCCACTTTGAAAAGTATCCTCCAGAGAGCTTCAATAAAAATTTTGATGAATGGTACCTGTGGTCAGTCTCTTTCGTTGTCCCCCAGAAATTCCTCTAACCATTTCATCACCAACTAAAGTATCAGCGCATGCCTCAAGCCCCAAGATCTTTTAAGTCACAGGAGTGTCAAATAATTTAAATGTTCAGCTCAGTACAAGTCCACACAATATTTTGAAAGTTTTGGATTTATTACCTTGAGGATGTAATCTGTCACCACACTAGCTTCCTGCCCTTCAATTGAAGCAGCCTGTGTGAAAAACCAGAAGGACAATATATTGGAATCTCCAGGTACTACTGGAACAGAAGATAACTTGTCTAGTGATGCAATTTATGTCTGCTAGAAAGCATGCACAGAATTTTGCTCTTGAGCTAACCTTCATGAAAATGTCAAGATCCGGGTCAGGTTTGATGTTTGCTTCCTTCTCTCTCCTTGACAATTCGGCCAGCATCTCTGCCAATTTAAACAAATAAAGTGTTATACTCTAATCTGTATATTTATGGCATACAGGAACAAATAAACTAAATTCTTATGGACCGTAGCGAGTTCCAACTCCTTGACATCTTGCAGAAAAGGCTAGTGTTTCCCTGACTGTCAGTTCTCCTATATGCAGATCATACTGACTTGTGTAAGCCGATGTCCTTTGTGGCACAAACTCTGTCATCTCATGACCATTATATGTTACTCTTCCAGATACCTGTGAGCCCATCAAATGTACACAAATTTTGAGGTAGGATTGGTATGTTACTCTTTTTCACAACATTGTGTTGTCTGAGATACAGCCTTAAATAATCAGCACTTGAAATAGGGGATATGTTTCCCTTACTTTTAACTCTGGATCAAGTTTTCCAGCCAAAGCTAACAGCAATGTGGTTTTCCCAGAGCTTGGTGGCCCTAAAAGCAGCGTCATTCTGAAAAATCAGAATGATCAAATCAAGGAAAGATTAACACAGATTAACAGATGAGCAACAGGAAAAAGGGTTAGGCTTGAACTTTGAAGTGTGATCACTTTACTTTGCTATCTGCTCACCTTCCAGGTTTGATGATTCCACTGAGATCATGGAGAATTGGTAATGGTTTCTTTCGGCTTGGAAGAACATGGAGATAACTCAAGAAACCCTGTCCATAATTAAAGAAACCAATGCAAAGTTCAGAAATCTGGGCCAATACTGGGTTGGTGTCATGAGGTCTATATATAGGTATTGAATCACCTCCAAGATATTAACAATAAAGTTGAACACTGTAGGCACAGCTCTACTGCCAGCAAAAGCTTCTGCATCGACATTCAAGTGCTCAAATCTGACTTCAATAGTTGGAAGATCAAGACCAACCCTGGATTATTCCAAAGGAACGATAAATAAATACTACTCATCAAAGTGCAGAAAACATTGACAACACTAAGCTAGTGACATAACAGCAAAAGTCAATGTTGAATTACCTCTGAATACGCTCCTTGAGTTTTAGCAGAAACTTCTCATTGCCTTCCTCTGCAATTTGCAGCAGCCTCTCCACAAGATTCTTTCTTTCAACCAGCCTAAGATTCTTTATGTCGACCTCTCGTGATTTGCCCTCTTCTTCTGTAAGTATACCTCTCCTTATACGAAGATTTGTTGGAAGTTTCTCTAGTGCTGCCCACTTCAATGCTTCTTCATCATCATCATCTCTAGAAGACCTGGAAAAGACTTCCATTCCAGTGTTCCTCCATATGTTGGAACTACTTATGCGCACACTGCTAACTCTAAATATGTCACCACCTTCCATTATCACTTCATAAAGCAGAAGACTTTGATGAGGAGTCACGGACTAATCCCTCAGAAACAGTATCGGACAATTTATAAGACTGAGATGAAGCTAGAAATGGCATTTCTGCCTTGTGCCCCTTTTAGGCTCTCTTTTATAGGGAGTTTACTAACGAACAGGAAATCCTATCTGTCTTTATGTGAACTTGATTCCAAGGAGGATTTTGATTCTTTCTTGAATAATATGATAAAAATTTTAAACATCATATGAAGTACCAAATGTCAAAGCTTCATATACTTCTTTTATTGGTTTGACCTAAGGATTGATGTCATGTCGATGCAAAGTGATTCATATAATGCTGCCGCCACAATAATTAACAGCAGAAATTCAATGTACTTGGGGACCTTCAATATTTTTCTGACAATTTGTTGTGGCCCTGTCAATCATCCATCTCCTACTACTACATGGCTTTCTGCTTTCTTCATGGACCTCCATTTCACCTAATATTTGTTGTTTCTTTCACCTGTGCCATGATTGGCTTTGTGTGAAAAGATACTGAGCTTCCCCTATTTGTTTTCCATCTTAACTATTAATTTGGAGAGATGCTTTGACCTTTTGGCAAGGTATAAAGTTACTCATGTTACCTTTTACCTTCCCATTTACTACTAGTTGCACCTTGTTCCGGGTCTCAAGAAAATAAATTTCTTGATTGCTGTAACAACTATCCGTTTAAATAGCTTTGGACTCAAATAGTACACAGCAAGTACATACAGAACTTGATTGTTTATTAATTTTCAGGATTGTTACTTTGAATTCAGAAACTGTAGTTAATAATAAACAATGCGGTATCCTCAAATGATGCAAAAATCTTCAATGTCTTTCCCATTGTTTCGGATGATGCACCACCTCGAATTGGCAGGGATATGTTCTGTTGAAACAAACCTCAATCCCCAGATGATATTTAAGGCCAACAGCTAACTGGAAATATAAAAGAAATCAACCTTGTGTCACATGGTTTGCTTTGGTATTTATACTTTTCCTGTGTAGGTTTTGATTTCTTTGTCTACCAAAGCATAAGCATATTGATGCAGATTCCCCTTGTTCTTGAATTGCCATATACGTAGGCCACTGATATCATATCATCGGATGTAAATGGCGTGAAGATTTTGTTGCAGTGTCGATTGATTATTGCTTACATTTTTGCACTCGTATGCCTTCTTTTCTGATATTTTAACGCGGTTTCTAATTTATAATTATATTCGGGGCGGAAAAATGTGAACCGTTCACATCTTGCTGGCTCATCTTGGGACATAAGTGATTGCATACCTCTCCTTTTCCACATCATGCAAGAAGCTAATTTGACTATGTTATCGAGAAACCCTTCTCTTTTCATATGATATTTTGTGGAGCAATTTTCTATTGAACCTGCATGTGGGCATATCACAATTTGTCCCTTAGTTATAAAGAATCTTGCCAAGAAAAGAAGTGGGATATATGAAAATTATAAAGATTACAAATTTTTTATCCTCCTGAGAAGAAATCCGCTTAGTGCAAATAAAGGAGACGTCTTCTGTTAAAAATATGAATCAACAATAGTGCATTTTTTAAATGCTAAAGCCATTAGTCTTATTTTACTTTGATTTAGGGAAAAAAGGTGGGCGCGAGTGGGATGTGAGAGAGTCAAACAAGAAGTTGATAACTCTGGAAGGAAGTATTGCCAAAGCCCTATGGTCAAAAACAATTAGTGGCAGCGGTGTACCTTCAATAAAATAGAGAAGGCAAGAAACAATTGAAACTGATCGTGTATGAAACATGGTGAACGATGCAAGCTGGGCTTGTCTCCCTTCTAGAACGTGTTTGAACAGTTCTTTCTTGATTATGGTTTGTGCAAGTCCACGACTCATTAAAAACTAAAGAAGACATATGCATGCATCATAAATGCTTTTATTATGGTTAGGGTTTTTCACCTTTTGTCTGACTTGTTACCGTAATTTGCTGCTTGTTAGTTCTTTAATCAATAAGAGAAAATATTATGTGCGAGCATGCATAGTATAAAATATGTGTTAAAAATCAAATAATATAAAAGTATATTTATATATTCATTTTAATTTTTCACTTGTATAGCTTAGTTATTTTTTGAAATTGAGTTCATATATTTATTCTCTTATTATGTTTGTCATAGACAAAAAAATATATTATTGTCTTACTTTTAAAAAATGTTTTAAAAGTTAAAATAAAAACTAATAAAGATTTAAATCTTAGATTTTAACATCACGTGTTTTAATGATAAACTAATTTTTAATAGTTTCTTTTAATTAAATAAAAATAATGATCAAGAAAAATTTCATTTAAAATTTAAATTTTAATAATAAATTTTTAATGGTTAGAAAATTATTTGGTCATATATGTCATTTTAAATTTGTTAAGTAAAGTAAAAAATAAAAAAAAAATGCATGTTATTCAAAATTTGATTTATACAAATAAATGAGAAAAATACATGTAGATTTATTATGATAATAGTTATTCATAGGCTAGATATTTGAAATAATTTTAGAATTTAATATCCTTTTGCATTAAATTACATTTGTGTTTAAAAATTTACCTTCTAATTAAATATAGCAATTAAATTGATGATATTTAGTTAAAATAAATTCACATTCATTGAATTATTTTTTAATTTAAACTTTGATCTTGCACTATTATGTACAAACTCCATTATATTTTTTTAAAAAGAACTACTTCTTATGATCATTGTATAAGAATTTGTAGCTTTATGTAACTTCATATTGAAATAAATTGAATTAAAACTATTTATCTTATTATTTAACATACCGTCCTTCTAATCCAAATATGCACTTGTGCTTATTTTTTGTTCAACTCTAGGACATCATAATAAAATCTAATTTATTCAATAATAAAAATTAAAAATTTATAAAATAACACTTTATATTGAGATAAAAGTAACTGAATTTCATAAATAATTTAATGTAAAGATCAAAATTATTCTTTTAACTCTTGGTAGGAAAATGATCCTTTATTGTAGCATGAACTTTCTCTCTCTTTTTTTTTCCAATTTTATTTATCAATATTTTTTATACTCTATAAACTAAATATATTAATTTCTTAAATAGAATTATTGAAATAAAAATTATACTAATATTAACATAATTTAAATTATACTTTGAAGTTCTATGATTAAATTATTGACATTAATTCTCTATTGTTTTGCATTGATTTTAACATAGTCACACATATCATTGTTAATTAGATTGAATTTTAACTTATCATTTCACCACCTCCTTACATATGTAAATTTAAATTTCTTAATATATTTTTTTTGTCTGGGCATTAATAAATTTGATTTCGTTTCTTTATCTTTGTTTTCTTAATCCAAAATATCATGTCAATATGGTTTTAATTAATATTTTTTAAAAATATTTTTGGTCTATATAATTTAAATATTCATAAATTACATGTTAAGAATACTGATTCTTAATTTTTACTTTATTTATTTATTTAAAATTTTAGCACATTATTGCACCATATTTTGTTTCTATTTGTTTTGTATGATATCTTATGAAAACATAATTAACTATAAATTAAATATAATAATATCCAAGAATTATCACATATTTAATAAAAATGATGATTAAATATTGACTCATTTTACATATTTTATAATATACTATTGTAAGAATAATGTTCTTTGTATAGGAATTTGTTTTTATCGTTTTAAATGTTAGCTCATTGCATACTTGATATCAAATATTCACTTATTTTAAATATCTTATAACATATATGAAATTTATTTATTTATACAAAGTTTTGTTTCTTTATTATAACTTTATTTATGTTTCTATTAGTCTTTATTTCATATTTTAATTTAATTGAAATTTATATGTATAATTTTTAACAAATTATTTTATTTTATGTTTATTAGATGATATAATTATGATGTTAATGTATTCCAATGAATTTATTGTTATGTTCTCAAAATGCAATTATGCAATAACAACATATTTAATGAAGTTTATAGTCATAAATTTATTTATTTTAAATATTTTATAACATATTATTTTTCATAAGAATATTGATTTCGAATATATAACTAATTTATTTATTTAAATTCTTAGCGCATTGTTGTAACCCTATTTTTCTTGCTATTTGTTCTCTATAATTTTTATTAAATATAATTAACTATGAAATGAAATAATAATATAAAATGAATCACCACACACTTTATAAATTTGATGATTATAGTTTTGCTATTTTAAATATTTTATAAGATATTGTCATAAAAATAGTGATATCTTTATATATGAATTTTTTTAAATTTTAGCTCATTATTATAACAATTTGTTTTTATCAGTCATAGTTTAATTAACTAATTTGATATCTATATTTGAAACTTTTTATCATATTTATTTATTTTCTATTTTTAGGCCTGGATAGTTAGGAAGTCAATGCCTTCCAAAGAATTCATTGTTAGTTTTTGAAATACAATTATGCAATTATAATTTAGTTTACTATGATTTTAAATTTATAAATCTTTTTAAAAAATTAGGATTCTATTATTTTTTTAATTATACTTAATTCATAAATAATTTTTAATTCTATGAATTTCCTATTAGTAGATATTTCTATTTTACATAATTTTGAAATAATTGTATAAGTAGTGTGAATATGTTGGGATTATATTAATCTTCTACTACTAAAATACATATTAATAAAAAATTCTAATAGTTTCCTACAATTAAAAGATTTCTATTTTGCATAAAGATAACTAAAAACGTAGATTAGACATATTAGTACTCTATCAATTTTCTATGACTAGAAGATAAATATTTTAAATAGAATTTTATTTTTACTTATATAGCCTTATTTACTACAATAAATACAGACATTTAATCAAGAATATATATGTTGTTTTAATTGGCAAAAACTTATAGATCTGTACTTGATGCATTATGCACTAAATACCTCGTCTCATATCACGTATATTGTGGTGTATCATATCAATGAAATGAGTATTCAATGCGCAAAGCACGGAGGGCACTTTCAAATGAAAACACCTTCGTTAACCTCTGTGAATGATAGAACGAACATGACAGTAGTAATTTATCAAGTGTTAGCAATTATCGTTTATTTTATGTTAAGTTTTAAAATTATAATTTTGGACAAAAGGAATCTTAACATGGTCACTAGAAAATGATATTTTGTATTATTAATACATACATTACATTGCTCTTTTATTCTTTCAAAAGTGTTTGAATTGGATCACATGATTGTGCATGTGATAAAAAGTTATTCTTGCTTACATCTCCTGCATCCCATATTTTATCATGATAAAGGTCAATTACATAATACATTCAAAAATAATATTTCAACACGCACACACACACACACACACAAATATATGTATGCATGCATTACAGTTCAAATTTCAAGAAGAAATCATGCCGATGCTATTGAACTCCGCATTGAACAAATTTGAGTTTGATATATATTGATTTAGCTTTTACATCATGCAAATCATGCACAGTAGTTGGTTTATGTATGGTTCAATAATTTATAATAATCTTGAGAAGGGCATTAATCAATATTATTATTAATGAATTAAATCATTAATTGATTGATGATAATTTGGATCCATAATCCATTTTGCATCAACCCCAAAACAAACATATAGGTGTACTAAATCTCGTTGAATCCTAAGAAGATTTGTCGGTCCAAAGTCAACTTAATAAACTAAATATTTTCCATTAAGAGTTCCGTGCCTTCCACGCAGCTCTTCGGAAACTTTATTAATTATCTTATTTGAACAAGTACTAAACTATAATTTTTAACAGTGGCTTAGCAAATTAAATATCATTGAATATTATAGAGAAACCGCAACTTGGATTCGGAAAACTTTCTGCAATTGCAAATTGCATTCTTAACTGTGACCATATATTGCCTGCATAATACAAGATAATTAAATTAATTTGGTTTCTTGGAGTCGGCACTTTCTTTGTATTTATTATACTATATTGTAAATAAATTTGTAACTTAGCTGACACTGAAGAATTCTTAATTAAGTCTCAGAAGATAATATTGATCATGATCTCGTGAAATATAAATACATGCATACGTGTTATAAATTGATATATCAAATCTCAATACAGGTACTAGGGTTTGAAGTACTGAACAGACAGGGAATTTTCTTAGAAAAATCTTGTTTCCGATGAGAATGATAAAGTGTTTGGATGGGCGAGGAAGATACATTTGATAGCACTAAGATTTAGTAATGAACAAGTTTTTTCGTATCCAACTCATTGGTTTTTAAATATATGCACTTGAAATTTTAGGGTTATCCATGTTGTTCCAAAATTTACTGTGTTGAGTTAATTTCATTATTTTTTTGGAAAGCTATATTTTGTTGCTTCCCTAATTTAAAAGCACGATTTTAATACGGTGTTTGTAGAAATCGAAAGTTTTGGGTTCATATTGTTCTTATCCAATGAATTTCATTGCCTGATTAATTTACTAATTAACGTAATTGACCGGACGATAAGTGCAAATAGGGTATAATTTGTAAAGAAGAACGTAGGTGGCTGGTACTTATGTCCTGGTTTCTGGAGGAATCTTGTTAGTTAACACTTCTGTCTCCTGCTTATTGTCAAATCAAAGTTGAAATTGTGATAGATCCATTTTGCTTGATCAATTATTGGAATTTGGAGGGATGCATCATGACTTAAAAATTTCTTTTATATTCATGATACAAAATATTGAAATCATTAGTGTTTGTCAATGTTTAATCTGTCATTATGGACAAAGAAACTTGCTATACAATCTCATGGGACTATGCTAATTAGTATCTCAACCACTTGCTTATGCTTTCAGTTCAACCTGGTGATGTCCATGCATTTTAGATGTGGGCCTTTTCCTATACATTATGGATGGACTTTGGACCCGAGTAGCATGATCTAATGCATTTTCCATCGTCGTCGTCGTCATCATCATCATGGAGAAAAAGGAAGTTCAAATATTTTCACATAATCACTTCCCTTGGGACTTGTTTATGAAGTTTCCTGTATAAATTTTGGAATCCTGAAAGGAATTAAGTATACTATTTTGGTGAAGGACAAAGAGAAAGAGAATTTTGCTCAAGAAGATGCCTTTTGGTTCATTTTCTTTAGTAGTGGTTGAGCCTTTATACAAATGAAGTCCCAAAAGGAATGGGAAAAAAATCAACTTGCCTGTAGCTGTTAAGCACTTCTTTCCTATATATATAATCTAGTTTTTCTATTCTATGTTTTTTTTTTTTTTTGAAAAGATTGAGTGTTATTAGTTTAAGGATGTGGTTACTAAAGCAGGAAAACAACAAAAAAATCTTTTAAAAACAGAATTTGGATGGCGTTCTAAAGCAAAAACCTCTAAACATAAATGAAAGAGGTATGAAGAGGTCTTTCCCAACTGTTGACAAGCCATTCCAACTCTGCAACACCCAAATGAAAGAGATAAAAGGAACACTACAAGAGAACACTTAATTTGGGATGACTCTTTGGAATGAATTTGAGACAGGTTTGGAACCAAAAAAAAATAAGACTATCTCATAGTTGTTCCAAAGTCGATCAAAAAAAAAAGTCTCATATTGCCACAGGAAAAAAAAGCCATCCCTAATATTAGAGACGAAACTGGGATGGCATAGTCCTTTCAAACCTTAACATCTGAGTTCCACTTCTATTTTCAAAATATCCTCTTACTATATTATTAGGTGGGGCATAAGATTTGACGTATGTTGTCTCATTTAGTATTTTGTTTTGTGAGAAATAATTTTTTAAACTAGTGGAGTGTTAAATGTAATAATATTTTCTTTAATATGCATTTTGGAGGAGAATTTGGCAAATGTTACTTGGATTTGTAGGTTTCATATTTATTTCTTCAATGTGATGATGATTTTATACATTTCAAGTGAAATATTTAGTACTTATGAAATATTTGAAACAATTTATTTAATTTTTGCTAAAAATATTGTCAAATAATTATTTGTTGAATTATAGATCTATATTTTCTGCCTCTCATGCTTTGATAAATTTTGTTTATTTTGAGTGAAATATTTAGGACTTAATGAAATATATAGAAGAAGCTTGTATTTTATTAGTGTTCTTTTTGTATATATGAGAGGAAGAATTAATTTGTATACTTCATTATTTTTTGTGAGTGGCAAAAAATGTCGAAACAATTGAGAACTTAGATGTACAATAAGAATCTGTCTGGTCGTGGTGCTCTTATAACACCTAAGTTCTAGGGTGGTGTCATTGAATTTACTGAACAGACCATAAAGCAGTATAATTTTATGGATGACACTACGATTAGATGTCTATGCTCATGACGTAAGAATAATTGTTTTTGGAAGCTGCTGAGGTGAAAATACATTTATTTGGAAAAAGATTTGTATGTAATTATTTTAATTGAACTAGTTATGAAAAGCATAAGTACCTTGATAAAATCTTAAATGGAGTTAGCTAGAATACATGTCTTGATATAGTTGAAGAATTTGAAGAGATGAATTGAGAGCGAAGAATGGTGTATGATGTCGCTGGTCTGTGCACTGAACTATTAATAAATGATGCTGGTCCTAGTCAGCCAAGTATTGGTGTAGTTGTTAGTGATGTTATGACAAATAACACAATGTTTGGAGTAGGGCTATCTTGCAATATGAATGATGTTAAAGGATTGTCAAAAAAGTTTTTAATGTTTTGCATGTAGCTGATCAACCGTTGTACGATGAATGCAATAATTTCTCCCAACTATCAACGGTGGCCCGACTTGTGAACATAAAAGGTTGAGCATAATATATTACAAAGTTGTTACGCTGATGTTTCTAAATTGATTAGTGAAATCCTGCCTCTGGATCATCAAATGCCTTCGAACTCCTATAGCATAAAGAGATTACTAAGAGATTTGGGTTTGTCTATGCTGAAGATCGACTATTGCAGGTTGGGTTATAAGCTCTTTTGGAAAGATGATAATAAGTTAGACACTTGCAAGTTGGACACACATGGTATAAACCCCTAAGGACTCGTGATCATTAAGAGAAGCGAGTCCCATATGCAAGGTTATGATATTTACCTCATTCCTATATTATAGAGGTTATATACTTCAGATATGACAGTATAACACATGATATGGTATGCATATCATAGTATCGAGTATAGGTCAATGTGACATCCCTCTAATGTTGAGGCATGGAGACACTTTGACAGGATGTATCCTGATTTTACATTTGAACCTTGGAATGAGTAGTTTGGTCATTGTGTTAATGGTTTTGGACTACATGGATCATATGTGAAGATCTACTCTTGTTGGCCAGTTATTGTCATGCCATACAATCTGCCTCTTGGGATGCATATGAAACATCTATATATGTTTCTCACTTTAGTGATTCCATCACCATCCTATCTTAAATGATCGATTGATGTCTATCTCCAACTATTAATTGACGAGCTTAAACAGTTACAGAAAATAGGTGTTGTGACATATGACGCATAAAGACGAGATTACTGTAAAATGAAGGTAACTTTAACGTGGACTATTAATGACCTTCTTGTGTATTCAATGTTGTTTGGGTAGAGTGCAGCTGTGGTGATGGGATGCCCAATGTGTATGGATTGGTTGAGAGCTTTTTTTCTCCAACATGGAAGGAAGGCGTTGTACTTTGATTGTTATCACCAATTTTTCCCTATTAACCATCCATATAGGAAGAATAGGAATAACTTCACAAAAGGTTAGGTGGAATAACGTTTTATGGCCTTCAGGGAGTCAAAAGAACACATATGGCAACATGTATAGTGCCTAGATAAAGTTGTAGATGATCCTTATGGGCAAGCATTTGAGTATAAATTGAGCACAAATGGACAAAAGAAGTATTTTTTGGGATTTGCCTTGTTTGAAAATGAACTTGGTTCACCACAATTTTAATGTCATGCATATTAAAAAGAATGTATTTAAAACATATTCAATACCGTGATGGATGTGAAAGATAAAACCAAGGACAATTTAAATGCTTGGAAAGATATTGCCCTTATATGTGATCGTTCTAAGATTGTTGTGCCTCCTAATATTGACAGCCCAAAGCCTAAGGCTGCTATCATCCTTAATTGGGATTAAAAGCAAAAGATATGTGAATGGTTACTGGAGTTGAGGTTCCCAAACGGGTATGCTTCTACTATTGAGAGTCCTGTTGATATGAATGATTTAAAACTTCATGAGATGAAAAGCCACGACTGTCATGTGTTCATAGAGAGAGTCATGCCTATTGCTTATGAAGAAATGGTACCAAAATTCATGTGGAATGCACTGACCGTAGTGCCTTTGTTTTTCTAATAGTTTTGCATGCTTGTGCTAAATATAGATAACATCAAAGAATTAGATAATAAGGTGGCTCTTATCCTGTGCAATTTGGAGAAAATATTTCCTCTTGTATTTTTTGATTCAATAAAGCATCTACTTGTTTATCTGCTTTACAAGGCAATTGTTGGTACTCCTATTCAATACAAATGAATATATCTTTTTAAAAGGTGAATACGTCAGACCTCAATTACTATTATGGATGTACCCCCACTAATGAGCATATTTCTTTATCGATACAGATTCATGCATACTCTGAAGAAGAAACTAAGAACAAGGCTCGTGTGGAAGACTCCATTGTCAAATCATATATTATTAACGAAATAGCCACATTTGCATTTACTATTTCGATCCATCTATAGGCTCGAGAAGAACAAAGCCCACAAGAAACAATATATATTGTGACAATTAGGATGTCCTCTCCTTCTCCATTTTCAACTACCTTGGTCATGCCCTTAGATAACAAACACCAAGATGAATCACAAGCAAGGAGTAACATGTTGCAAAAACCTATGTTTTATTGAATTACCCCAAGGTGAAGCCATTATATAGGTGGCGACTCAAATAAGATTATTTGATATTATTTTGTATATGTTTCAATATGCTTAAGTGTAGACTTAAAATAATGTTTGTTCTAGGTTGTTTTTCTGACAAGATACAAGGGATAGGGACATGGTTGATCAAATGGTGGTCAAACATTTTTTACCATGGTTCAAATTATATGTAAGCCCTTATATTTTTATTCCGCTACTGTCGTCCTTACATCAAATCTTAAAGATGTGATCCAAACTCCACACATATACTAGATCCAAATCACTACGTTGATGATCCAATCTAGCAAAGTTTAGCATGTAGCCCGAGTGACCATAGCCCCACCTTCTATGAGTATTTCATCAATAGATACACTTTTCATACCATGGCTCACAATCAAGGAAGATGACAATGAATTTTGGTGTCTATGTGCATATGGCTTGCTATAATAATGCAGAATATGATTCCTATAGCTTAATTGAGGAAATATTACAACTAGAGTACCAACCTAACATGGGCGTTGTGCTATTCAAATGTTGCTGGGTTGGTCCTATTTGGGGTCAAAAAGTGCATCCAAAATACTAATTGGTAAATGTTAACCAGTAAATGTTAACCATTCAAAAGTTTATCGTACAAATGATCTGCTTATTCTTGTACATCAGGCTATAAAGGTATGTTTTTCTGAATATCCAAGTGTGAAAACAAACAAACATGGTTGGACAATAGTTTGCAAAATCAAAGCACATCTGAAAGCGGAAGAAAGATGGATTGATGTACCATTCCAACCAGACACTAAGTACAACAAACTTAAGTGGGAAAATTTTTCAGATATACCACCCTTGCATGATCTCGATGGCATATCTATCGACCTCGATAAAGCTATGAGACATGGGACAATGGCAATGATGACAATAGCACTGAAGAAGATAGTTCTACTAATGTTGAAACATTTGATGAAATGAGCACCGATGAAGATAACAACGATGAATAAAGATTGACCACCCTATTCTAAACAATGTCAATTTACTTGACATTTATTCGCTATTTCAGTTTGAATGCATGACAAACAATTGTGCATATAAAAATTTGTCTTGTAGCATACACATAATTTTTAATAGAAATCAAACAAAAATAGTCACCAAATCATGTATAACACATCTGCAACCTTACAAATAATTAAGATGTCACAAATTAAAAGGCTAATTTTGGTCTAGTACAAGCAACAAGCTACTGCTTCATATCATTATTGTCCCCCTCAAGTGGCGTGTTGTCCTCTGAGATCACTAGTCCATCGTTTAGGAATGGTGTAGGCATAAAAACTCAAGGAATTGTGGTGCCGGCCTAAGTCTATGTCCTAGCTCCTAAAATAGCAGAATAGGGCTCATTATGCACAATTGAGTGCATCCTGAACTCATGTAACTAACCTCAATAATGTTGAGCATGATGTGTGTTCATATCAATCTTAGCCCTCAATTGTTGATGTCGGGCCCTCAACTCTTGTAAAGCATTTATTAGCCACTACGTAGCGACAAAGTCCTATCCTAAGCTTAGATGTGGAGCAATGGCAGGAGGTGGTTGGACTATTTGTTGTCTCAGTACTTTGGTATAGTGAGGTGAGTCTGCAAGGTAGATGTTGTTCTGTGGAAACAATAACTACTATGTGGAATCAAATGTCACCCCCTAAGTCATGCACAAAGTTGTGATGATGTGTGGTTACCAGAGCCCTTCTTCGAAACTACTAGCACATTGTTCAATTCCATCTTCTATAAGAAATTTTAAACAATTTTGGTTTTGCAAGTTCAAGATTAAGAAATTAATTACCAACTTTCAACTTTACATAATTTATTATTAACTTTAATGATTTTTACGCAGGTTTAGCTGGCATACGTCATATCCATCGTAGAGTCAATTTACTTTGAATGAAGTAGACCAAATAGCAATTGAAAAAAATTTTAAAAAAGAAAGTGAGTGAATTGTTATGTTGAGCTTTGCCTCATGCACAGGTGTTGAACACGAGAGCTCCCTGGATCCCCCAAGATAAATGAGATAGGATGGTGGTTTAATAGGGTCAAGGCACATTTTGGGCCATGTGTGATAAGAATATAACCAACTGTGTTGATGATGCTGCCTCAGTCTCTACTATCTACCAAGGTGGATCAATTTTTATAACAAATCACTATATCCGAATGGCATGTAGGCCAAGAACATGCTACATTGGCTCATAATATTACGCTAGAATGATGAATTTATTATAATATGTCTTATTACCAATTTTTTGGAGTCAGAGACGAGTTGAACCCAAACTTCACTGGAACTTTATTCCAAAACTATGAAAGAATGCATTTGGGCTATGTGCACAAGTAGTGGCGATAATGATTGTCAATTCATTTATGTAATTATGCTGTAATGATTATGTTGACCCGCAAGATAAAAAGTTTTATAAGGTGCTATATAGTTACTTCAAAATAGATTCAATTGTGTGATGAAGGTGTATCAGTTGCATATATGCATTGATTAGTTAAGAAATTCACATGCACAAGTCGAAAATTTTTTCCTTCATTCCACTACTTCTATTATTTTGATTTCAGGTGTTTATAGCATGTATTTAAAAAATTTTGTTTAGAATATGAATATGAGTCATTTGGAATATGTTAATTGTGCTGTTGATTTCTTATTGCACAAAATTTATATATACTATTTGTTTTGTAGGAAATTATGGAAAAACTCTCATAGGATTGGGACACTAAGGAGTCAGGGCAAACGCAACATCATATTCAGCACTTGGAGGATTCAAAAAGGGTACGCTGCGTGCGAAGGGATTCGGATCAAAGTCCTAGGCTTCTACATCTTCTATATCCTATTAGATTAAGCTCCACTCCCTCCAACAAGAATTACAACTTACGAAGAAGAAATTCCAGCAAAATGAGGTGGAGCTAAATAATTACAAGTCAAAATTGCGGTAAAATGAGACTAAATTAGAACAAATCATGCAATGGGTGGCCTCATATCGTGACTTTAGCACTTCTGACTTCGTTGGCCTCTCATAGCAGTTGAAGCACAGTAAGGATGATGATAATGAAATTTTAGATACAAACCAGTAGTTCGCTCACCCTCGTTTAGATGTAATTCATAAAATGTGATACATTTTATTTGGAATTCAAACTATTTATTTAGTGTAAATTTTGACATTTTAAATTCATTTTATCATTATAATCTATTGAATTTAATATGTAGAGCTTTGAAAATAATTTGTATTAATTAAAATAACATAACATAAATTTTTTGAAAAATTTTCAAAAAAGTCGTTTCAAAACCATCTCAAAAAGAAAATATCATAAATCTGGCAAGAAAATATTATCTCAAAGTCATCCCAACAAGAAAATTGTTTCCAAACTATTCCAAAAAGAAAGCTGCCCCAAACCATTAGCAATGTCTACCGTCCCTAATTAATTTGGGACAGCTTTTTAAATCAAAGATTCAGTTGCCAGACAAAGCATGTGCTTTTCGTCTGAGGGACAAATTGATCCTAAGAATGCCATAATACAAAGCATAGTTTTCACAATTTTGTGTGCGTGTTATGAAGTTTATAGAACTGTTCACCTTAGTCAGGGACCAACCTAAGAGTTCTGTTTCTTCAACCTCATCAAAACGGCTGGTGCAAATTGTTGAATCACTGCATCTTCCAGAAGCTTTTCAGCTACATCCTCTGGAAGGATGAGTATCTGCCCTGATCCAACAGCTGGCTCAGTGTATTAGGATGCACGAAGTGGGCTCGCATTAGTTTGTTCTATTTTCATACAACAACGTTATCTGCCTTGGTCCATGTAAAGGATGCACTGCATTTATCTTTGTTAATCTATGGCCGTCACAGAATGGAGAAATGGGGATAAGACGATTAGAATAGGTTGCAACTTCCCTGGAAAATGCAAATCAAGACTACCGGTTTTAGAGAAATTTATGTTCAAATATGAAATCTTGGGTGTATCATCATTATTCCAGAAAGGTCACAACATGCAGTGGCCAGGGTTTTAGAGTAATTTCGTTTCCTATTAACATCCCTAGTTTCAGTCAGTAGTTTAGTTCTTTCCTCTCACAGAAACTGCAAGAACCATGCATGATACAACATTAAATGGACAAAACAAGATAAATATTACACCGTTCAGAGAAATGATGTGGTCTGTGTATAGGAATGATAGTTTTAGAACCTACCTCAAGCACCACCTTATTACTATGACATTGTGTTCTAACATCTCTCAACGCAGACTCTGACTCCATACAATGGCGAAAGCTGGAAGCAACCGTCACCGTTACATCAATATTGATGGAATATCGGTGAAATAAGGGATGTTCCTCAGCTGCAGCACTTTGCTTTCTTGTTGACTGGCCGTCATAGGATCAAAGAGACCGCGATCATGTAAGGCTAAACGCTGCTTTATGCACCCCATTCTTCGCGAGAACAGAACTTGCTCTCTAACAACTGTCAGCCTAATGCACTGATATTCTTGCAGGGCTGAGCTCAGATTCTGCACACCCCATTTCTCGAAGCATTTGCCCAAGACTGCAGCATCCAGTATCGACATGTTTGTGCTTCTCGCACCGTGAGGGCTTATGGGATGAGCCGCATCTCCAATCAAGACCACATTGTCCCAATAGAATTGATGTAGTGGATCGTTATCATATATTGCATTCAGGAAAGGCTCTTTGGTTTCTCTCATTACTTTCACCAATTCAGGGATCCAAGCCTTCTCTGCTGATCTGTACAGGTTTTCAATCATGTCCCTGCTAACTTTGGCGGTTACTGATCCCTGCATTGGATCATCAGGATAGAAACATATTTTTATGTTAGGAGACGAAGTTATCTTCTATTAAATCGAGAACGACAGAGCAGAATATGTATACCTGAAATTCTGGCTCCGTTGATTGAGATACCAAATCCAATTGATCCTTTTGTTGTTTAGCTCATAAAGAATGGCGTGACCTTCTGAACCTATGTCAAAGTAATTACAATTCCCAAGCTCAGCGTAGGCCTTCTTTAGTGCCAGAATGGTTTCCGACTTCTCTTTGTCTGAAAAATCGAGGACCCCTCTCCGTGCACAATAACCTGAATATCTACCACGAGAGCCGGTATATCACTCAAGCATTCAAAAAAGCTGGAATTCCCTAAATCTGTCTTTAATCAAAAGTCTAGGAAGAATTAAACTGCGGGTTTTGTTCACAGTTTAAGTTCTGGGAACAAAGTTTTACGGATTGAAGAGAGGCAACCATAGGCTGCAACAAGCAGATCGCCAACTATCTCTACTGTTTCATCAGTTTGGAGCACCTTGGCTTGCACTTTCACTTAACTTTTGTCGTCGGAGACGGTGAAGGAAGAACAAATGGCCCCAGAGAACGATGCCCGGTGGCAAGGAACCGTACAAAATGCTATGGAGATCAGCCCAGTGCACTGCTGTGAAATTGAAATTCTCATCTCTTGTCAGCGTCCATGTAATTTTCCTGTCACCGTCTGTTGCTTGTTCCTGTAATCAAGTAAATGATTTCTGAAGCAGAAATGGGACCGCAAATTTTGTTACGCAAAGTCTGATGGATAAAGAACCAAAAAGAAATCTTCAACCCCAAGAATCGAACTTCCAACTTTTCCACCAAAAGGAAACGCTAGAAATTCGGTAGAACTCAGAGATGATGATCAGCCTAAGTTTAGATTTCTTAATTATAGCATTTATTTTAAACTACTCCAGAAAGGCACAAACCATTGAATAAAAGAGCCACAAGAAAAAGTTTCATTGTCCCTTTTGCAGACAAGTTCTGCAGGTTTTGAATCAAAAAAATGCTGCACGTACATGCTCAATGGTCATGGGCAAGGTGACAACGTTGAGGAGTCCAGGTCGTGTAAGCCATGGCTGGATAAGTTTCAGAGACACGGCGTCGAGTCCAAGTCCAGCACCAGCGGCGCAACCATCTGAAGGAGAGCATGACTTCTCCAGAACCACCACATCCCAGCCAGCTGCAATCAGGGCGAGTGCACAAGAAATCCCAGCTATGCTGCCTCCCACGACCACTGCCTTCCCCTTCCTCTTTTTTGCTTCCTTCATGCCTCTGCTCATTCTTTGTGTGGTTGTGCTTGTTTTGACACTTGGGCAAGGACATACATATGGGATTATCAGGTTACATTCTCCTTGAACTCTTCACTGATTGAGCCAATCGAAGTTTTTAAATTGCTATTGAGTTTAGAAGCGGCGCTTGTGCATATAACAGCATGTAAAACTTTATTAGGTAACAGACAAAATTTGTTGCACGATTTCATGGAATTCTTTGCCTTGTTCACTTTTCTCATTCATGATTGAATCATCGTTGTCCTATACTTGGTGTCTCCCAGCACAAGTGATAGTGACATGCGTTATATTAGAATTTAGGAAGCCTTTCTAGTCGACGCTGCTTTAACTGAGAAACAATGCTTTAATCACATTACAGTTTTTCTACTTCCATTAATGAATCACATGTTCTATTTGCGGGGCATGAATTCTCATCCAAACTGGCATCTCTGCTCACATCACTTCAAATAAATCAAAGACAGGGTGGTGTTAAAGAACATTTCAAGCGTGGAGTATATCACCATTGCACTTCCAAATAAGCTCAAGTGTGAATTTTCAGGGTCAAGTCCCGAATGTTTCCATAAAAAATTAGCCCATATGTAAAAATTGTGATACTTGAGTTTGCTTGTTTCCATACTATGCACTGTTCATCACTACTTAAAAACCTTTCAAACTAAACATTTTAACATAAACAAAATTTCCTTTTTTCTTATTTTTATAATTAATTAATAATTTTTCAATCATTATACATATATATATAATTAAATTAATATTTATTTCTATATTTTCTCACTCATAACACATGGGTATGTGGGGTATGTGGGTTTGTGGGGCATAATAACTGATTACATTTTCAGACAAGCCATTCTCTTGCGGAATGATTAGTATAATAAGATGAATTTAAAAATAAAATAAACTTAGAAAATATATTGAATGTTTTAATATATCTTATGTTGGCCATGTATAAAAAATTATATTAGAAATTAAAAAAGGATGAAATTGTCGTTTTATTATTTATTTTATATTTGTGAATGATAATTAAAAGTAAATAGTATGAATTAAAATTGAATATTTTTAATCAAAGCAACATTATTTCAAAACATTAAATTAATTATCATAGTTTTTGCTATATAATTATGTGCATATTAAAATATTTCATCAATATCTAATATTGATAAAAATTACAATGTTTATATTGTGTACAAAAAATTATATATTTATATGTATAGTAGATATTTTAACAGGCATATATATAATTAATATTAACATGTAAATTGCAAAATAAATATTTATACAAATTTTATTTTTGTCTTTATATGACATCTATTATGTGAAAAGTAAATATTCAATTGATATAATTATATTAACTACTTTTACAAATAATATGCTAAACATTTATAAGGCAATGACTATTTTTCACTTTTTGTTTATGCGAGTTCATAAAAAAGCAATGACTATTTTTCACTTTCGCACAAGGCAAATTCTTGAAAGTTATGGTCACGATTGCTTTGTAACTTTTGGATGCAAAAAATATATACGTAATTATTATATTTTTAAAATTTTTTTTATAATTTTCAAATTAAAAATATTTAAAAACAAACACCCACGTTCAAAACAAATATGGCCGTGCTGGAGATCATGCCAATCGGCATATTTGTGATAGCAACGATTATGGCTAGTTCGAGAGCAGTGTTCCCAAACGCATGTATGTGGACTCCACTGAACCCAGTCCAGCTAGCGTTGTCGGTTTAGTCTACTTTGACGCAATATTTTTAAAATCGGCTCGAACTAGTCGATCTGATCGATTTGATTAAAAATTGGTCAAGTATCCAAGTCGATTATCACGAAAGAACCGATGTAAATTGATTGAAATCGATAAAAATCGACGACTCAATTGACCTAATTGGCCTGGTTTCAATCAATTCTATTTCTTTCCAGAGGGTAAAAAAAAAAAAACAGAAAAAGGTGGTAAGAGGATAAATTGGTTCAAGAATAACAAACAAACACTCCTCCACATTTCATGGTTTAGTCCTTTTCCAATCTCAATTTTTTTTTCTTCAAATCTCTACCGTTGACGCAATCCTAAGCAATAAAATTTAACATAAAAATGGTGTGAAGATGAAAGAAAAACCCCGCGTATTCTCAAGAAGAGACGCCAGAAGTTTTCTTCTTCAAGCAGAAAGAAGAAGAAGAGTCCAACTTCCAAGAACTAGTGGAGAGAGAAAATACCGTCCTCCCGTCTGCGTATATGTATGTGTACGTGTAAATATAAAAAAAAAAAAAATATATATATATATATATATATACATACATTTTAATATTTCTTCAGCTAAAATATGTGGTTTGTGTGTACAAAAATATGTGGTTAGATTTGTTCCACGTCACTAGCTTAAAGTGCTATTTTTTAAAATAATCGATACAGAATCTGTACACGGAATATACCATTCTACTATTTCAAACGACGAAATATAAATGACAGAATGATCTTTTTATTTTTTTATCATTTTTTTTTTCCGCCATTCAAAACGATGTAATGACTTTTTTTATTTTTTTAGGGTGCAATGACCGTTTTAAAAAAATTAATTATTTTTTTAGTTTTTATTATAAAAGTTTATTAAAAAAAATTTAATATTTAAATTTTTTTAAGTTGTTATAATTAAATATTTTTTTGAATTTTTTATAGGTAAATATTTAATTATACAATAATTAATATATTTTTAATAATAATTATTTAGATTTTTATTAATTTATAATATTTAAAATTTATGTGATATTTAAATATAAAAGTTTGATAATTAAATTTTTACAATAGTTATTAATTTTGTTGATTTTGTTAACTTTATTTTAAATACAACATTTATTTTTTTATAATCAAATTTATCAATTTTTCTGATTTTGAAAGTATTTTAAGGTTTCTACATGGTTTAATATTTTTTTTTACAGATTAGATTTTTATATGTTTTACAATTTTATAATTTAGAATTTTAAATATGTAAGTAATATTTAAAATAAGAGTTATATAGTTTTATTTGTATAATTAAAGTGAGTAAATTTATGTTAATATTTTATTAACAATGTATTGTATGTGGTAAAATTTTATATACATTAAAGTTACGAGTACGTGAGAAATTTTAATATACAATAAAAATTATAATTTAATAATTTATTGACGTCGCGTGGCACTGCATGCACGCCCACTCCGTTCCAACGTGAAAGGTTAAAAGTCGATCTTTATAAAAAAATTAATAACTACGCAAAAATTTGATTATAAAATATAAAATATTATATTAAAAAATTAATAAAATTAATAATTATGATAAAAATTTGATTAGTAAAATTTTATATTTAAATATCATATAAATTTTCAAATATTATAAATTCACAAAAATTTAAATAATTATTACTAAAATATATATCAATTATTACATAATTAAATATTTAATTATAAAAATTAAAAAATATTTAATTATAACAACTTAAAATTTTTTAAATAGTACAAATTTTTTAATAAATTTTTATAATAAAAAATAAAAGTAACTAATTTAAAAAAAAACACCCATTCCACCCTTTTAAAGGGCAAAATGGTTAACAAAAATAAAAATAAAAAAATTTGTCATTATACAGTAATAAAAGCAAGAATGGTACATTCTAACTACAGATTCTATTAGATTATTTTAAAAAAAAATAAAATAAAATATTAAAAAAACCCCTTAAAATGTGTTCACTTTCTTCTTTTTTATTTTGATTTTTAAATTCTACACACACACACACACACACACACACACATATATATATATATATATATTTATCATATATATCACATAATGCGTTAATCGATTTTTTAAAAATAATTAAATGGGTCAACAACCCAGTGACCCCCATAAACTGAATGATTCAATAATCGATTCGAATTTCAAAACATTACTTAAACGGGCTATGCTTGGAAGGTCATGGACCCACAAAGTAGGTTCCACATGTGGGCCCCACCCGTACTGGCATGTGCGTAGGAGCAGGGGCTGGTGACCTTCCAAGTATTGCCGGCGCTCAGACCGCTAAGCAATACCCAGGGACGCGAAACACACGTGTCAGCTAAAAAGGAATCCCAAAAAAGTTCCATTTTCCCATTGTTTTTACATCTTATTTTCACTTTCCTCCAAATTAAGAGGTTATGTTTGGAAGGGGATGTTGGCAGGAGAAGGTGTTTGGTGAAAGTTACATAGAGGTAGAGATGAGTAATATGTTTAGTTATAAAATTTTTATGTATATATAGATATTTGTATTAATTTAATTGTAAGTAAGTGTAATAATTAAATAATAATTAGTTAGTCATGAAAAATTGAATTTGAATTTGAGAGAAAGTTATATTGAATTCTAAGAAGTGTTAAAGTTGAATAAAATGAAGGTAAAAATGGGTTCCAAACATAGCCACAAAGTTTTTCTTAATATATATATAATTATCATGCCATTTTAGATTTTCTGAGTTGGCCGACGCAGCAATTGTTAAAATGTGTCGCATATTTTTCACGTAAGCTCTGGAAATAACCCCAGTGCGCAGCCCCTGACCGTCTCTTCCGCCGCGCTTCTACATTTCCTGAGCTCTTCCATCCCACAGCGGAAACCTTACGTAAACGACTGCCTGTGCGCTTCTATTTTCCCACAGATAATGCATAATTCCAAGTTTATCTAAAATTTCAATTTTGATACGTGCAGAAAAACAGCACTGATTGAAGGCGATTTGTTAACTGTGTTATGGGGCCAGGAGGGAGGGAGACGTCAATTTCATTGGATGGTTTGAGAGACAAGAATTTGATGCAATTGAAAAAGCTCAACACTGCCCTGTTTCCCGTTCGATATAACGATAAGTATTACGCCGAGGCTCTCGCATCTGGCGAATTTACCAAATTAGGTCCGTTTCTTTGCTGGTTTTCCTTCCCTCTATTTTTCATTCATGAACTGGGGTTTTGTTTTTTGGCATTTGCTGATTTGGGTTCAAAAGTCTTTTATTAATGGTTGTGATAACTACGTTTTAGGGATATTAGGCTTAATACAAATGAGAGAGGAATACGGATCAATCCAATTATATATATAGATTATTTGTATTAGTGTTTCATCGAATCGATTAGGAATTTATGCTTATGAGCGGGAAACGATTGGTGATTTTGCATTTTTTGAAGGATTTTTGATAGGGGTTTGAGTGAGGCGCTTATTTTCTGATTTAATCCTTTGGTTCTTATTATCTATTTCATATTGAAAGTAGAAATAATGGGTAACATAAAGATCTTTCCTGTACTGTTCTTCATCAGATTCTGGACTTACATTAGGCAGTTGGAATATATTAATATCAAGGGCAAACTGAGGAGCAAGAGGTATAATGATTACAAATAAATAAATAAATAACAACGAAAATAATAAAATAAAAATAAAAATAAAAAATTAATATGTGCCCCTAGGCAATATCAGCTAGTGATGGAAGCATAGGAATTAGAAATTTTGTTGCAAATTTTAAATTGCTTGTTCAAACATAACATGATTTGTTCCAGGAATTATCGTACAAGTCAATAATATCAATTAAATTTTGCAACTCTTTAACTATGACAGATTTGAAAAAACTGGAAAAAAAAAAGATATTTTGAGAACATAATAAATAGTTTTCTTCCATGTTTGATCACTACTACCTCATGGCCCCCCTGAAACTACAGAAACATCTCAATACCTCATACTCCCCCAGAAACTACAGAAACATCTCAATATTTGAAATTTCCTTTTTTCAGCCTACTACAGTGACATCTGTGTTGGATCCATTGCATGCCGCCTTGAGAAAAAGGAAGGTGGTGCTATTCGTGTATACATAATGACATTGGGTGTTTTGGCACCATACCGTGGATTAGGTATCGGTAAGTAATCTTCTTGTCTCCTTTTTGATTTCTCTCCAAAATATTCTATAAATGTAGGTGTGATGTCTTGTTGAATTTTAGTTTACTACATTGGTGAAAAATATTAGTATGCAAGCTTGCTGTCAAATGAAATTCTTTGATAATTTGCCTGTTGGCTGGACAGTGGACACTCAATTAACACTGAAATGGAGGGTATGAAGATTGTTGGTGGTAATGGAGTTTTGAGAATTGTAGTAAACCTTGGTCTCGAGAATTTCGTAGTTTCCGTCCATATTTGTTACTGTAAAAACTGGTAACAAAATCCATTAGAAGTGGCTGTAGCAAATATCTGGATGGAAATGTTGCTGCCAAACAAGCTATTTTCCTGGTGTTAGAACCGGTCTTAACAACATTAAGCAATGAATTGGAAAGTATAAATACATGCCAATGAAGCCAATGAACTGAATCCCCATGAATGACCAAGTTTTCTGTTGGTTGGATAGTCTGTCCAATGCTGATTAAGTGTATAGGATATAGGTTGTTTAAGAAGAGAGAATCTCTGGTTCCAATGTCCTTTATTTATTTTCAAGTAACGACCATGCTCTCTGAGAAGCAGCAGTTGCATTTCCAGGATTGAAATGGTTGCACTATACTTTTGTGATGAAATTTATTTTCCTTGAGATTACATTGTGGACTGAATTCATTTTTTGAATTTGTAGGTACACGGCTGTTGAATCATGTGCTTGATATTAGCTCAAAGCAGAACATTGGTGAGATCTACCTACATGTGCAGACAAACAATGAGGATGCAATCAAGTTCTACAAGAAATTTGGATTTGAAATCACAGATACAATCCACAACTACTATACAAATATCACCCCACCAGACTGCTATGTTGTTACAAAGTTCATTAACCAATCGCAGACAAAGAAGTAATATGTTGTAGTTACTCTCTAGGTACCATGTGGTTTTGAGCAACACGTAGACTTCATCCAGTTTTGGGATCTGAACATTGTTGGGGTGTCATTAATTATTCATTGTTTTTAATTGAAATCAAGCAACGAATCATGCCCTCTGGAATTGTGCAGCATGCTGAGTAAGTTGTATCAATTCACAGAACACGTCGGAGGCTTTCTCATCGTATAACAAATGCAATTGCTGTTGAATATGAGATGTTGAAAGTTAACAATGGTCTGTACCGCGTATTATAGCTGCTTTTGTTGATCAGATCCCTGATTTAGAGAAATTGGTCTCAGTTTTTTGTCCTTTTGATCTGAATTTTTTCAATTAACCAGCTACTGGGCCAGATAAGGATTTACTCCAGGCTGTGCCGTTTTAATGTCTCTTACTACAAAATACCGAATGCCCACCCACTTGAAATTAGTTTTCTCATCTCAAGAACAGCAGTCCTTTCAGACAAAAGAAACTATTCCAAGTGGCTGGTGTCACATCGACTGTGTAAAATGACTGGAGATGTTTTGACTTTGGAAATCCAGTAATGCAAAATTCCTCTTCTTTTATGAATTTCCAAGCTTGACAAAAGTTGAAGTTTTGAAAAGTGCCTGGATTATAGACTGGGAGCTGGAATGTTTCCTAGAAAAAGGCCACTCTTACTGCGTTTATATGCTCGTATTTAAATTCATCTGGAAAACTATTATTGTGGGCTAAAATAGTAAGGAAAATGTGCAGTGGCCAAGATGTTTAACTAACAAGGAAGGTATCAAATGAAATAGTGACAGTCATATATTGCCATGTTGGACAGCAACAATGCGGACATGATAAGTCAAGCATTTGAGAAGAGGAAACCTGAATGCTCCGGAGCAGATGAAGAATCCGGGCTCGTGATGGACTATACTTTTCTTAATAACATCTTCTTGTGTACTTCTCTGAAGCTTGAATTGACCCAGTTTTGATAAGGAAGGAATTGCCATCGTCAGTCTATGACTAGGGAAGGTTTTATAATGAGGCTGATGATGAGTTAGTTCTCTCGTGATGGACAGTTGGGCTTGTGATAATAGTTGCATGTTGTTGACCAACTTGAGCTTGCATATCCGTGACCTCTGATGCAGGCCTGGGAACCCATTATTCTCATTGTTCAGTGTTCATATATTTGTTTAGTCAGGAAAATCAGGTGGAGCCAATGTACATGTGATGAGAGGAGAAGACACGGACTAGTGACTGCTGGCATGCACCAAAGCGCTGTCGTTTTTACAACTTGGAGGCCAACTCTACTCCATTGTCTTCTCATCTTTGATCACGAATACACTCAATACAGCTGTGGTTTCTTCTTGTCTGAACAATTGCCAGACAAGTAAATACCCAAAATGATCTATTTTTATTATTTATTGTTCTTCTATTTTTCAATCCTACCAGTCTTCAAAGAACAATTGTCAACTTTTTTTGGGCCCTTGTGCGGATACTAATTAAAGCTTCCAGGAATTTACGTTAAAATTGTTTAGCCGGACGAAGAAGCCTGCCGAATTAATCACGCTTTCAGGGTGAAATCCGCAGATTTTGACTGAAAACGTGTTTGACTGGCTCAGCACTTTTTGCCGGCTGTTCACCTTTTCTATTACAATCATTGCTTCCATTCCAACGAGTTTCTATCGTCAAAGTCAACATTTGCTGCCTATATATATGTAATTTTTTAAATAATGGGTCAATGCAACAATTTCCTATAAAATGTAAATTCCATCTTAACCACTGCTAAATTGTGTACTGTGAAATCGGAAATGGAAAAATTAATCTAGAAAATGAGTATTTACTTACCGATCGCAATGGTAAAACAATTTGTCCATAATTTTTATTTATATTAGTTGAAAAAATATTTTGTCCGCCATAGATAAATATTAAAAAAGGACCCACAAGAAAACAAATAAATAGCTCATTAAAAGCCTATTCCCTGCCCCCTTCGTGCCAACAAACATAAACCAAAATTCAATTTTTAATTCCATCCGTGGATGCTAAACTTTTATTTACTAAATATAGGCTATATTTCTTCATCATGAATTGTGATTTCTTTCTTTCTTTTTTATTTATTTATTGTGGTGAGATGAAATTCCTTGACATAATTCATCATCTTTGTTTTATTGTCAAAGTGGGGAATTTTGAAAAAAAGTAAAAAACACGCCCATTTGATTTCCATTTGGCTTTTTGCACGTTCCTTATCTCAAGTCGTTCGTATCCTTTCGTGTATGTATTGCACTCATTATTACTCCCTGAACTTTGTTCTTTTTTCATTTCAAAATTTGAAAATGCAAATGTTGTATCCCTTCCGCGAAACTTCTACTCAATACATAATTGTCTAATTCAAAACAAATTTACAAATTGAAGTGAAATAAAATGTCGTTACTTTTAAAAAAATGGAAAAAAGAGAGAGTATAAGACAATTTGTGTTGAATTTCTATTTCTGACATATGTAGTAAATCAGAGGAGAAAAGGAATTGTATTTTCTATTTCAATTTGTACGCGTCGAAGAGGACAGCTTATGGCATACGGGGCATGCATTCAAATTGGTCGCCACAGCGCAGCATTTGATGTATGTTATTCGCCCAAACTCCTCCACTCTCTCTAAAACCGGCCTCATACCTTGTCTCTCTCTCTCTCTCTCTCTCTCTCCATAGTATATTTGTCATAGCTTTCTCCGCCAGATTCTTCATCGTATGTGAGAAAAGATTAGCGCCTTTACGATCTGCCTATCGCTTAGGTTTGTCGTGCAATAATTTTGGTTTCTGGGTTTCTTTTATATATGTATAGTTTACATTGAGCATGAATGCGGATGGTACAGCGAAATGGTCATGACAGAGTTGGAATCTTTGGCCGTCATTTATTTTTTGAAAACGGGTCTTTGATTTTGCAGGGATTTTCTGATATTTCGTGCTGCATTGCGAGTTCTTTATAGATAACAGAGCAGAAGGTATGTTCCTTCCCTGAAAGATTTGATTTTGGTTCTGTATCTAATTAATTAATTCTGGCATTTTTTGGGAGATTTTTTCTTGTAGATCCAGGAAATGCTCCATTATTGGGAGTAGAATTTTATCATATTTGGGATACCATATAAGGCTGCTTTGTGATTTATTTGTATATTAATTTCAAGACCGCTAATCTCTCATATTTCTGATCTGTATGACTTTGTTCCTTTTTCCAGCGATTTGAAGAGTGATTGTGAAAAATGAGCGAAGAAAAATTAAGCAAACCCTTGATTCCACCCTCTTCTTCGCAGAAGCTCCCTGATTTCAAACAATCTGTGAAATTGAAGTATGTGAAGCTGGGATACCATTACCTCATAACCCATGGAATGTACCTATTTCTATCTCCTCTGGTGGTGGTTGTCGCAGCCCAATTGTCCACATTTTCTATCCAAGACCTTTACGTTCTTTGGGACCATCTTAGGTTCAATCTTTTATCGGTGATAGTTTGTTCTGCCCTCCTCGTCTTTTTGTCAACAGTCTATTTCCTCACACGACCCCGCCCCGTGTACCTAGTGAATTTCTCCTGTTATAAGCCAGAGAATGATAGGAAGTGCACTAGGCAGGTTTTCATGGAGAGATCGGCGCTGACTGGTTCGTTTACTGCTGAAAATCTTGGGTTCCAGAGGAAAATTCTTGAGAGGTCGGGCCTTGGAGAGTCAACTTATCTCCCTGAGGCTGTTCTGCGGGTTCCACCGAATCCCTGTATGGCAGAAGCAAGGAAAGAAGCTGAAGCTGTAATGTTTGGTGCAATTGATGAGCTGCTTGCCAAAACCTCTCTGAAGCCGAAGGACATTGGGATTTTGATTGTGAATTGCAGTCTTTTCAATCCAACTCCTTCTTTGTCTGCTATGGTTATTAACCATTATAAGCTCAGGGGAAACATAGTCAGTTACAACCTAGGTGGGATGGGTTGTAGTGCTGGTTTAATATCAATTGATCTTGCTAAAGATCTTCTACAGGTGCATTCCAATACATATGCTCTGGTAATCAGCATGGAGAACATTACGCTAAATTGGTACTTCGGGAATGAGAGATCCATGCTGGTTTCAAACTGTCTCTTCCGTATGGGAGGTGCTGCTATCTTGCTGTCGAACAAAAGATCAGACTACTGGAGAGCCAAATACCGATTGGTCCATACTGTTAGGACCCACAAAGGTTCTGATGATAAGTGTTTCTCTTGTGTCACACAGAAGGAAGACTCCAGTGGAAAAGTCGGAGTTGCTTTGTCGAAGGATTTGATGGCAGTGGCTGGTGATGCATTAAAGACCAATATTACTACTCTGGGCCCTCTTGTGCTGCCCATGTCCGAGCAGTTGCTTTTCTTTGCTACCTTGATGGGGAAAAAGCTGTTTAAGATGAAGCTGAAGCCTTACATCCCAGATTTCAAATTAGCGTTTGAACATTTCTGCATTCATGCTGGGGGAAGGGCCGTGCTCGATGAATTAGAGAAAAACCTTCAATTGTCCGATTGGCACATGGAACCTTCAAGGATGACTCTCTATCGGTTTGGAAACACCTCGAGCAGCTCTCTCTGGTATGAGTTGGCATATTCGGAAGCCAAAGGAAGGATCAAGAAGGGAGACAGGACCTGGCAGATTGCCTTTGGATCTGGTTTCAAATGCAACAGTGCAGTCTGGAAAGCCCTTAAGACCATAAATCCAGCAAAGGAAAAGAGCCCATGGATTGATGAAATTCACCAATTTCCTGTTGAAGTTCCTAAGGTCTCATCTCTCTGATTCATAGGCCTTCTGCATCTGGCAAAATGTGCCGTTTGGGGTGGAACGGTAGTTAAAATCTTAGATAGCTTTCGCTTTGTCTCTTTTTCTGTTGGTTTTGTGCTTGGCCTCTAGGTGGACTATGTTGCTGCCCTTCATGGCTGTAGGAGAAACGCGCATTGCCTTTAGGTGCTAGGAATTGTCATTTGACCTCCCGTGGAATTTATTCTGGCAAGTTGCTGGCATCATTGGAGATGCCGTAGGTATGTATTTTGGCCTGGGGATCACACTGAGGACATGCTAGGCCTCTCATTTTGACTTATTTGTTGCTTCTATTGAGGGCAGTGGCGTTGAATGTGTGTTAGTTGATCTCGTTGTACGTTTCTAATTTAATCATCTTCACTCAAAACTGATGAAGAGCTGAGCATTATTGTTTGGACCTGCCAGAAAATGCTTCTTGCTTTTATTTACTTTGTTATGGATTCATATCATTGCCTTCCATTTGAAAACCTTTCAACTTTGATCATCTTGATATATAACGGACAGCCCCATAATAGAAGATTCATGCAGATTTTGTGCAGTATGTAGGATTTGGGGTGTTGAGCTGCCCTGCATCTCTGTTGTATCTAACAGCTACACACAGATTGCAATAAAATCGTGTCAAGGCAGTGTGACTCTTAGAATTGGGCAAATACATTCATTGCCACTGTCTGGGAGCTGTGTCTGCTTGTTCAATACCATAAGTTGCGCACGCTTTCTGAGCTTTCAAATTCAAATTATAACAGGTCGAGTTTAAATAGTGATTTGAACTCAACACAAACTCAATTGAATCAAGCAACATTTTCTGTACAAAGCCACACATAGAAAGAATTGCAATTGTGACACATTTTGCTTCACATAGAAACGCACGTGAGTGTATTAATATGGTACACATGCAAGAAAGACTAAAAGTATCTTTTGGAAGTCTTGAACAGAATTCCAATCAACCGTTTTTAGCCGCAGAAGATGCTATAAATAGATCTGCAAATAGACAGCCCAACCTACAATCTAACACCCCAGAGCATCTATTACTTGCCATGATACTATTGAAGTTTATTCCTTGGAGGACTTGTTGATGAGAGATTTGTGTATATGTGGGATCACCCCACCACCAGCTATGGTTCCTTTAATAAGAGTATCAAGTTCCTCATCACCGCGTATAGCCAGCTGCAGGTGCCGAGGTGTGATACGCTTCACCTTCAAATCCTTACTAGCATTGCCGGCCAACTCCAACACTTCAGCAGTTAAGTACTCTAAGATGGCCGCAGAATAGACAGCCGCCGTGGCACCCACTCTTCCATGAGCAGAGACTCGCATCTTCAGGAGTCGATGGACACGTCCAACTGGGAACTACAGGGAAGGATATTTTTTTATTATAACACTATGAAAAGATGAAATATCTCATTTTTCATTAAAAAAACTTGTGAGTGCAGGAAAAAACATACAGTAGTTGTATAGATAATGATATCTTATTGACAGATCTCTGTACAAAGTAAAAAGGTATGTCAAGAGATTAAAAAGTCTTTCAACACTTGCATGCATCCAAGTACATATACCAAACTAAATTTGCAATATAACTCATCATGCCGCGGATGATGACTTCAAATGAATAAGCACTGAAGTTACTTAAGATTCTGTAATGATGATGCTAAGAGAAACCATCAGTGCTATTCTAAAACATGCTTCTATCATATAAAACTAGAAGCATTTGAAGAAATGAATAAAAACTATAAATATTGTATGAATCCAGCAAGAAAAGCACGGCCACATGTCCACACAACGTCGTGTGAATGGCCGGTGACAACCCTCTACTTAGTACTTGCCGTAAGTCATGGTAGAAGCAAAGTTCTTATGGCTAACAACCAAAAGCAAATTTCTTTTCCTTTCAAAACTTTTCCTCTGTTATTTTTGCCTTGAAGAAGATATTCATTAATCCTGTCTTTACTAGCATCCACCCTTGTCCGCAAGCTGCCATCTTCCCTGGTGCTGCCTTCACCAAAGCAAATCAGGTTTCTAGAGCATAGTCAGAAAATGTTTTCAACATATAGTGAGTAAATTCATGCAAGTTCCCATTCTGAGACTCAAATTACATGGCCTAGCATAATTGTTCAACATCTAACCATCCATTAAGCCAATGCCATCAAAATTTGAAATATCCGCCCTAGTTAGGCTAAGTCATTCTCTTCTAGTTTACTATTTTAAATCCATTTTAACGATAACGATGCTATGTTACTATCTTTTTCTCCGGGATCAGATGTTCTAAAGAGAGCCACCAGTAACTAGACTACACTTAATCCATAACATCTCCGCAATTCCGTATTCACAACCGCAATATGCACAAAAGAGAAGCTTTATCTACAAAAGAAATAACCAAGAAAAAACAATCGCACAAGCAGAGTACATGATAGTCTACAAAGCATTCTAATACAATCCAAAGGAGAGAACAAAAAGAGATCCCCAAGAAACCCTAACCGCAGAAAAAAAATACAAATCTTCAGACCAAAAAACAAGCTGAAATAAGACGACCTATCGCTTCTAATCCCATAAAACGCACAGGTGGCAATTAACGAAAGAGTAAAACGCTTCGTAAAGCCCACAGAAAATAACCAGAACAGAGACAAGAAAAACAGTAGGCAAAACAGCAGCGATCACATAATTTGAAATAAGCAAAACAAAAACCTGAAGTCCGGCACGAGAAGAGCGAGAGATGGGCTTCTTCTTGTCCTTATCTTTGTCCTTAGACGCCAGAGTTTTCCCCGTCAACAAACCCTTTGCCCCTTTCCCCGACATGCTACTTCTTCACGCAGGTCCAAAGATTTTTCAAGAATTCACAAAGTTTCACGGTGGAAGAGGAGCCTCGGACTTGATACTCGACGGGTACTTCCCCCTCTTTCGATCGGAATATTGGTGATTTTAGTTTTAGGCCTACGGGCCAAACTTCCATAAATTCACCCTCCATTCCCATTTGGGGTCGGATCAAATTAGGAAAAGAAATCCTTAGACGGGATTGAATTCACAAAATCAGGCCCAATTCTGTGGATCCCTCTGTCGGAAAGTACCAACCCACCTATGGGCCTTTTTCTACGTTTCAACCTCAAGGGATAGGGTTGGGTCACTCGGGAGGTGATCTGTTGTACACTAAGGAACGTCATTGTGGACGTCAGCCGCGATCTACACTTCAGTTTTGAATTTTCAGCGCTTAATCGTACCGGGATCGCTACCTACCTGAGAAAATTATTCAGAAAGCAATATACTCACACGCTCCTAGAGGTGGAGAAGCTTCTTCCAACAGATTTAAAGAGGTTTACTGCGTCGTCATCCACGAAGTCAGAAATCTTGACATCATAACCCATTCACATGTAGCATCAATCTCTCTCAAGATACCTAACGTACGTTGGTAGTTAGGCGTGCTGTTTCATCTGCCAATTATATTAGCAAGTGTCCAGAAATTCATTTAAAGATTCAGAAGTTTATTCAACTCTAGAAGGTAAGACTTTAGATACGTAGATTACGTAAATTGTTAAGTAAATAATGTCAGACAGAAAACAGGATTGAGTTGAAGAGCCTAATTGAGTTCGAGTTTAATAATATTTTAAATTAAATATCATTGTTCACTTCCAACTTCATAAAATTGAAATTGAGTTGAAACAAATTCGAGTGACCTCGCTACTTCAACTCGACTCATTCAACGCTGCAAACAAGACTAGAATTTTCAAAGCTTCAAATGGATGCAATCAATTTCATGGCTTCACCCTGCAAATTAATTAATTTACAGTAACAGATTTAACCTTCCTTGCATTGCTTTATAATTAGTTTGAAACAGGAGATTATGTTTATAGTTATATATATGTGTTAGTATTTTCTGTCCTTTTATGTCGTCGTTTGCGTATTGGTTTTAGTTTTCTAGAAATGCAGAGACATGCAATGTAATGGTCAGTTGGTTTATCGGTTACTAATTCATCGGTGGCTAATGAGGGGTTGTCAATGGTCCCCAAAATGGATTTCTGGAAGGTCAATCCTTTTATATAAGAAGTTAAATATGAATATTTTAAATTTATCTGTGAATCAATATAGACACATACAATAATAAACGTCTAGGAAAATTAAATTTAATGGAAGTTAGAATTTAGTCCAATTATATATATTTATTTCTACTCGTTATAATTGATTTTGGTAAACAACGATACAAGTTAAACATCTAACCATATTATTATGAAACATTTTCCTTAGGTGAGCATTCCTTACGTACATCTGTTGTTTATTATGTATATTCTATTTCATAATTGAATTATATTGCACTTACGTTTTGTGGCTTTATAAGTTATCATCTAACAAACATAGTCAATTTTAGTCATCAAAAAATATAAATTTATAATAGTATTATAAAGAATGAGAGCAAAATTTTAAAAATTCAACCGTAGGCTGAGGAGCAAAAGGAGGAATCCGCCCGAGGAGGGGCTTGCGTCTGATTAGCTAGTTGGTGAGGATGGCTCGTTTTCTTCTCCACTCGCAGGGCTCGCATTCGCCGATGGGCGGGGAGCAGCTGACAATCAAACCGATGCCCAGCTCTATAAGGTATTCCAAGGGGGATTTTCCAGATCAAGAGTGTCATGAGTGGGATAAGGAGTTGATTCCGACTATGACAGTTCCGATGAACAGTCACTCACTTTTGACAGTTATACGATTCCAGAAGATGATCCAGAATTGGGTCAATCACGTTTATTAGAAGTGAAGTCGACGCACATCTGCCATTTCCAATTTTCTTTCTTGACTAGGACAAGATTGGCTAGCCACTCTGGATAGTCCACCTCCCGAATTCAGTTTGCCTGCAACCATACGGATTCCCTTGCTTCGTAGACAGGGTTTGTGTGAAATGAGCAGCTTAGTAGGGAAAAGAAAATTCCGTATCTCAACTCAGTAGGTCGACCCGAGTCATCGCTATAGTAAATAAAATTAGGGGATAGAATGAAAAAACAGAAAATATATATATATATATATATATATAAAGAATGAGAGAAGTGAAGGATAAATAAAAAGGGATAATTTAGTATTTTTCACTTGGTTAATTGATTGGTTAAGGTCCTAATAGTCAGGACTTCTACACAGTATAGATTTTTCATTTGCCATTGCGTAGTCGCAATGTTTGGTTTTAGAATTTTGAAGAGGAAAGTAACAATTGAGAGAAAAGCAAAGAAAATGCCAAAAATTCAAAATTCTGCATGTTGTTTGCTTTGATGTCACTTCATAAAGAAATTAAATATTTGAAAATAAGATAAAAATACAAATTTCAGTTTTTTTTTTTTTACTTTTAGAAAATACAAAAGTGAATGACAAAAATAGAAATGACTAATATTTTGCAGAGTGCAAAGAGTTAAAATAGCTTTCCTCTCAAATTTTTTTCACACTATTTAATGAGGAAATGATTTTTTTTTTTTTAATTAAGTAACATTTCCTTTCAATTTTTCTTTTTCTTGATATTTTTTATTAAACAAATGACTAAAATTATTTTTCCACACATTTTCTTTTCATTTTCCCTCCTGAATCATGAACCAATTACATAGTGCAAGTGAAATAAACCTGGCTTTAGATTTCAATTGTGTTGCATGCAATAATTATTTCCGTCCTGGTCGAAAGTGTCCAAAGCAACCAAGTTAACAATTCATGTGAAAACTTTAACTTCACACCTAGGCGTGGTCGGGGCTCCAGACCCGGTGGTTTCGATTCTAGAATCGTCGGTTTTGGTTCCAAAAAACTAAAGGTTCAGAACTTGATGATCATGTAAGGTAGTTTTGGTATAAAATTTTAAAAAATATGAAGTAAAAAATAAGTGATCCAAATACTACATATAATATTATATATTTTTTTTATTTTTTGATAGTTTTGGAATTGAAATCAAGTTGAGGCTCCGGTTTTGTTTCTATTTTTTGAGAATGAAAATCGAAACTATTATGGATGATTCCAGTTCCACGGTTCAAGTCTCGATTCCGATTCCAATTCTAACATGGTTTGATCTGTTCTAATTTCCAATTCTAAACGGAACCTTTGTAATACCTATTCACACCTCAGCGAAGAGTTTAAATATAAGGAAAGTGACAATTGAGTCGGCACCTCTATTATTCTGTACTGCTACGTATATGGAGCTTTGACTTGAAGCCCTAATCCCGTTATTCTCTTATTTCTTTGCTTTTATTTTTTATTTGTACTCAATCATACGAGAGAGGATTTTGACATGTACCAGCATTTTCAAAGTTAATGTGTTGTTAATTATAATTATTGTTTTTATTAATGACATTTATTATTTAATTTTATAAAAAATTTTAAATTTTTTAATTGTTTTAGAACTTAACAATTGTACAAATGCAAACATAAAATATTTTATATTACAAGAGTATATTAAAACCTCAGTTTATTTTAATTTTTTTATTTATTAACAGTTGTAGTTAATTATTACCAACTCATATCATGCAAGTCAAACATATGATCTTAATGAATAAATAATTTTGGTACATTAACTTCACTAATAAAGTAAAAAATTTTAGATTTTTATATATTAATTGAGAAAATACACTTTGATATATAGGGAAAAAATTGATAAAAAAAGAAAATAAGATACTAATTAATCAACACCAAATTAAAACTTATTTTAAAACTCAATTCATAGGTAAAATTAATAAAAATAAAATCATAAATGTAAATTAAAATCGTCAATTAATTATAATCACTAATTTATTAAGTAACACAAAAAACCAAAGCAGAAATGAAAAATTAAGAAAAAAAAAAAAATGGCACCCCAAACAACGTTTCGGGTGCAGGTTTGAATAGACTACATAGAACGTTTGACTTGACCTGCCCTAATAACTTTATTCTCTTATTTCTTTGCTTTTTCTTTTTATTCTTCTTCTAGAGATATGTGCTGTATTATTGGGCTGTATCGATCACGGAAGAGTGGGGCTCCATTTTGTTCCTGTGCATGCAGGGTTCCCATTCCCTTTCGTCCTTCACTTTCTAGAACGCCATACATCGGTCAAGCTTCCATTGTCACACCTTTAAATCTGCGCCGCCAAATGAGGTAAGGTGCGATGCAACTTTTTTGATAAAATTGCTGACTAAGTTTAAATAGATCAAGTTGTCTTTGTTTTAAAATTTTAATAATGCTTTTGGGTCTTTGATTTCGAAAATTGTACTTAATCTCTTCTGTCTTCATGTCTCCGCCGATACGTAGTAGAAATATATACTTATATATTCCTTACATGATACGAAAAAAAAAACACACACACACACACACACATAACAAATTTATGTTAATGGAATGAAAGGCGTGATAGAAGATATCATCAACCCGTTTAAAATAACAATTTAAATAAATTTTTATTATATACGGATGGAGCTTAAAATTTAATTATTTAAAGATTATTAAGTTTTTTATATTTAGATTTGTATTATTAGTTATATATACTGAAAATTGAGAAGGAAAAAGAAAAGATAAAATTGAGGCTATGTTTGGTTCTTTATTTTTTATTATTAATCACCATATAAAAAATTTTTATAAAATAAATATCTTATTTTATAAATTTTATTTAAGTTTCAATTCAAATTCAAAATTTTCTATTGACGTGTACATATATATTTTTTATAAACTTATATATTAAAATATCACACTGTTTAATTATTATTTTATATTAAATATAAATCATCAAAAATTTACTATCCACCATAATTTGGAACCGAACATAGCCTGGGCCGCCTTCTAAGAATTTTCAAATCAAAATCCAAATTTTAGTAAAACGGTTGTAGAAATTCAAAATTGGAGGACATAGAGCCACGTGGAATACGAAGTCTTGCGGGTCCTACACGGAAGAAGCACATGGTTGACGAATCAAACACACGCGGCTTCCATGATTATGAGCACACAGAACATGGACGGTATTGGCAACAATCCAATCAATATGAGGGCTAAAAGGATGTAAAATATCTTTTAAATTATTGTGTGTGTGTGTGTGTGTGTGTATACACTTGCCATTTTGTGAATTTTTACTTGATTATTTTTAATTGCTTAATTATCTATCTCGTCCTGTGGATAAGAAGGCTCGTCGTGTCTTCTCATGCAAAGAAAAACTGGCTTTCGAATTAAAAAGAAGCACTTCAAAGGAGAGATTGGTACACCAGAAAAGAAGAAATAAGTACTCACATGTATTGATACACACGCCCCTTTTTCCCAAAGTTCTCTAAGAATTGATTGACAATCGAGTTCGCCCAATCGAGTTCAAAGCCTGCAGATAGAAACGATTCACTTGTTAGTTTCAAAATTATATATATAATTAATTGTCCATTCTTTTAGACAGCCCAACACATCTTTTTTTAAGTTATCTGTTTATCAACCATTGGCCGATCACAATGTTTGTTTTCACTTTTTCATCTTTAAAACACATACTAAAATTATTACAATTTTTAAATTTTAATTACCACTCTTGTTTAAAAAAAAAAAAAACATATGAAAAAATAAAAACAAACATATGTAATTTGTGTAGCAAGCATAATATAGACAAGCCCATTAGTGCAAAGGATATGTATGGCTCATCTAATAAGCCTTTCTTATATTGTCATATTAGCGTTGAAGGACAATAGTTAGCAGACAAGATTTGGCAGGCAAGTTCTATCCAGTCTTTTTTCTTCGGCGTTCTTCACACGTTTTCATGGAAGACTTGGTCAATTACTAACGGGCAGAAACGTTTCAACTTCCCCCACCAAAATTAAATAACAACTTTTACGCGCGCGCGTGGGAGTAGTATACGGATACTCACTCTTGAAACTCAACGTTGAAGTAAGAAACGGAAGGATCGACAATTGTCTGGAAAGCTGTATTAGACAAGACGAGGCTGGATCCCTCTCTGGAGGGCCGGGAGACCGAGGTTTGGGCCCGGTCCACAATCTTGACCTGGATAGTCTGCCCCGGAACGCAGCTGTTCGGCTCGGCGGCGCTGATGCACCGCACCAGGTACTGCCGTCCGCAGGCGGCGCCATTGTCCCATATCCCTTCTCCTGCGGCGGCGAAGAGGTTGCTCGTCGGGAACTGGGATAAGTCGTTGCCGTAGCACGCGGAGGCTGCAGAAATCAACAGAAACTGAAATGTTGCGATCTCTCGTTGCAAATGATTATGGTTTCTTCTGAAGATTAATTAATTTGGGTGCATCTTTGTGGGAACTTACGCGTGTACGGAGGAACATACTCGCTGGCGGTGCCAATGTCAGCTTCCGAGTACGGAATGTGCAGACCGACGAGGAAGACGAGCCATAACAGTGGGAATAATTCTGGCTTTAACATCGTGGATTGATAGCAAGAAATTGATGGGGAAATACTCGGCCTTGATATATTTACAAGAAAGATTCTGTCACGCACGTGGAATGGACGAATTACAGCATATCATAAGTCCTTTATATCGAGTAGGCGGGTCAGTGGACGTATATGGATACGGATACAGATGTCTACATTTTTCAGGTCCAGCTTAATTAGGTGTGAGAACTGGTTTAACAAAAACTGGGCCCATCGTAGATCAGTGCAAAAAATAGTCTGTTAAAATACAAGTAAAATCGTAGTTAAATTACGAAATTTGATGAACCAATCACAATTAAATAGTTTAAATTAAAAATAAATAAATTTTCGAATTTTAATTATTCTTTCTTAATTTAATTTCTATTGTATCATAATTTATCTTTAATTTGTTCTTTTTGTTAAATAAATGTTCATAAATTATCTCTTAAGATGTTTAATAATTTTTTATTTAAACACTTATTAGATATATAAGACATTACAATTCTATTATATTTTGATAAAATATTTTAATAAATTTTTTTTCGTATATTTTTACATTTATTTGTTGAATTAATATTTATTGTTTTTTTATTTATGGTATTTTAGAGTATTAGTGCAATAAATTTAATTATTAATAGTAATTAAAAATATTTCAAATTATATTCAAGTATTTTTTAATATTTTCTATTTTTTGCATATTTAATATATTAATAAATATTTATAAAATAAAATATTACATCATCCGCTTCGGCTCAAGTTGAATCAGTAATCATTCAATTGATAAATCTGTGATTGGATGATTGCCTAATTTTCAAAGCACTGGCGGGGACATGCACATTATAAATGTTTCATATTTTTTATTAAAAAAGTAAGAAATATTTATTTATTATGTAGAGTATGAATATGCCTCGGTTATTTGTGGATTGTCAAAGAAAGGCTTTGTTTTGAACACAATTTTCAATATCAATGTTCTATTAAATTTTACACAAATAAACATATAGTTAATAAAATTTTTATTTAAATTTAAATTTAATTTTTTTTCTTTTATATATATTATTAACTAATTAAATTTTTTTTTCATATATAACTAATTCTTTATTTTTTAATTATTAAACTTCTTTACAACAAAATCAGTACACACTTATACGTTTATATTTTTATGTATTTAAAATTTAAAAATAATAATTATTTAAATATATTATTACATTATTTAATTATTATTATATATTTAATATTTAAATTTAAATAAATTAAAATTTTCATGTTTTCAAAATTTTACGATTAAACATATTATTTATCCAACGCTACTCCAGATTGTCACGGCATGTCACATGATTTATTAGCAAGCACAGCGTAATTAATTGACCAGTCAAATATTGTTCACAGCTGATTATTGCTAATCAATTTCAGATCATGCAACACTATTGATTACAATTAAGAAATCAAAGTCAACGAATAAATATATGCCTGTCAGGGGAGTAATTTTCGAAACACTAAAAGTTGAACTAACAAACGGTGGTTGGCCACCTCTACGCCAACCTTGTATTTTTATTTTATTTTATTTTTTATTTTTTGTCAACTCTACTGCAATCATCACGTAAAAAATTCCAATTAGTACCTCCAACAAAGCCGATGGGAAGAAGAGCAAGAATTTTTTTATTTAATCTATGAAAAAAGTTTATTAGAAAGAATCGTTGAGCAGATTGTCATATTAATAAATTCATGTCAATTCAAATTAGTAATGATCCCACAAATTAATAAATAGTATACACACCACTAATTAGGTCCCGACTGGATAAATCGAGTTTTCGGTTTTGAAATATAATATCGGCTGCCGTTTTCTCACACGCTTACAGATAAGTAACGGAATTAATATTCGGAAATTGCTATGAAAAACGAGGATCTGTATCGAGAAATCAGTTGGCCGAGTTTGGCCTCTTTCCATTGTATACTTGCGAGAGTGGTCCGTGTGAGTACAAGAAAGTAAAGCAGGAGGACATCACGGGCCAATTAACAACGGGCGCTCATGGTGGATGCCCAAATTCAGTGGGAATCCCTAGGTGGCGCCTCTCAATTCGGGGCCACAATTGCGGGAACCTTTAGGCTATGTTTGGAACCCAACTTTCACTTCATAATATCTTATCTAATTTTATATTTTCAAATATACAATTCCCCCAAAATTTTCTTGTAAATTCATATTTAATTTTTCTCTTTTATATATATATATATATATAAATAACTAATTATTATTCGATTATTACACTTACTTACAATTAAATCAACACTTATATTTATACATGATTAAAAACTAAAAATTATCTCTATGTAATATCGCAATATTCAATCACTATCTTGTATTTTATACATTCACTTAAATTAATGAAAATTTTCAAAATATAAAAAATTTGACGATCGAATATATTATTCGCAATTTCTATCAAATATCATCTCCACCGACAACCGCTTCCAACAAACAAAACCTCCGAGAACAAGTCAAGAAGTGAACGTCAACATCTCCAGGCCATAGAGTGGGGCGCCATACATGTGCAGAGTCTTAAAGAAATTAAGAAAATGGCTTGGTAAGGTTTGAAGAAATTGTGGGCGTCCACCAGAAGCTCTGGAATCACAATAACGGTCGACCAATGTTTTCTTAGCCGAAAAATTTATTGGATTGGATTCTTGATCCGATCAATTAAACTGTTACAAAAATTAATTATTTTAATTATATATTATTATAAAAATAATTTATAAAATAAATTTTAGATGTAATGTTAAAAATTAAATAATTCAATTAAAATAAAATTTTATTACATAAATTAAATTAAAAAATATATTAAATTCAAAATGATTAAAAGTACAAAATTAAAAAAATAGTTTTGAAAAATAAACAGATTAATTAATATGACCCATTTTAATTTTAAGATACAATAATTCAATTTTTAAAATATTGATTAGAAAAATAAAAAAGATAAAAATTACTAAAAAAAAGTCAAAATAAAAATTGTATACTTAACTAATATTAAGGAGTTGTAAATGTAATAAAATTTTGAAAAAAAGTCTGAAAATTTATTTTGTAATTTTTTCAAAAAAAATTTCTAAAAATTTCTTTTTTAAAAAATTTTTTTAGATAAAACCGTTTAACCTGTTTTTAGTCGATTTTTTACTGATTTTAACCGGTTTACACCGGTTTTAACCAGTTTCTGACCGGTTCTCACCGATTCTATACATTTTTTATTTTTATACCTTAATCGGACTAGAAAACCAATCGGTTCCGGTTGAACCAGTCGATCCGATCCAATTTTTAAAACACTGATGTCAATCAACCAAACACGGTAGCAAAGAACAGGAGATTAGCATTTGCATGAAAGAAATGTTACCTGTATCTGCATGCTTCGATGGAATTTATTTACACATAAGATGTATAATTATTTTTATTTTTTTTGTTTGCCTTAAATTAAGGAGACATTGATGGGGTGCAATGAGTGATGAATAAGCTAAGACTTCACCTTATAATATATCAAACGCTCCTAAGATGTCAAGGAAAAACTAGCTGTCGACAATTTTCTACCATGGAATGTGGTGTAAAAGATTGAAATACATCTCTGGATTGTTATTCTGATAATAAAGGCCCACAAATTAACCAGGAAATTAATTGACATTACTTTCAATTAGATGATTTCTTGGCGTGTACAGATCACTTAGACGTGTTGATTTTTAGTTCCCTTTGCATCCAAGCCTAGACCACAGGAATTCGGGAATATGTTTTCTTTTTTGAAAAATAGCAACACTCATATCGGATTTTTCTAGAAAATGTGTTCCAACTTTACTTTTTTCCCCTTTTCTTTTTCCATTTCTTGTTTAAATATATCCACCGTTTCACCTTGCTTGCCTCATAAACTCAATTTGCTCACTCTACGTAAGGGATGGACAAAAGGTGCAAGCTACTCGGGTAACAGGACACTTCACATGATGTGTGTCTTTATTTTACAACCAAATAACAACATTATATATATAGATATAGATACAGTAGACATTTATTCACGTGCTTAAAGGAAACTTCCCCATTTTTACGTCAAAATATAATTGATCTTAGTATTGGGAATTAGAGTAATTAATGATATTACGATTTCCAAAAGGAAATTAGCAACATTGGATTTCCATGATTGCAATGGTATATCATAGTTATTGATTTCAACTTGATGGCAAGCTTGGATGCCAATAAATAGATATCATCCCTAACACGCAACATACTAGCTGCTAGACATATACACTATTTAGCGTATTTTGTAGAGTTATTGAGTGTTTCGTAGGTGTTTTGTGGAATATTGGTTGTATTTGAAGTGTAAACTCAAGTCACTAATTTTTTTGTATCGTTATTTATTCAATGAAACATTTGTTCTTTCTTCACCTGTAGACGCAGGTTTCTAAACCGAATCACGTAAATTTGTGTCACATCTTCTTCTTTCATTACCTTATTATTTTTGTTACTATTATTTGTATAACAATTATCCTAATACGTAACAAACTGGTATCAGAGCCAATTTCAAAAATTTAATAATTGGTTCACAACGGTGACAAAGTTTGAGATTGAAAAATTTAACTGTTATTCAATCTTTGCCATTTAGTGAATGAAGATGTATGCATCTTGGTTCAACACGGGTGTTATAGGACTATTCTACGGAAGTAAAAGAGGCATCCATCACTTATAGAGTAACAAAGGACTGATCTCGATGAGAAGGCTATGTCAACAATTCAGTTATATTTGTCCAATCAAGTTTTAAAAGAAATTGTCAAAGAGAAGACTACTACTAACTTGTAAGCCAAATTTGAGTCACTATACATGAAGAAATCCCTCACCAACAAGCTCCATAAAAAGCTTTAGTCCTACAGTTTTCACATGGAGGAAGGCACATCTACTAAAACTCACATTGGCACTTATACTTCCATTATTTTGGTTTAGAAAATGTGGATATTGAGATTGATGATGAAGATCAAACTCTAAAATTGTTGAGAGACACGTTTTTTTTGTAAGACAAAGGTATCTTTAGAAGATTTTAATCTGCAATCTTGTTTATAGATTTAATAGATATTGAGTTGTCAGGAGGTAATATTAGTGGTAAAAGTGATAATTCGACAAAGAAATTATCTATAAGGGGAAGAACAAAAGAGAAGGGCTCGAGTAGCAACACGTCAAAGTCAAAATACAAAAATTTAACTCGTAACTATTGTTATAAAAAGGGGTACATAAAGACTAACTGTTTAAGTTGAAAAGGAAGCAATCTTCGGATGATAAGTCACATAAATTTGGCAAAGCTAGCATTATTGTAGAAGAGTTTTGAAATGAATCTTCTTTAAGCTTCTAATGATATAAATTGTCAATCAAAAGATGAATATATTATGGATTCTGAACGTTCCTATCAAATGTGTCCCAATCAGGACGGGTTTTTAACATATGAACCAGTTGCAAGTGGAGCCATATTGATGGACAATAACGCTACTTTTGAAGTTAATGGCAAATGGTCAGTCTAAATCAAGATGCATGATGGCATAGTACAAACTTTGACAGATGTTTATCATGTTCTTGACTTAAAAAAGAATCTTATCTCTTTAGGCACTTTCGATGTAAATGGGTGCAGATATTTAGTTGAAGGTAGAGTTTTGAAGATGACTAAAAGTGCTCTGGTAGTAATGAAAGCTATGAAATCTGGAAACCCATATGTATTAAAAGAATTCACTATTACATGTGATGTTGCAACATCTCTAAATTGTAGCATATGAAGCTGGATCCCATGAGTGAAAGAGGGATGACATTGTTGAGTAAGAGTGGTTTGTTGTGTGAACAAACTACGGGAGTTTTATGAATACTGTATCATCGAAAAGTAAAGGCATATAAAGCTTAGCTCAGTTGCTCACGTGACCAAAGGTACCCTAGATTACAGCTTAGCTCAGCTACTCACATGACCAAAGGTACCCTAGATTACAGCCATTCAAATCTATAGGGTCCTTCTCATGTTCCTTTTGAAGGTGGTTCTAGATTTATGCTGATTTTTTGGGTTTACTTTCTGAAGCACAAAAATTAAGTTTTTCACTACCTTTAAACAGTGGAAGACTTTGATTGAATAGTAGATAGGAAAACAAATTAAACAATTTGAAATAGATAATGATTTGGAATTTTGTAGCGGTGAATTCAACCAATTCTACAAAAATGAGGGCATAGTACAACGTCGGACTATTATGTACAGCCCTCAACAAATGGTGTTACAGAGTAAATGAATAGGACCATTACTGAGAAAGCTCGGTATTTAGTAAAAGTTGCATCCATGGCATGCCACTTAATAAATCAATCTCCATCAATTCCACTTGATAGCAAGATTCTTGAAGAAATATGGTTTGGTAACCTTGTTGACTATTCTAATTTAAAAATATTCGGTTGTTCTACTTATATAAATGTAAATGATAGTAAATTGGAGCAACGTGCCAAGAAATGTATTTTTCTTGGGTTTCCATTTGTTGTGAAAGGTTACAAGTTGTGGTGCCCTGAGACAAATAAAACTATTATTAGCAGAAATGTTACTTTTGATGAGCATTCATTGTTAGATTTCAAGTTAGAATCCTCTATCCTTTATCCTATTAATGCAATGGAAAGCACTTCAAGAAAAGTAAATATAGAAGTAGCTAGTTCTTCCATTCAATCAAATAATTCTTTAGAAACCTCTCTATTGAGCCTACACCAAGTTCAAGTCGAGGTGAGCAAATACCTTAAGAAATTCCTTATAGCATGGTAAAGGGAAAAAGCAAAAGAGAAATTAGAAGGTCATCGTGATATGCAAATTATGCAACATGAATGTCTTTTGCCTTATCAGCAACGAATGAAATCAATGGAGTTGATAAACTATCCACATTCAATGAAGCTATTTTTAGTGTTAATTCTAACAATTGGATGGTAGCTATGCAAGAAGAAATGATGTCTTTAAACAAGGAACAACACTTAGGAATTAGTCCAGCCTCTAAAAGGAAAAAAAAATTATTGGTTGCAAATAGGTCTTCAAGAAGAAAAAGTTTTCTCCAAAATTTGATGGTGTTAAATATAAAGCACGCTTGGTTGCTAAAGGATACAATTAATTGCCAAGTATAGATTTTAATAATGTTTTCTCACCTGTGGTAAAATACTATTTTATTTGAATTTTGCTGGCATTAGTAGCCATGTTTGATTTGGAATTGGAGCAATTAGATGTAAAAATTGCTTTTCTACATGCTGATTTAAAAGAGCAAATTTATATAAAGCAACTAGAGGAGTTTATTGTTGAAGGCAACAAAGACCATGTTTACTTGTTAACAAAATCACTCTATGGTTTAAAACAATCACCCAGACAATGGTACAAACGATTTGATTCATTCATGACCACTCACGGCTATTCAAGAAGTGGGCATGATAACCATCTCAATTTCAAAAAATTATCGAATGGATCATTTGTTTATTTGCTCTTATATGTGGATGATATGCTTATTGTTTCAAGAACAATGTTTGAAGTCGACAAATTAAAGTTTTTATTGAGTGATGAATTTAAGATGAAAATTTTGGGAGCAGTAAAGAAAATTCATGGAATGGAGATTCAAAAATATAAGGTGGGAAAATTATTTTTGACTTAGGAAAATTACATTGAAAAAGTCTTGGAGTGTTTTGGAATGAAAGACTCTAAACTCATAAGTACTCCACTCGCTACTCATTTCAAGCTTTCTTCTGCCTTATCTCCTAAAACTAATGAGGAATTTGATTACATGGCAAATATTCCTTATGCAAGCATGGTTGGTAACTTGATGTATTTCATGGTATGGCACCTATCTTGACATTTCACATGGGGCTAGTGTTATCAGTAAATATATGGCTAATCCTGGTAAAGTACATTAGCAAGTTGTGAAATGGATTCTTAAATATCTACAAGGTTTAGTTCACAGTTGTTTGGAATTAGGTAAAAATTCTAGAAGCTTGGTTGGTTTTATTGATTCAAACTATGCTGGTGATCTTGATAAAAGGAGATCACTTACAAGATTTAAATTCATTTTGGGTGATTGTGCTATTAGTTGAAAGTCAACTTTATAAATTACAATTGCTGGGTCTATTATAGAGACAAAGTGTATGGTAGTAACTAAGGCAATCAAGGACGCCATTTGGTTACAAGGCTTGTATGGTGAGCTCAACTTGAATTTAAAGCTAGAGTTGCCTTTTGTCATAGTCAACGTGCAATATATTTGACTAAAGATCATGGAAAGACAAAGCAAATTGATATCCAGTATTATTTTGTGTGAGATGTAATTTCTCAAAAAAACATTATAGTAAAAAATATTCACACTAAAAACAATCCAGCTAATATATTGACAAAATCTCTTAGAGTGGCCAAGTTCAAACATAACTTGGTTTAAACTGGCATTCACCACACCTAAGGGCTATTGTAAGGGTTATATGGATAAAGTTTAACAAAGATTTGTTGTTAGTTAAAGTAAAGGTGGAGAATTGTCGTAAGTGGTTTTTGACTTAGTCAATAGAAATTAGAGTAATTAATGATGTTATAATGACAACATGATTTCCAAAAGGAAATTAGCACCATTGTATTTTGCATGATTCCAATGGTGCATCTTGACCATTAATTTCAATTTATTGGCCAAGTTCATTTGACATCCAAGAAACAAAATAAATATCATTCCTAACACATCACATACTAGTCACATCGATATATACATTATTTAGTGTATTCTGTAAAGTTATTGAGTGCGTTTAGTAAACCATATTTGTATGTATTTTGTGGAACATCGGAGAATTTGAAGTGTGAGTTCCAATAACTAATTTTCATGTAATTATTATTTCTCTAATAAAACTTTTGCTCTTTCTTCACCTGTGGATGCAAGTTTTTAATTCGAAAATTTGTGTGTTTAATTATCTTCTTCCCTTATCTTGTTATTTTTGTTACTATTATTTATATAACAACTATCTCAATACCTAACATCAAAACTAGATATTGGTTCATCTAATACTACAATCTTACAGAAGTAGTTGGTTGGTACTTCTGATGTTAAATTTCTTCACACCAAAACCCAAGTAACTACAAGAATATGTTTCCTATGAAAGATCACTAATACCAACTCTCAAATTGCTATTTCAACCAAAAAAAGACACGAAAAAAAAAAGAAGAAAGTTCTCGCACGCTTGAACACAACATGCCCAAATATGTTGATACTTTCACTTTGCTCGAGTCATAACCTCAATTTGCATACTCGACACGGGGAAAACTGATCCATACTCTAGGTGCTCATTACATATACGACGATGATAAAGATACTTCACATTAATTCACTCGAAGACGATCATTACAATGTAACAAGTAGCTTTGATCTTAAGTCCAACCAAATAAGAACATTGAGGGACCGTAGATCATCGTGAACTTCATTCAATTTCCAGCCCCAGGATTTTGCTCCGTTGTTACTTCAAAATTTAATTGCTTTTTGTACTAAGCTAGAAGCCTTGAGAGGCAGGCATGGGAGCCTTTAGAAAAGTTCCACAAATATGTTTTGATATTAACTTATTGATGAGCTGGTTTTGATTCCTCTTATAACATTCATCATGTAACAAAAAAATATACAAATAAAAATAATATACTTTGTATTGCATAGAAAATGTCTTTCTTAAAATAATGTATTTCAACATTATTTAATAAAATAATTAATAAAAAAGTTATGAAATAATTTCAATTAAATCTATCCAACATAAAATATTAACATATTAATGATAAATTATGTTTATTTATATACTTTTTGTTACATAATAAATTATTTTTATTTATCTATTTTAACAAATACACAAATAAAAGAATAGTTGAAAGGATAGCACTACACTACTTTTGTGAATACAAATCACGAAAATAATTTTTTTTATTTTTATTTTTACAATTTCTGAATTGGGTTACTTTGATAAATGAATTTAAAATTGAGATATTTTGAAAAATGAGAAAAAAAATTGGTACAAGTTGAGAAAAAACCCTAGCTAGTATATAATATTAATTAAATTATGGTTGAAATTTTCATGACGTGAAGTTGATTCGTATGCGGAGAAGATGAAGGGAAGTTGGATTGTACTGGGTGGTGCCACCTTCCTTGTGTGGCTATATACTATTTCTTTTATATGAATGAATCGAATGGGTTCTAAAGTAGGCCCCAAGCTAGAATGGCTCAAAAACATAGTTTTCAACCCCTAGATTGAAATTTTGGCTGCTTGCCTATTTATATGTACGAACTTGGAAATTTTATGGGAGAATACTAGTTTCAATGCTTCATATTATACTCCAATTTTGCAGAATTTTCATTGTTTCGGAATAATGGTTGGTACTTTTCTAGTGCAAGGAAGAACAGGACAAGAATATTGTGGATTTAAAGCTACTATAGCAACCACTATTTCTTTAGTTTGCAAATTGACCAAGTACCAAACATGAGCTAAATTTGATTAATTCTTAAAAATTCACATGTTTGGTATAAACAGACCTAACCAATTATTGCAGCTTCTAGAACAGCTTATCAATCAAAAATAATCTTAAACTCTTATTTCTGAAAAATGAAAAAGAACCAAAAATTGAAACTAGTTAACTTTGTGGAGTAATTAATGGCCTACTGGAGCAGATATTAATAGAACGTTTTGTGCCCTATTTTACAGAAGTTCCCAGAAAGAAAATCATATGCAGCAAGGTAGAAATCCTCCTGTATTTTGTGACCCATGTATTCCTCCTGGCCAATAAATTTTCAAGAAATCCTCTGGCTTTGTTTGGATATGCTAATTAAAACTTAAAAAGATAGTAAAAATTAGAGAGAAAGAGATAAAAAAAAAAAAAAAATGTTACAACGAGAGAAAGTTTGATCACGTCACAAATTTCCTCTCTGTTGCGCAAGAATCTAAACTGGGTCTGAACCAAAAACCAATTAGATTGTCTTGCATTATTTTCTTATTTTGGATTTAAATCTTGAAAGTGTAAAATTAATGAGGCACTAGTCCTTTTTTACTAGTTACTTTGTGTAATGGCTTCTTGGGAGACGTTTGGTATTCTGGTTTTCGTTTGGCCATGTTTGTCTGTAAATTAATAATTATCTGAATTATAGCATTTGTTATGCTAAGTATCTTTGTATAATTAATCTCCTATTATTCCTTGAAATGTTTGTTCGTCTGAATATTTTGAAGAACTTAGGCGTGGAAACATATAAACAGTACAAACGCAACAGAAAGAAATATTTGAAAAGGATTATTTTGATTTATAGATTTTGATGGGATTGTAATATTGAAAAATTGACTTACCAACGTTGCCTTTATCACTCTTTGGTTAGCCTCTTTCCTCAAAGTTTCAAGATTCAGTTAGACTTCTTGTATGGACTGCTTTTACATAATGCCAACACATTCATTTGGTTTTCTTTAATGAAAAAGAACCAGATCACTGCAACACCGTTGAATCTAGCTACTTGGTTATAATCGACACCAATTGTACCTATAATCGTAATTTTACTTTTAATAATATGTATTTGATGCAAGATGTCATTTACACACACAAATGCATGCACGCATGTTTCTTCAGCAGTGAAGCAGCTTTCAGTAGTTTAGTGTTATATCAGTATTCTTTATTCATGCTTTTTTCCTGGTGGAGAACGTGACTGGATTGATCATTCATACATTTTTGTTATGGTGACATTTTAAATAATTGGTTGAATACAATCACCTATCATATTTGTAATGTTGAAATTGAAATTAGGAGAAGGCAAGGTATAGGCACAATTGTGACCTCGAAATTGTTGCTATATGATTTGACTTCCAAAAGGCATAAATTTCGAAAGTGCTAAACAAATTTGCAATGTCTTGGTTGCAATAAATAAATGATGATTTAATTAGTGAGAGAAAAACAACTTATTGTTGGTTGTTGACTTAGGAGGGATGTCTTAATATGCCAATTCAAAGGAGGTTATTTTTATTTAACTATCTGTGCTATATATTGAGTTAAAAAATTTGGTTACACAATAAAATTAAGAAAAGTTGGTCAATGGGCATAAAATTATTTAAATACACTTAATTCTTTGCAAATTAACTTTTCTCCTTATAAGGTTCATTCTTTGGTGGTAATTTTTTATATTTTTATGTTTTTTTATTCTTTTTTAATGTTAAATTCTATACTATGCATTAATACTAAAAACATAATTTTGGGTTGTTATATATTAAATTACTATAATACTCATTTTTTTAATCTTCTATGCATTCTCTTTTGATATAATTCTATTGTTTTTTCTTATATATGTTTTTGATAACATTCAACTCGCTCTTTTTATCTTTTTGTTTTTTAATTTTTAATATACTCTAAATTTTCAATAAATACTGTTTTTTCATAAAATTTAATGAATAAAATATTATAATTTATATTAAACTTTGTACACACACATTACTAGCTAGTACTATATTATTAAACTAATAAGATTTTTTGTTGCTCGAAATCAAATTATATAACTATCCTTTTCTAAATTTTTAAAATTTTTTCTATTATTTCTCACTTTTTTTAACTTATTATTATTTATTTTTGTTGTCTTTCAGATTTTTTCTCTTTCAAACCCTTTTGAGCTTTCTTTGTTTTCTCATTTTAAATATTTTTTATACTTTTAATTCTAAATATTTTTATTTTTATTATTTATAATAAAAAACTTATATTTTATAAATAAATTTGTATACACATAAATTGTACGGATATTACTAATATAATTAAATATCAAATCTCGCTCACTGCGTTGGAATTGGTTATCAATTTGAGTTGCAACTCGTTCAATATGACTACAATTTTATGAGTCAATGCGTTGTCATTAAATTTTGGTAATCAACTATTTCATGTGAAAAGTGCAAATCAAATAGAAATTTCTTAAAATGCATCCCTTAATAAATATGTTTATACTATTTAATAACTATTTTTAGTTTTAAATATAAATGAATTAAAATGCCTTTAATTTTTCCTTTCGATTACTCTAATTCCTCTCTCTTTTAAAATTTAGTTCCTTCTTTTCCCATCGTTTTTATTACCTCTAATTTTCTTCTATTTTTTTAAAAAATCTATACCTTATATTTTGGCTTTTCCTCCTATAATACCTAACTTTTGTCATTTTGACATATCTCTTAGAATGTCCCTATTAATAATTCTATGTATGCTATTTAATAACTATTTTTGATTTTAAATATAAATGAATTAAAATACCTTTAATTTTGTCTCTTCATTACCAATTTTACTTTTTATTGAACTGCTAGAAAACGTAATAACTTTCCATTTATTGTCATTAATGAAATTATATAATTTTTTGTAAACATGCACACATAGAGTATGTAAGTTTTATTGGTTACACAGAAACGATCAATAAATTTTCAATTCAAGAACCAAGAAGTTTATAAATTAAACTTCCAAGTCAGAAAGAAAATATATGAAACTAAGATTCTAATGAGCGGCCATCGTCGGACAGCGACGAAGGACTTTTGAGCCATATTTATGTTTTTCAGACAAGATAGATAATGATAACAACTAGTAATGATCGTACACATTCTATGTGCGTAAAATTTAAATAAAAATTAATTATTAATGTAATAAAATTTTATAGTAATTTATGATAGATAATGTGTAAATATCGAGCCTATATGATCTCAACTTTAATACAAATACAAAAGATTTACAGCATGATTTTTCTAAGAGAATTCAGACCCAAAATCACGCGAAAGATAATATTTTGTATTTTAATTTTATTATAAAATATAGGCGTGAATGTGTGTGAAATATAAATAATTTTAATGTCTTGACACTCAAGAATATATCAATGTAGGATTAAAAATAAAAGTCATTAACTCTTTATTCAAATTTGAAAAGAAATATAATGAGTTAGTACATATTATTTAATTAATTAAGATAGTAGGAAAATATTTATTAAAATATTAAAAGACCAAAAAGAAGTTGTTGAGATGAACTCATAACAATATGGTGTGTGTGCGTATGGCTCAATGGTTTCCACCCAATTCTACACGTAAGAAAGTGCAATTGGCTAAGTGAGTGAGTGTTTAGAAAATAAGAAAATTAAAAGTGTAGATTCATAGGCAACAAATTTCTGCAGTTAGGCGTATGTAATTAAACGTATGATGACAGTGATCTCCTACTACATTTTCAAGATTTACATGACTTATATAACGTATTAAACCAGATTCATCCAATACGTGCTACTACAATTTTAGAATTTTCAAACTTAGACAAAGAAGTAATTAAGACTTCTTTAGATATTTTTGACTACAAAACAAAAAAAATAAGAGATTTAAAATTTATAAACTTCTTAAAAATAAATTGATTTTCCCCAACTTATTTTCAAACTTCTAATAAGTTACTTCTTTATATATATATTAAAAATGACATAAATATATTAAGTTATATTATGTTAATGGTTTTTAATTTATTCTTATTATTATTTTACTAAAAAAATATAACTAACTATCATTATAAATTTATATAAAATCTTATAAGAAATCTCTATCCAAACACTTCATTAGCTTATCAGCTTATCTTAAAAATAAAATGCATGAACTTAATTTTAAACTTTAAGAACATCTTACAAGCTATATGATCTTATTAGTTTTTTTAAATAAGTTTAACCAAACACCCTCTAAACTTATTTAATATAAAGTTTGTGAGATATTACACTTGTTTTCAAAAAATAAATTCAAGTGGTGGGGTATAATGACATCATAAACAAAAGTTACAAAATATCAGTAATTTCAATTATGTTGTATTAATATATATTAATAAGTTATGCCCCCATTTTTCATTTGCGTAATAATATTTTTGCCATCTATTTATTTTTTAGAGTTCGTAAACTAATCTATTATGATTATTGTCAACACATCATAACATTTCAATTATAAAAAACGGAAAGAGTACCATAAAGAATAGAATACTTTATAAAAATCAAATAAATTCAATATCGTTTGTCGAGTACTTAACTGATCTAACTAAACTGGATTTCAAGTGGGAAAAAAACTCCTCCATATAAGCCACAAGTGGCACCAAAAGTTTGAAAAATTACAATGCCAAGGTTGTTGTGGGTATGTTTGGTTTGTTATTAATTAGGCTCAGTAGACAAATTTTGCCGATTTTAATGCGAGTAAAATTTATGTTTGTTTATAAAATTTGAATAAATAAAAAAAATTTATATGTATTTAATATACAATAATTGAATGATATGATATTATATAAATTTATAAAGTTATAAAAATAGATGTTAGTTAAAAAACAATAAGAATAAGTGTTGGTTTGATTATGAATATGTATAATTATTAAAAAAATATTAATTAGTTATAAAAGGTAAAAGAGAAAATTTTTAAATTTTAATTAAAAAAATTATACGATAAGATATTCAGTTAATAAGATTTTTAAGTAATAAAAAATAATTCAAAATTAAAAAACAAACATAATCTCTGTAATTTTTGGGGGAAAGAGAAAACAAAAAAGCCGTCCAAACCCTAAAGTAAGATGTTCACCAAGTGATTATGACAATGACAGCCAGGCTTTGTAGGACAGAACATCTGGTGGGCCATATCGTCTCTTTATTTTACAAAATAAGCGAGGTGATAAGATTATAATAAATATCGTAGTATTACTATTTAACAAATTATTAACATTTTTCAATACACATTTATCATATTTGTCACATTTTTAAGCACGACTACATGTTGGAATAAACCCTCTTTGCCGGATGTTTATAACTTTTATTCGAACACCAAATCCCAGATATTCGTTCTTCGACATAGTCATAAATTATATGCAATAAATATAATTCTCATAATCAGATATTTTTATATGGTTGGCACAGAGAGAAAAAAAGGGAAAGCAATAACTGCATAAGAGAAGAATAAGAGGGGAGCTGGTTTGGAATTTTTTGCCTCCCTCGGATTCAAATTCTTACCATTTTTCTCCGGCGGCGCTTGCCGGCGGGAGAAAAGAACCAGTCCCTTCCAATACCATCCCTCCCTTCCAATTTCTTAGCGTGAAGCTTAAACTGTTCATGCACATTCAGTTCAATTAGTCGAATCTTGATCGACCAGACTGCAGTTTTTCTTCTTCCACAGGTTCATTCTTCACTCCCGTCACGTCGTCTTGTTCCCATTGATTCGTAATCTTTGTGTGATTATCGCGCAGTTCCAAGAAAGTGTGTCATTAGTTGTCTGCATTTCTGGGGTGTTGTTCCCGGAAATAGTTGCCCGCATGAAAGCTTTCATGCCGAAGGAATTATCTGGAGGTTTTTCTCTCGATCGAATGCCGTGTTTATTATTGATTTTTCATTGTTTTCCTTCTTGCTTTCCACTGCTTCATATTCCCTTTTATTTTTTGGGGTTTAATAATGCTTTCGATTTTTAAGAATTTCTGCCATGAAAGCAAGTGGAATGGAAAGGTCGTATTTTGCCGTCGGACCCGCAGTCTGAAGCCTCTAAGATAATTTAGTCTGTTGTTTTACTTGAATACTTTAATTATATCATTTGACTCTATGGATGATTCTATTATGACTTATGAGGTGTCTGATTGAGAAAAAATAAAAAAGCTTATTGCACTTGGTTTATTCTTTGAATATAAATGTCTTGGTATTGTTGCAGCTACGACTTTGCATTGTTCAGTCAGTCAAACATGTTTGGTTTGTTGAATCGTAAGTGGTTCGCATTTGCCTTAGTGATTATCTGACCAATGTTTTAATTGACTGCTTGCATATGTGTTCTTGTTGACATTAATCTAATTATTTGCACGTGGCGGCGCCCCGACCAATAACGCTAATTTTAGGATTATAGAGTGATTATATTTTTAACAATAGAGATAAGATTAATGAAATAATTGAAATAAGGAAAAAAAGGATCAAAATTAATTGAAAAAGAAATAAAACTTCAGAGTAAATATAAACAAACGTAAGTTAGAATTAAAAAGAAAGAGAAGACATAAAAAAAAAAAAAAATCAAAGTAATTAGAATAAAGGTATAAGAGTAAGTTAATATTTGAAAATCAAAGCAACACTCTTTAGTCTCCGTAAACAGTATAATATACATACATATACGTATATGTGGCTTTTAGAAAATAAAAAATGTATAATTTTTATTTTTTTCCAATCGCATCGGTAAACCTCATCTTTAATATTAAAAAGTGTCATATCGACTAATCATAATTAATTTGGTCTCTCTTTGAAATAATTAAATATACAAAAATTAAAATTTATTATACAGATTTCTAATTATATTAATTAATGTAATTTGCTATATTTATATTACATAAAAATAATTTAATTTCAAATATGCATAATAACGTTAATTTAAATCATTCAATGGTTAATTAAAAATTTTAACCTCCTTCTTTTTCAAGATTTTACAAAATCTGAAATAAAAATTTTAACCTTCTTCTTTTTTATTTGAATAATATTTATAACCCTAAAGTATATATCAGAATTAAATGAATTTTTTCAATACCTTAGTAGTAAAAGCTATTTTCAATTAATAAAATGAATGTTATATTTTTGACAAACGATATAATTTTTAATGCCTAAAGAACATTAACTTCAAATTTCAAAAAGTTCATTTGAATTTTTAGATATGTTTTCAAAATTTTTCATATCTTTGAATTTCATATTTTTACTTCAACAAAAAAATCGAGCATAATGACATCTTATATAAAATTTCTATACAAAATTTGTTGACTATTAATATCAAAATTTAAATAATTTCGTAATATAGCCATTAAAAGGGAACAAAATTGGGAAATTAGCTAGCCATGCTAGTTTTCACACTTTTTCGAATAATCACTGGGCCCCAATTTTCAAAAGAGTGTTTTGTCCCTATTTGAGGAAAATAATATGGGAGGTAATATGGTCAGCGGAGCCCACAAAACTTATTATTATTATTATTTTTGATTTTCTTTTGCCACTCAAGGGTGTCAGCTATGTTTGTTTTTGTTTTTTACATTAAAAAATACATAATAAAATTATTGTATTTTTAATTTTTTTTTTATTTATCTATACTACTTAATATTAGTAATAGTAGCGCACTTTTGATATACGTGTAAATTTTTCTATAGTATTTTATTTATTACAATAAATTATAATAAAAAATAAAAATAGTTTAAAATTTAAAATATACTCAAAAATAAAAAGGTGAAATTTGAAAGATTTAAAAAATATAAAGGAAAAACATGTAGAATTGCATCAAAAGAAAACAAAAAATATTTAAATAAAGACATTTCAATAATTCAATATTGTGTAAATAAAATCACACCTTTGACCTCATTATATAGTATAAAATATAAAATAGAAATAAAATTTAAAAATTTTTAAAAAAATAAAATTGAATTAAAAACGAAACGAAATAAATACATATTTAAATAATATAGTGAAAGTATAATTTATAAAAAAATTAACGTCATGTAAGTAATCACACCCTTTAATTTTTCAACTGTATAAATGTCACGTACGTGTTTCAGCAATTTAAATTTGTTTAACACTTGTTCTCAGATCTCAAATACAAGTCCACCATGAAACAATGATAGTTGACCCTACTATAAGGCTATTCAAATATGGAAGCCGATTTTGTCGATTTTGATAGGATGTAAGTAATGGGCGAAAATATTGAAATAATGTTAAAAATAGTAAGAGGAGAAAACAACTGTTTATTTAAGGTTAATAAATTTAGAATATTTATATTGGCAGGAAAATATGGACCCCAAATATACCAGCCATTACCCCTTACACCACAAAAACAAAACTCTAAACCCCAAAAACAATAAAAAAAAAAAGTTGGCTCCCAAGGTATCCAATTTATTGCTACTATCGTCTTCGTTGCATTCTCTGTGGTGCGCTGTTTCGGCGATGCTGGTTACGTAATATATTGTCTAGTTTCGTTCTCATGCAGTCAATGCTTTAATGGGTTCTTGGCGTCTTGACAGAGTATGACAACTCTTATACTGCATTCCTCTTACTGTCTTTTTACATATTATTTACAGAATTATTTTTTCTACATTGCAGCAGATGCCATGGAACACCTAAAGTCTCCATTCAAGGGAGTCGAGAATGATGTCAAGGGAAGGCTGGCATGCTACAAGAAGGACTGGCACGATGCATGTGATCCGGGAGCAAGGTGCGTACTTCTTGTTTTCCTTTCTTATTACTTCTCTGGGACGAATGGGTGTACTGTGGAAACTGCGACTTCAAGTAAGCAACTCAGTTTGATTTTTGTTGCCGTTCACCATGTCAGGATTTTGGCGCCAACGGCGTATATTTTCTTTGCTTCTGCGCTCCCTGTAATTGCGTTTGGGGAGCAGTTGAGTCGAGAGACAGGTAGCCCACTAAATGCATCTTTCGATTTGTCGAGACACGTGTATTTTACCGACAGATAACGTTGTTTGCTTCTTCAACAGACGGAACCTTGGGCACTCCCGAGACTCTTGCTTCTACAGCTATATGTGGGATCATCCATGCCATTTTCGGCGGACAGCCACTACTGATTTTGGGGGTTGCAGAGCCAACCATTATAATGTACCACTACTTGTACCAGTTTGCCAAAACGAGTGTTGGGAAGGAACTGTATTTGGCCTGGGCTGGGTGGTCAGCAACACTAACCTTGTCCTTTATCTGGGACTGAATGTTCTGCTTTCATGCTGTGTATGTGCTCTGTGCAATTGATTTTCTTTTTCTATGACCAGGGTATGCTTCTGGACGGCCGTGATGCTGTTTCTTCTTGCTATGTTTAATGCCTGTACTATCATCACTCGGTTCACAAGGGTTGCAGGGGAACTCTTTGGCATGTTGATCACAGTTCTCTTCTTGCAAGAGGCTATCAAGGTGATAAATTTCTTCTCTTCTTTTGAAAGAACCTTCCCTTCCATTTAGTCCTTAGGATGATTATGTTTCTATCCGTTGATACTTGAATCACAGGGTGTGATAAGTGAATTCCAAGCTCCAAAAGATGGCCATTCAACACACGTGAACTACGACTTCCCATGGCTCTATGCGAATGGTCTACTCGCGGTCATATTCTCTTTTGGCCTTCTCATCACTGCCCTGAAGAGCAGAAAAGCCAGGTCCTGGCGTTATGGTTCAGGTATTTAGGTTCATTATTGCAATAGTAACTTCGGTTGCGTTGATTCGAAACTGAACTTTGCATTAACCTTTTGCCAATTTTGCACAGGCTGGTTTAGAGGTTTTATTGCAGACTATGGGGTTCCACTGATGGTTGTGGTGTGGACTGCACTGTCCTACAGCGTACCAGGAAAAGCTCCTTCTGGAGTTCCAAGGAAGCTCTTCTCCCCTCTTCCTTGGGAATCTGCATCTTTGCACCATTGGACGGTGATTAAGGTACTGAATAGACAACGAATCTGTGTCCGACGCCGGAGGATTTCTGCAGCGTTCTCTTAACCTTTGATCTCTCTTATTCAGAATGAGATTGGAATGATCAGAGTTGATGCTTATTGTATACTAAAAACGTCGTGTTGCAGGACATGGGAAAAGTACCGGTGGTGCATATATTTTCTGCCTTCATTCCGGCTTTGATGATCGCCGGGCTATATTTTTTTGATCACAGCGTAGCTGCCCAGCTGGCGCAGCAGAAGGAATTCAATCTGAAGAACCCTTCGGCTTATCATTACGATATCCTGTTGCTGGGGATCATGGTATAGTTTTTGATGCATGGCACCTTTTAAATTAGTCGCAATAGAGGCTCTAAGTATTAACTGAAACTAAGTACCTGCCTCTCAGTGAGCCCTTGGCCCATCACGGGCAAGGGGGCTCCGCCCTCCAAGCAAGAGAATGATGAAGTTTTTGCTTATCGCTGCTCTACTGTGATCTTTACCTTATCACTGTTTCAGACCTTGATTTGTGGCTTACTTGGACTTCCGCCCTCAAACGGCGTCCTACCACAGTCCCCAATGCATACAAGGAGCCTTGCTGTCCTTAAGAAACAGGTGGGAGGGATTGTTCTGCTGAAAATCTGTAGCTTGCTCCTTGTAGCTATATGAGTTGTATATTTTTGACAATTTATGCTTGCGTCTGCAGTTGATACGGAGGAAAATGGTGAAGAGCGCGAAGGAGGGCATGAAGCAGCAAGCAAGCCACTCAGAGATATACGGACGGATGCATGCAGTGTTTGTTGAGATGGATCACAATGCTGCATCAGTAAGTGCTCTGTTCTCCTGTCTTATATCTTACTGAGTAAAAATTTAGGTACTAACTTTCTGTTGCCGCAGAAAACTACAGATGATGACTTGGCAAGCTTGAAGGAAGCCGTCCTGAAACATGATGACGAAGATATGAATGACAAATTTGATGCCAAACAGTGTATTGATCTCCACTTGCCCGTTCGGGTGAGCGAGCAACGAGCAAGCAACTTGCTGCAATCCATACTCGTGGGGCTCGCCATGTGCGCTATGCCTGTGATCAAGATGATTCCTACCTCGGTTCTGTGGGGATACTTCGCGTACATGGCCATCGACAGTCTCCCAGGGAATCAGTTCTGGGAGAGGATTCTGCTGTTGTTTGTTCCTCGGACACGACGTTTCAAGTAAGCCCTACTTTTTCCACAGTGTCTTCAGCTCATTCTGTTACTTTCATCTGGCATATAATTAATGCAGTTCTTTCATTGGCAGGGTGTTTGAGGGGTTCCATGCTTCATGCATGCAGTCGGTACCATTCAAATACATATTGACGTTTACCATGTTTCAGCTGGCCTATCTGTTGGTGTGCTTTGGAATAACATGGATACCTTATGCTGGAATACTGTTTCCACTACCTTTCTTCCTTCTGATTAGCATAAGACAGCACCTCCTGCCCAAGGTGTTTCCACCTCAGCATCTTCAGGAATTGGATGCTGCCGAGTATGAAGAAGTCATCAAATATCCATTTTTGAGGAGTCTATCCGTCGAGGTATGGCATCTGGTGATCTAAAACAGTTACGAAAAATGTTCCAGACATGTTGAATGGGATTAAAACATCTAATTGTGTGTCATTCTTTTCATTTCTGCTGTGCAGAAACAGGATGGAGAGCAGCCTGGTGCTGATGCCGACGAAGGAGCTCCCGGTGCATCTCCTGCCGAGATATTGGATGAGATGACAACACACAGAGGTGAACTAAAGCATAGGTCAGTCAGCTTCAGGGAAAGGCAGCTCCAGATTGGCAGCCCCAGAACCTTAACAGAAGTTTGATTGGTCAGGAGACTGCATCTTGTGAGCGAAGTTGTCGCAGTGGGGGAGTATATTGTCCAAGTTAGCCCAGGAGAATCTACTTGGTCTCAAGGGATATGTTTAATGAAGCCATCCCCATCAAGAGTATATATATACTATCCACCTGAATTCACTAGAGTCTAGTAAATAAAGAAATATGAGGAAAAAAGACGGGGGGAAATGAGGGGATAGTAATAAAAATTAGAAATTAGGGGTGTCAATGTGGGTGGGTGTTGTCTACCCATACCCAGGAAATTTATTTTATACACATGCCCACACTAGTCTTCTGAGGGTGCTTCGCATGCACAAGCCCTTCATTGTCTCAGGCATGTTGTAAGAGAGAGAGTTGGCAATAAGATGGGCAAAGCATTACGAGCAGGCAAACCCTCTTCCAGGGCATGTGCCTTATAAATTTTTTTGGAGATGATTTTTTATTTTGCATCCCATGCTTTTGATTTCATGGGCTGCCTGCTGTATCAGGCAGAGATATTTCACGACGCAAAAAAGACATACATGCTTCACCACATAAATCGAGAACTTGAAACCTAATTCACCGCATCGTACATGTGCAATTAATTAATATCAAATACATGACAAGTAAATAGAAGAATAATCGACAAAAAAGAAGGTAATCCGAAGTTATAATCAAAGCTTGAGGCAGCTGTAATATTGTTCACTCTCTCGTGCCACATAAGTGGACGTTTGAGTTGATTCTTCAAACACATACTTGATTAAAATACATGCATCTCATCTATACCTGTATCCTAGGGTGGAAGAGGAATAATTGGCATTTTAATTAAATTATTATAATACTCCTCTACTTATAAGCAATTTTCCTAGCACCTTTTATTTTCAATTATACTGCTAACTCATGGCCCTTTTCTCCCTCTGACTTAATTTTTCTTCTTTTAGTAATATTTAATACATGGACCTTTTATTAATCAAATTATATAATTTTTATAAACATGCGCATATATATGAAGTGTGCAAAATTTCCAAGTATCCCGAATGAGGACAACGGTCCAATAATAAGAAAGGACTTTTCGATGTCTGAATTTTCTCTACAGAAGCCCAATGGGCTTCTAATTGTTTAGTTACTGGGTCACGCTATCAAGATATTGCTATCAAATGTTGCTTTCAATTTATTGCATGGCCTACTGTAGGAGTTAGGTTGTGATAATTTATTATGTTTCAGCTTAGGTATAGATAGAATTTTATCATTTATTATTTTTGGATCACACGTCATACATAGGAAAAAAAAAATGATAAATAAAAAGCTCATATTATTTGACATATGAACTCTAAATATATGCACGGCCTGAGCATAACGAAGGAAGGAGGCAAAATGAAGAATTTTGTATCTAACATTTAAGAGTTTGTTCAGTGTAAACAGAGCTTTTTATCTGTTATATACTATATCTATATTCTATTATTGTTGTAATAAGACTTTTATTGTTCAAAGTCAAATTACTCAAATATAATGTATTTTAAATTCTTATCTCATTTAGGTTGAAATATTTGGATTTAAAAAGAGAATTTCAAAAGTCTCTAATACAAAAAAAAATTTCAAATTCAATTGAAGTCATAGTTTTAAAATAAGATTTTAATGATTTGAAATACATTATCATTCAAACACATACAATAAATTTATCATTATGGATTTGAAATATGTTTCACCAGATCTTTGAATCTATGGGACCATAACAACAAATTCTTCATACTTGTTTAAATAATATTATTTTTCAATGAATTTCAATTTTTTAATTCTATTTTTATACTATATTTTTAATAGTTGTGGTAGATTTCAAAACCTTTTTGTTTAGAATCATTTGAAATTCTTTGTTCAAATATTTTTTTTTTAAATCCAAATCCTTCTATCAAAATGAGACCTTTTTTTTTTTTAATCCTTTTTTGTTTTTCTTTTTCACTAACTCATTATTTTCATTTGTATTTTATTATCCAATTTACTCTATTTCCAATTGTTTTTATCTTTCATTATTTTGTTATTTTTCTACTTTTAACTTACATTTATACTATATTATTTAAAAATAAGATTTTTAGGGTATACAATGAAAAATTACACAATTACCATTATTTAAATTCTTTTATTTTCTATTATTTTCCTTTAAATTATTATTTTAATTTGTGTTTTCTCTCAAAATTTCTCTCTTTTCAAATACTTTTGATTTTTAAGATTTTATTTAAAAATTACATTTTAAAAATATTTTCATATCTATTATATAAAATAAAATGACTTAACAATTTATATATACATTTACATATAGAGTATGCAACTTTTACTAGTATTAAGAGTTTGAACTTAATTTGGTTATGCGTTATTAATTTACAATATTACCCCTAATATTCAAGTTTACTGCATTATCCTCACACACTCAAATATAATTACTAATATATTATTGCTACATTTTTAGTTTTTTTTATACTATATATTTGTAGTAAAACTTTTTAATCGTACATTATAAAATCACAAAATTATCTTTAATTATTTTTTTATTTTCTATCCTTTTCTATCTCTTTTTTTAATTTATTATTTTTGCTAGTTTTATTAATTTTATTTTCTTTTAGAAGTTGATATTGATATACTAATGACTAGTTGGGCAATTTTTACATATTTTTTTTCATAGTTTAGTTAAGCATTTCTCGTTTCAGAACTCTCTTGTGATTACTTAAGAACTGTGATTCAGAAAGGAATCTGGCTTGTTCAAATGTCTCTTTTGAAGCAGGAATCTGAAAACGTAAAACAATGGTGGTAATAATGATCACAAAGGGTCCTTGGCTAAAAGGGTTGTTTCTACCTTCTGCAACAGATCACAAAAACCTTTATTTATTACTTTTCCAATGAGAAAAATAAAAAAATAAAAGAAAATAGAAAAAGGGCAACTTAATTAATTAACTATCATGTCTCGATAGAGTTTCTGTAGTATTCTTTCTTTCGTTCTTTCTTTCTTTCTTTTTTTTTTTTGTTTTTTCATCTACTTTGGACATTCCATGTGATGGCATGAGGCCCGGCCATACTTCAGTTTAATGACTGTCTCTTGTAATTATAGATCACCATCCATCTTGTCTCGTGAATGCCAAATCATAAATAAATACAGAGCCGCTTCTCTCATTGCCGAGGCTGTCCGCATGTCAAATCTTGAACCCTTTGGGTAATAAAAAGATGACTTACCTGAGACGAATTCACACGTACGGCGTAGAGAGACCTAGGTTGACATTGATTCATCACATAAAATCTTTTATGGGATGAACAAAATCGAAGTATGGAAAGGACATGCATGCATGCATGATTAAAGACAGGAGCATTTAAGGAGATCCACGTG